>CM067350.1:67116022-67131022 GCA_034190875.2 Urechis unicinctus
CCACAAGCGGGTTATTGGCCTTAGTGTGGCGGCGCGACACCATGCTTATACCACTGCGTAAACCTTTCTCAATGAACAGGTGCTTGTCATAGTAAGTGAGTAGCTCGAGTTCCACGCCTGTGCTCTTAAGCAAAGCATCCTACGACAAACCAAGGCTGGTATAGAAGTGGGCTGGATCTAACCCGTACTGCTTAAGACATGTCATGCGGAATTCCTCAGACACACCAGCCAGGAGCAGTACATATGTCCGCAGGTACAGGTCGTGGTAGTCACCCATGTCCTTACACCCAAACACGCTCCAGACATTCTGTGCATGGGCATAGTCTACAGCAGATATACCCTCCTCAGAGAGCTTGCTGTAGAACTCCTGGATTGGCGGCAGAGGGGAATCAAACTTATCCCAGCTGTCCATGAGCTCATAGGGGAAGACTCCCTTACGCAACAGCAACCGCCGCTTAATCTCGTATGGCTCATATTCCGCCGTCACAGCAAAGGCATGTGGGTTGTTAGCAGACACCAGCTTATCAAGAGAGGCCAGGAGGAACTGCGCAATGTCAATGAAGCGCAACTGTCCAAGCGACAGGGAAATATATTTCTCCATATTGTTGGGATACAGATGATGTTCCCTTTCACTTTGCTTATACCCTGCATCAAGAGATATAGCCCCGCAGGTTATGGAACACCACAGTCCACTTTTCTATTTTCTCAACATGCGACACTGGTGTAGGATATTCTACACCTGCACCCTCCAGCAGATCCAAGAGCCACTGAATGTTATATTTTGATGGTCGCTGTGGGTTCTTGGCAACCGAGTGCAGAGCGGCTACAATAGCCCATAGAATGCAGAAGTTGTCCCAGGTTTAGCCACCCAGCCGGAAGTCAAGGAGCCACCCTTCAACGGTTGGTAGTTGGCAATATCAATCTACTGAGTTATGACCGCCTTGAACTCCCAACCAGAACCTTGGCTGGTACACTTCTCCATCCGCTCTTGGATATTAACAGCACTCTGGTCCAGCGCAACGCCCACGTACTCTGAGGAGAGAACCACCTGCTGCTTATTACGCAACACAGGCTCAAAATACTCATCGGCGTGCTTGGAGAGTCTTACCTTAAGGGCAAACTGACGCTTGATTCCACCTAGCTCTTCCAGCTCACCAGTCAAAACTTTATGCATCTTCCGACGCATGCCCTTTAAGAACATCATAAGGTCCGAGCCAAGTGGGTAAGACTCCGGAACGTTCATCACCCATCCACGCAAGTAGTTTTTACCAGCCTACTTAGTCTTCTTGAACTCAAGACGCACTGTGGGGACTGGGGACTTGGTTGTGGGGACTGGTCTGCGTGGGGCAGGAACAGGTCTGCGTTGGGCAGGGACTGGTCTGCGTGGGGCAGCGTGGGGACCACCTCCTGCAGCTCTAGGGCCATCAACTGTGCCTCTTGCTCTTCCAGGGCTGATTTGAACGGGCATACGGTCAGCGCTTCCCAGTCTTTGCCTCCAATTCTTTGCGTACGGCCTTTGCTCTCTCTGCATGAATCATTGCGTATACCATATGTTTTCCACTAGTCTAAAAGGGATTTTTTTGATACACAAAAGACAACAACTATACAGCGAGCGGACTTTGACCTTGCTGACAGCGCTACAGGATTTCTATTTTTATTCAGTGGGGAATCCCCGTTCAGTGGCTCCGGCTGCAGTCTGCTGTGAAGCAATTTTTTTCTTTTGACGAAGACGACTCTGGTTGACTTATCGAACCCACAATCCATACACAACCCTACCTTATTATTTTTTATAGCCTTCTGACAACCCGTACAAAGACGATTAACGACACCATGTTTTATCTTATATCTGTGTAGGTTGCAAAACTCTTGCGTACAGGGCCAGTAACAGGGGACTTTCTTTCCGAGTAATATCTCTAATGTCTAATTGGTAATACCATCTGGTGGCAACTGGGTATCAGACGGCACCACAAGCAACTCCTCCTTTACAAAGCCACGGAGCGGTCCATCCAACAAATAGTAAAGTACAGGCTCACTAGATTTAGTGACAGAGCGTCAAATCTGGTAAACATTGAGTGACCACACATGGTTAGTGGCCTGCCGGCGCTGGTCTTGCTCTGCCTCACTGGGCTGGTAGAGGTAGCGAACACCAACATCAGAAGGAAGCTTTTGCTCTTTGACCCGCAGCGGGCGCCCTGGTACGACTGCAGAGGGCTTTTGTGCAACTCGTTTTGCCTTTATAGCATCTTTAGGCTTTTTTCCAGTTAAGCGGGTCACCTCATTATTCATAGCAGAGACTACAGCCTGCAGTCGAGAAACCCACTCAGTCGATCGTTTTCCAGTATCCTTTAACTCTACGGCATACTGGTGTCCAAAGAGCCCCTCAGCCAGTGTTTGGTTAAAGTGTTCCACTATACCCTGGTCTCGATGGATATTCACACGGCCAAGCCTGACTGATACTCCATGTTTTACTAAAAGCTGATTCGCTGCTCCCATAAACTCCCGTCCGGGGTCCACCTGAAGTAGTTTTGGCCACCCCAGCGGTCCTCGCTTGTATATCCTCTACAGTGCATCTGCGACCTCTTTAGCCTCCTTTGTAGTCAATGGCTCGGCCGCTTTGTAGTGCAAGGCGACATCCACCACTGGTAGGGCATACTTGTAAGTCCGGCGCTTTACAACGTCATGAGGAAGAAATAAGAGATCGGCTTGGTGAAACCTCATTAGGGACAGGGACATCAAACTTTAGTCTGGGGATGTGTTTTGGCACTGGCAGGTAGATTTGCCATATAGCTTGCTTTGTTAGCCACCCCCTGGCAACTTCCTCAGAAAACCTCACTTCTGTTGCAAGCTTTTTGATAGCTGTTATGCCTTTCCAGTAGCCCTTAGGACTATAGTAGATCTTCTGCATGCGACAATCCATACAAAGTAAATGACCGAGTCTCCAAATGACCTACTTGGCAAGCCTGTAAAGCAATCAGCCCAGTCGCAGCCATACCCAGTATAATGAACGCCACCTCACGCCCTTTTTAACCATCTGAGAGCTCGTAGATGTCTGAAAGCTGCGGCTCAGAGCCCAGTGGGTCGACGGTTTTATTCGTAATCAGGGAGTACTCACACATAGCCTCGTCCGCATCCCTAAAAGTATGCAGGGCATGTCCCTGGCGGCGCAGTTGCTCATTGATGAAGTCTAAACGCTCAGTTCTCTTCTTGGCCCATGCTGCCTGAGCAGATTGAAGCTGCTCGATTGCCATATCATGGCGTTTACGTTCCGTGTCCACTTGGCTGCCTCGTAATTAAGAGAATAAAAAATTGCTCCCAGAGAATGCAAGGGCGTTAACAAGAGCGCCTCCAACAAGCAGCGCGAGTGTGGCCATTACTTCAGTATATCAACTGGTAAGATTCCTTGTTTAATTAGCATATCCTTTGTGGTTATAGCTAGTGATACATCGGCAACAGCCATAGCCAGGTCCCGTGGGGTGAAATCAAGACGTGGCACCCCACCACCCAGAGCCATCTTAGCAAGCTTAGCATAACCTATTGATATACTGGAAACAACTGCACCATGGTACAGAGCTTTAACGAGCATTTTTCCATCAGTAATTGGTGTTGTCATCTTATTCCATATAAAAAGGATCCTTTAAATTTGCGTCCGGAGGCTTTTGTACCACAACCTGTATAGGGTGTGAGGTTACCATATGGTGCCTGTAGCAATACAATGCGAGTCCAAACACCCCAACAACCAAAGGCGCAGCCCATCTTTCCCACGCCCACCTTTCCGGAGGCTTGCTGGTTGATATTGGCTCGACAGCTTCGTCTCTAGCATCTGTAAGCGTGGCCTTAGCCTCTCGGAGCTCTCTCAGAAGCTTATTTTGATTGGCTTTCCGAGCTGCAGCACCCTTTCGTCCTGCCGCAACCTTTTAGCTTTTTTCGTAGTGGTCACTGACGTTATCTCCACCGGTGTTGTCTCTCCTTGATTCGTGTTCGTTTCTTCCATGTTTACTTAGCATCGGCACGCAAAGCCACCTTTCATTCATTTGGATTGTTCATAGTTTGTTCCATATAAATCATACTTCGACCAGTTTCATGCAACTCTTTTTCTACACATGATAAATGGTCGTCTAATTACTGCAGTGATCATCTTCAATTGGTGCTGTATTGGCAAAACTAACGGGAGATATTTAGTACATCAACGCCTTAATATGTATAACTTGAATTTCCTCGATGACATTGTGTGAATGATATGCATACTAAATGACCTTCGCATAAAAAGTAACATAAACGTGCTTATCTAAGGTTATGCAGAGTCCAGTAGGAATTCTTATTAAAGAAAACTACGAAGCAGTGATGTTTAATAAATGCCTTTCAGAGATCATGCTCAGAACTGCTAGGCATACATCAAAATTATTCGTTAAAAGATACGTGTAATTTTGATGGACGACGCCTGTTACAATTTACTATGATGTGAATCCCTCAGGCGTCTGCTAGATGAACTCTGTTTTCAAGCACCACCCTATCATTATTCTTGCATAACAACATAATAAAGAAACCGGATTTTGACATGGCGCGACTCGAATGGGACTAAAGGCTTGAGTTATACGGTTTGAGTTATATGGTGGGTTCCAGGAATTGTGAAATAATGGTCTTATAACGTGCTTTCGAAAGACCTGCGTTATGTCTGTGGTAGGTATCAATTTAAATTGCCGTATCCTTTATGTTTCACTGTGTAACTTGCTTGTGAATGTCTATCATTTGTGTTTTCATGTGTTGTTTTTTGTTTGTTATCAAATTGTGGATTGACGGAAGCTTGTGATAAGGTTTCTAAGCATTGTCATCTATATTGTAGCTTACACAGCTATCTGATGATGAGTAGAATAAGCTTGTGCATTAGTGCTGTCAGGCGTTTACATCATGAGAACTTTACATTCCAGGCGTGTGTGTTAGAATTACTTCCTTTAGAATTGACAATGATTAAAAAAACGAAGGGTAATCTGTAAACTTTTCCGATTCAGTCTGCTTTCATTGTTTGTAAATGGTACATATATTGTATTTGACGTTAGGAACAAACGCCAAGCATGATTGACTGCTATTCTTGATCTGTTGTCACCATTCTATGTTCGTCAATATCTTATGACTTTCCACAATTCAACATATGAATTGTGTACCTCGGGTGCGTAATGAAACGTGTCGTCTGTATCGACATAGAATACAATTGCAAGAGAAACTGCATATCCTCGTCGTTTTTCGCGAATTCACGTTGTAGTCAACTGTGTGCACAAGATTACAAAACATGAATTAGTGATGTTTGTACAAATCGGCGCGGCCTAACACTAACATTATCATATTCGTCGCACACACGCACACGCACAAACACACACACACGCGCACGCACCTAACGCCGTCCCCAAACAAGCCTAGTGTTTCAACATTTGTAGTGATCGAACGTGTTAATCTGGCCATTTGCATTAACTTTTAATTCACTAATTATCTATCATATACAGCCGCACAATTTGAAACAACATGAAAGGGTTACAGTTAAAAATTGTACACCTTGGCTATTCTTACGTACGCTGTTTGCAAGAGCAGGTTATTGCTTGTTGTGAGGCGTATCAATATATATTCGTTCGCATACCACACTGTTGTCTTGCTTCTTAACTCTGGGCAGCCATACTTGTCCAATTTCCTCCATCCATTTTGTCTATAACCTGCTGTTTGTTACTGCCATACCTGTGCTTGTTGATAAATGGGCCTGTAGCGCTGCTACCTCATTTGGCGCTATTGGTAGCCATCTTCACAAATCTCATCATGTGACAGTCATGGGTGATCATGTGCGTATTTAATATGGACATAAAAGCCTACAAGCATCTGCTCTGCTGCGCATTACTCCCAGTCACGATGTACTTGCATGTCAATAACTAAGTTGTTTAATGCGATATTACAGTGGATATGCCCAACTACAGCACTACCGACTATTGAGATAATGTTTTTGTACATTTATTATCTTGTATTGAGTATCTTTATCTGTTTACGGATCCACTATTCGATGTGAAAAACTAACATACTTATTTTACACCTTGCTCAGTATTTTGTCCCCATTTGGCACGTGACCCAAAAGCATACAATCTCGCGTATAAATGAAGGCGATAACCTTTGATATATGATTCGGGCTAGTAAGCCCTGTCCAATAAACCCTGGTATACAACTAATTGTATGCAGCAGGTGCTTTATTATTACCTGAAACGTGATCACAACTCCGACAAAACAAAGTTGTATCATACGCGCCATCTAGAGTCAATAACACATCTAGCTGCATTTTATGATCTCAGGAACCTATGCGTGCATCAGTCCGATATGCAATTGTTGTATATTTTGACCCGCATTTAGAAATGAGTTTGCAATGGTATTGTGTCGCCAAGGTCATGAAAGTACATAGAAAAGCAATATGCATCAGATCCAAACCAATTTACAGGAAACGTGTTATATATATATATATAGAGAGAGATATAGAGATAGATATATAGAGAGATATATATATAGATAGAGAGAGATAGATACGAAGAGAGATAGATAGATCATATATAGAGATAATATATATCTAGAGAGAGATATATCATAGGATAGATATATATATAGTAGCATATATATATATGGATATGATATATACCGAGAGATAATGTTATTTATTTATCTCATCTGTATATATATCTATTATCTATATATATATATATATTTATATAGATAATATAGATCTATATCTCCATATATATCATATATATATCTCTATCTATATAGGAGGTGCATATATATATATATCTATATCATATATATATCTCATATATATATATATATGATATATATATAAACTATATATATATATATATCTCTCTATATATAGAGATATATCTATATCTCTCTATAAGATATCATATCTCTCTATCTCTAGATATCTAGATATAGGATCTCTCCCTCTATTTATCTCTCTCTATATATATAGGTAGATATATATATCTCTCTATATATCTATATATATCTCTCTCTCTATATATATCTATATATATATATATATATATATATCTATATATCTATATATATATATATATATATATATATATACTATAACTATAACTATAAGTTGACTTACCGCATTAACATGTCATATTTTTATCGAGGCTTCGATTATCGATTGAGCTAACGTCTTTGGATTACCATTTGACGAGCCAAAATGCTGCATTTCGATACCATGGATCCATCGATTTTGGCAGACTAGGCATTTTCTCTAAACTGTATTTCACGCATAGCAGGACACATATCTAAATGCCGTAGATCAAGGAGCTTTGCAATTGGGGAGGCTTTTTATTATTAGCAATATTACATTGTTGTACCGTTTCGCAATTTGACGTATTATGTTATAAAACCTCTCTATTACCCGCATCAACAACTGTTTACTAAATGTAGCACCCCTACTGGTTAGGCGCCGTGCATTTCTGCCAATTAGCATGATGAGCAAACAATTCGTAACGTAAACATTTAGATTAGATTTAGATTTTTACGATTGACCACCGTCCATATTATGCGTGCTGCAGTCTAGAGAGCAGCAGCCAATAATTATCCTGACATAAGTTGTAATGCAAATAATCTGTTTGCGTCAATATGTTGGGTAATGTTTAGCATAGGTCGCTGTATTTTGTCATAAACATTCTATATATGTATATATATATATATATATATATATATATATATATATATATATATATATATATATATATATATATATAGATATATATATATATATATATATATATATATATACATATATATATATATATATATATATACATATATATATATTATATATATATTATATATATATATATATATATATATATATCTATATATATATAGATATATATCTCTCTATATATATATATATATATATATATATATATATATATATATATATATATATATATATATATATAATAAGTGTTTTTTTTTAGCCGTGACCATATCATGAATGTATAATTCCAATGTAATTGATCGAATGATTGTGATGTGGAATGATATGTTACTAAAACAATTAAACTGCCTTCAATCACTGCTACTAATCAACATGATAATGCGTGTGTTTGTGTGTGTATTAATGTGCATAGCTATGAATATATATATATATATAATATATATATATATATATATATATATATATATATATATATATATATATATGTGTATATATACATATATATATATATATGATTACATATATATATAAATTATATATATACATCCTTATATACATATATATATTTATATACATATATATTTATATGTATATATACATATATATATGTATATATATACATATATATATGTACATATGTTTATATATATATATGCATATATATATTATATATATATATATGGTATATGTATATATACATATATATACGTATATATATATATATATATATATATATATATATATATATATATATATATATATATATATATATATATATATATATATATATATATATATATATATATATATATATATATCCATATATATACATGATAGGGGCGATTTGAAAGTTTTAATATGTGTTAATGTTTCATAGCTAAAACAAACAAGTTAGTACTGAACCTAGGACCGATATCCGAAGACATATACAGCGTCTGAATATGCCGGTCAACTGATGCGGGGAAGCGGTTGGATTTCGTTTTATTTATGGTCCGGCTAGATTGAGGAGGCTTCCGGGGAGAAAAACACATTTATACAAGTAATGTTGCGTTAATTTCTTTGAATGAATATATAGCGGATGGTAACTCATCTAGACCAAAGTAACATAATCTCTGGGCGGATTGTAAAAGGATCAAACGACGATAAGATTATATTTCAACTGGAGAATTGATTACCAATAATATCGCAGATTTGTTGCCAGCCCAATCACTTGTATCCGATTACAATTATCTACGCTCTAATCGTACAGCATGACACAGTGTGTACATGGGGTTGAATATGCATATATAAACAAAAAACCTAATGTAACCAACGTTTATCAACAGAACAAAAACTTTTTTAGCTTGGCATATTGTAATATACCTTCATTACTTAGAGGCTAGGACATTGCTCAAAGCAAGCATATTTTTTTAGACCGCTAATGAACACAAATCACATGCTGCAAACTTTTGCGATCATTCACCATTATAATGGTTCTAGTAGTTTATAACCCGCAGAGTAAAGACATTCTAAAACATTACGCAATGCTGTTTTTTGCATCTGAAGAGTTCACTGAAAAAAATTATGTTATTGCTTAGCTCCGGAAAATGGCAGGTCTGAAAGCGCTCATCGATCTGCATACTGTTCTTGTGAGATAAGACCGGTGAGATGTGCATCCATACGCTTATTTCGTATCTCATGAAATATATGATTTATAAACCTATGATCTGTTAGATCTGTTATGCTTTGATTAAACAATTTTATTGATTCCTCTGGTGTGTCACTACTTGTGTTATCTCCATGGCCGTAGTTTTTGAGCCGCACAAAGTAGATTATGTAATGTTCAGCTAAAAATGCCCGACACGTTCATTTCGAAATTAGATTGCGATATAAAACGCTTGAGTGAAAACTATTGTGCGTTGCTCTAAGAACGCTATGCACCAAACATTGCTGTTGTACATCGACGCACAAGACGGCGGATACTTTGATATCCGACCATTGGTCTGACATATGAATGGTGACAAATATGGAAAAACAATGACGATTGCCTGGGTGGATTTCTATGCGTGATAATCCGATTTACCTTCTCTTATGCGTCATTGTGAATATTAAGAGACTTACATTAGCGATTCTTATATGATAATCTAACTTATTGCATCAACTTACTGCGACCAATATACTTGATTAACGGATAGATGCTTCCATTTAGATGCATGACCGCGATGCAGCACCTAATGGTGTTACGGCACGGAACTTCATCAAAGCGTGTAAAACACAACATTCGATAGAACTAGGCAATGCCGATCAAAATTAATTTGTCATTCGCACCACGGGGATTTTATCCTTAAATTTGCAATGTCGTTTATTTTATATTTCCTATGATCTCTTTTGGACAGGAAGCTAGCCTGACGATGCGAAATAAACATGAAGGCAATAATTGCAAATGTCGTGTTTTGCATGCCGAAACACAATTGCGTAAGCGCGATTCCTAAAGTAATATGCCTTCTTGCAATTGCCATCCTTTCTTTTTATTGGGTAATTTGTGCTAATAAGTTTCCATCAAAGAATTTTGTACTGGCCCACAGTACAATATGGGTGCTATATACGATTCTGCAAGTGAACCTGCCGCGTCGTAATGCCTTAATTTCACATCGTGAATAAATGTAGGAATCCCCTATTGGTTTATTTCATTGTTCTGCCAATGACTAATGTAAATTATTGGTTTCTAATGCTTAAATGTTTGTTTATCACCGTTAGACGTTATCCATTTATTTGTAGATATGCATCTTTGTGTTTATAGTTTATCTGTTCCAAGAAGCGATGTGAAATCCTTGCGCAACGATATGATATACTTGCCAAAGCATAGTAGGTAGTACCACGACAATGTTCCATACGAAAGCTTTGAAATGCCTCACCAATTTCGGTATCCGTGGAGGTTGGGAAAAAGGGCACTAAGCAGAGCGTTGTCTTAATAAATTAAGTCGTTTTAAACACCAAAAAACATATCATTCCCAAGGTTTCTACTCCAGACATGTCTAGCAAATTTCCATCTCCTTGCCTGCGTCAAGGAGATGGAAATTTGACTCTCGCTGCCCATGTTACATAAGTACAACAAACAAATGAAAACTCTTCTGTTTTCGATTTACTAAAAGCATATGGGGAAGTTGTTTTGCAGTCATCACATAAAGCAAATCTTTCAAATAAATGCTTATCATCGACTTAAGTGATTAACCTCAGATAAAACACAGCCACATTTAATTCTCGTATATTTCAATTCGGACAAGGTTCGAGAGAAGTAGCCCATAAGCCGGAATTAAGTTGATTGGAATGCTAATCACCAGTTGGCTTCATTGTGGTTGATTCGGCGTCACACACTGCAGATGGTCTTTCATAAATCTCACTTTAATGGAAATGGCGATAGCATTCAACCACTTCGTTTGGCGATTATTCTATAGGAATAATAACCCGAGCGTTGACTCCCTCTTAGCTCATATACAGTCATGTGCACGTTTTTCAGTCTTATGCCCAGTAGCAGCTGATGCTGAAAGGACTGGGGCAGGCATTGAAATTTTGCTAGGATATTGTTTGCGTGACGTGGGATAGGTGATATTTTGAATAAAGTCGTCCGATCCGAAAACTGGACAGAATTGAATAAGATTTTTGCTATTCATGGAAATGTCTTTTATGCAGATTTCTGGTGAATCCCTGGAGATTAAAAGTTTTGTGTGCCAAAATGACCTGATTAATATTTCAACAGGCCATACAAATATATCCTGATGCTGCTTCACATTACCAGTATATTCATCTGCATGAGAAATATTTTATGTTTTTACAGCTAATTATCATAAACATTATCTTCAGATGACATTTACGAAACAACAAATCGAAAAAATATTTTCATATACATCTTATTCTGAGTTGGTTAAATGTGGTGTGAGACCTATTACAATCATTTTGAGGTAGTGAATTGTCCAGGCGTCTGGCAAACTGCAATTGCTTACGTCCATACATGTATTGTCAGCCAAGTCAGAGATGCGTGTCACGCAATCATTGTATAGCGTCGAGCTTTTACTTTTCATGCTGATTGAGTCGGCTCTCGCTTTAGAAGAAATCGTGTATTTCGGCTTGAGATCCAAATAATACATGATAACACACATGAGGATGTATGAATGTATTTATACTCGGCGCGATGATAAGCCAATCCAGCGTCGAATCGTTTCTGAATCCATATTGGCCATTTCTGAAATGTGCATTATGAGCGAATTAACCCTTGTATATAACATGTTTATATTTCCGGCTTAGAGTGCTTAACACCGTCTCTGAGCTAGACTCGGTGTTTCGACCATATCTGATGACGGGTTTATGTTGTTCCTGATACATAATTCATACGGGTCACGACCCACAAACTCCCGACCGAGACTTTGACCCGTTTGATACGATTATCAGTTTCAAGTAATTTTGACCGATGTGCAGCTGGGCATTGAAGGTCATAGACACAACAAGTGGGCGGCTAGATAACGGAGCCACTTTATCTATATTGACATCAACATCTCCCTTCCAACGCTTCTTGTGGTTGATGCATCACGTTGTTGTTGAAGACATCGCGATTTAGTATAAAACCACGATGACAAAAGGGGTGCTGTTCAAAAGAACTCAAGTACAAGCTATCACTTCTGCTGGCTCATTTTGCCTGACTTCCGTGCTCGGTTGACAAACCTGAAGATGACAGGGAGCCTTTGCACACTAGTGAAGAACGTCAAAGGCATGCTTGTTTTCATTACCCCACGTCTATCGGTAACATTGGAGCAATCGCGTTGTATATTCTTGATGCAAAGAATGGCGGCGTTTTGTGCCTCTGTACTATCTGGGTAAGTTATTTAACTAACAACCCTGTACCAGTCAGCAACAGGAAACTTTGTACATATCACAACATTATGGAAGTATTCGATGAATATTTATTGTTTGTGGACATGGGGGTCTAACTGCTTAGAGTTCAGTAATAAACACAATAAGACAATATTTTGCCACATACTGTATCCCATTATTGATAATACGCGCCCGTCTATGGTTGTCCTGGTAATTTAATGCCAAACAATTATCATAACAACATTGCTATATAGCTAATAAACAGCTGATAAATAGCACCACGATACTGACGCCCCCCAATTATGTCACAGGCAATTAGGGATATAGAGAATGAATGAATCATTGTCTGGTTACATGTTACGTAATCTAAATAATCCACTATTTTCTATTCCGCTTGTTGAAGAAGGCGTTCCGTTAAAAACACAAACAGATTAATTACACACAGGGCCATAATCACTTCATGATTTTTATTATATTGACGGACTGAGGTATTCGTATTTCCGGAAGCTAAATGTAGGTTGTTAGCCTTTAATCAATGCAGCATCAGAGACGCCTCTCGGCTCGTTTTGTTAGTTATCATACATTCAGTTGGCTTTTATCCTTCAGCTTGATAACAACTAACAGGCAACACGCCGCTAAGATAGCGGCTACAAAGACATCATCTCGCATTTTGAAAATAAGGGAAGCAGACAAAGATAAAATGTAACGAGTTCTGGAAATCGTATCTATGGATTACTATTATGTGAAAATACAAATGACATGTGGCGTCAAAATAATAATCACAACACTTATTCGAGAAGAACAAAACAAAGATTCAATCCCCACGAGCTACTTTCTTTCGTGCAACAAGTTACAATCAAGCTGTCGCTACATTTCCAAAAGCTTATGTAAACGCCATTATTACTGTATATTGAATTGCATTGCAACCTTACACAGTTAAATTTAGTTTTTGTGATATAGTCTTACCCAGTAGCCATATTCTCCAATGTAGTGTTTGAGGATATAATGATGCAAATATATCGAGAACAATGTTGCATACACCATAACAAAACACACAACGGGTACGACGCAACTAGAATATCACGAAATTTATCCCTCTTTATGATGCTAAGGTAGATGTAAGGAATATAAAAACGAAAATTGTCAGAAGACATACAGCCTATACTATATTTCCAAAGAGGTATTATGCCCTGTATCTTGACCGCTGAGATTGTAACGGGCACATAAAGAGCCATTGCATCACTTTGATAGCTCAATTTTATTGTCAGCTGGGTAAAGGATAAGGTATACATGACTTCGCTTAATGAATTGCCGTTGTATATCAACGGCAAGACACGGGCCTGCAGCAATGGTTGCAAATTGTAGTTACCTTACCCAAGGGCAAGAGCTGCGTCGATAGGTTGTCTGTTTAAAGGATCGATTGTCTTTGTTGTTTTTCTTCAAAGAATCTCCTCGGACACACGTCCATAGTTTATTTCGGAGGAATGACCGAAGGCGTGTTCCCCAAATAATTACGTTTCAGTTAATCGATATAATTAATTTCTTTAACTTGCATTGTGGTCGGTATCATGTGAAATTTACTATTTAGAATGCACTGTGTGCAATCAGTTACTTTACGAAACGGCACAATGTAGTTAATCCACGAATATGCACAGAAGGTACAATATATAAACATATTTATATATTGACCCCACTTTCTTCCAACAAGCGGCGTATTTCAAGTATCCATATGACCCCTAACACAAAACATGTAATGCTCTTACCAAGGCCCAGCCACGCTTACATTTAGCCAGCCAAAATAACAATATACGCAAAACTTTTATGGGAATTTCGACCCACAACATGCTTTGCATGTGACAGCTTGCAAGACAGGGCATGGGGCCGTATCAGATGTTGAGGTCCTTCTGCAGTAAATTTAAATAACCAACAATGACAAATGGAAACATAATAATGAGATCTGAAGACAGAAACACTGGCCATTATAAACTATTTGTTTTACTCCGATTGGCAGCGGTTGGATCAATCATCATTAAGGAAACCATGAACAAAACATGGCATCAATTATAGGTTCATTGGGCACTTCAACGGATCTATGACGATAGTCAAAACTGGATCTAATTCGCACCGAAGTTAATTATGTAAATTGTGCGATAAATGCAAACGCGAAACCTAATAGATACATAAATAATGCCAATATAACACAAGCACACCACTTTTTAAGGGCAATGATGAAGAGATTAGCAAAGATGGTCATTCTTCATTGTGCAATAGTGGTGCGGTTTGCCTGTAATCGAACGCTTTTTCTTGCTCCATGCGTTGTGTGGTTTACTGATATAGTGTACGCTTATACTTTATATACACTTTGAACACTATAGTACCTTATCAGCTAATACAATAAGCCGACAATGGTAAATTATGACACA
>CM067350.1:67133522-67156022 GCA_034190875.2 Urechis unicinctus
GACGGTGATGGATGAGGATGTTGTGATGCATGATCAGCTCCCCTTAAGTACCAGCGCCCATTTGGCGCAATCCCTTGGCTATACCGGCCTGCAAAACCCACGCCCCTTGGACGAGAGTCCACCACAGTACTAATGAGCAACCGGGACAGCCATTTAACATGATCGACCTAGTAACGTAGAGCCAGTCATGTTTTCACACATTGACAAAAAAACCACTACCTTTGGGTCGAAAGGCACCGCAGTACACCACTACGCCAAATTATAGAGATATAGATAGATATATATATATATATATATATATATAGATATATATAGATAGAGAGAGAGAGAGAGAGAGAGATAGAGAGAGAGAGAGAGAGATCTATATATAGATAGATATAGAGGAGAGAGAGAGAGAGGAGATAGAGAGATATATAGAGATATAGATTATATATATATAGAGATATATATATATATATATATATAGAGATATATATCTATATATATATATAGATATATTTATATCTATATCTCTCTATATATATATATATATATATATATATCTATCTATATCTCTCTCTCTATATATATATATATATATATATATATATATATATATATCTATATATATATATATATATATATATATATACTGGTTAATTAATATATTGTAGTGCAGGAGTTAAAATATTTTGGGTACCATCATTATAGTTACTCCCCGGTCCGGGTCATATTGAACGGAGTAGCAACTATTTAGGTCATCGTTATGCCTGTATGCTAGTTGTCTTGCCCAGTCAAAAACAGAAGTCTGTCGCTAAATATTCGATTGCTCGTGATGCGACATGTCGCGATAGCAAAATGTCACGTCTGCAATATTTGCTGTAATACTGAAAAAGGGGATATTGTTGGAGATAAATACACGCTTACAACAGATATATTAGGTATCATTTACGCTTTGTTTTATGTCGAGCAGAGCAGATATTTTCTTCCGTGGATGCTGTAAACACCTATTGCATTGTCGATTCCAAGTAAGAATACGGATAAGCATTATGAATGTCATCAATTCATTCTGTTCGTAAGTGCGGCTGGAATAAATAAGCCGGATTTCGCCATGGACAGAGATCACAGTCATTAAATTGATCTCGTTGGTGACATTGGTAAAGCTAAAACAAAACTTCAGTTGTCCGGTGGGGTTGATGAGTACTCTATACATTGCATGCTGTCATTATTTAATGGTCACATGTTGCTTTATATATTGGCGATATGTAATGGGATTTTCCTGTCATCCCATCTGCATTGTTGCACACACACACACACACACACACACACACACACACACACACACACACACACACACACACACACACACACACACACACACACACACACACACACACACACACACACACACACACAAACACGCACACACATTTACGTTGGGGTTCGGAGCATTCATAACACCGCCGTATTCGCCTGAAAACATTTATGACACTAGATTTAGGTTCTATATTTATCGCCATCCTTAACATACCTTCAGGGTTAATAGGGTTGTGAGTGATGTGGAATCACCCGTTCATTGTCAATGAGACTAAAAACAATTACATGAGTTGCTACCCTATGCAAGATTGCACATCAACTAAAGTCGTGTTATTGTAGCCAGACGGGATTCTACTTTTTGCATCGACGGTTTTGTTTTGCAAAGTAATATAATGCAACAAAGGGCTGATTCATATTCACATTGTGCATTTGCCGCACTTTTAGAAACTGATTGGAATGGACAGTTTACCTCGAAACCGTAATTATTTACTGTACAAAAATGTGTAACTGGACGCCATTGAACAAAATTAATCAACGATAGAATTAAGCCCATATGAGACGCTCGCCCGCCACATTCCAGCCCGCTTGCCAGAGCGACCTTGACCTCACCTTGTGACGTAGAAAGTGCAAGCATTGAACAAGTGGTGGCGGATGAAGTCTATTGTGATGTTCGATCCGTGAAAAGTCGCAGAATTTGTTATTTCGAGAACGAAAATCTATTTTGTGACCCTTAAGAACATTTCGTGAGTACTGGCTTCAAAATGCCTACGTATTGTGCTCCAAGTGGCAACAAAACAGAGAAAAGCCACCAACATCTATCCTTCTTAAGCTTGCTATGGAATACACGTGAGCGTATTCAACAATGATTGACTAAATTGCGGCTAGTGCATTCTCCGGCAAAGTCTGCTTGGATTTGTCAGGAGCATTTCGAAAACAAGTACATCATCATTTGTTGCGCTTGCTCATCAACAGGTGAAAGAGGATACATCCCCCGATGAAACCACTGTTGGTCAACAAGAAGTCCCTGCTACATGTTCTGTCATTGGCTTGGTAAGCAAGTTCAGGAAAAAACGGAGTGGTTGGTCTCTTTGGCCACTGACTCACATCATGAATATGTATTAACAGTATTATTGTTCTGTGTTAACACATACTGCAATTTAAATGAAAGTAAACCCGTGATAAATATATGTAAACATAATTTGGAATGAAATCCTTATAATCGTTATCATATAATTTATGTATTTGGCACTTACTGATGATAAATCGTTCATGAAACAGTTTCAATGGACCGTTTCAACCACATGAAATCTACCGACACGATGTGTGCCACTGCTGGTGCATGTGTATAAGATGTAGAAAACCCATTACTCGCACTGCTGAAACACCATGTGATGCCCCAGCTATCTAGATAAAGACCACACTGACAACAAGATCATCTGGTGCTTAGCAAGGTGTCAATAAGAAGCCCTCTGCAGCCACAATAGGTGTAAGTGTTCTTCAGACTCCCAAAACCAAAAATGTCAGCAGCTATGCGTGTACCGAGATAGTTTACACGTGTACTATGACATGTTCTGAACAGCCCTGTAAAACTGCTATGTATTGTCACCATTATATGAAAAAGTGTTTGGGACCAATAATTTATGTGTTTGCCTGCGATGTTGGATAGACTATCCAACAGCTATTGATGTTCATGTCGCTTCATTTATTCAAAAAATGTGTAACGTTTGATACATCCCATTACAAGCTAACTTAAGCACTTTCAATAAAACAAAGGCACATTGAAAGCTATCAAATAATGATATTAGTAACTCTCACCTGTTTTTGAATACAATCCCATTACAAGCTAACTTAAGCACTTTCAATAAAACAAAGGCACATTGAAATGATCTATCATTCTATAATCGAATTCTCGAAGTATTCCTCTCATTGCCCCTCTCATCATAACTAAAGGATGATTCTTCACGCAATTGTTAGATTAGGTAGATTAGATTGGACTAGACATCTCACCTCACCTTTTTTGGGTATGCTGCATTCTCCAACATGTGTGGGCAATGGAGTGTGAATAAGACGAAGGCCTGAAATGGTCTATGTGTTCATCGAAATTTAAGTCACGAACTATAATTCAACACTTCTTTTAATATTGCACTACACCTCATTACTCCAATTAATGTTGCAATACAGATCATTACTCGAATTCAGTGAAGTATTATTATTGCACAAACTTCTTTTCTCCCATTTGCAACTAAAGGATGAATTCACGCATATTGTTTCACCATGCCAACGTTATCCATGTAGATTCTGCCCATACCCATATATTACTCTTCTCAACAATAGTTCTTCTACTCACTTCCATAATAACGGTTCAAATATCGTTGATCTAATTCTCACTTCTTAAGTCAATTCGCATAAATTCACTCGCTCAAACACTTGCAATACAATGGGAAATGATTCTATCATCTCCATTACAAATAACTCATCCCCCGCTCCCTCGCCATCACCAAAATGGATAATTAAAAGAGCTAATCGGCCACTTTTTTTCAAAAACTATGTTATCAAAGTATTATTCCTAACATTCTATATACAAATCTTCTTACCTCATATAATAAGGTTTACAACACTTTAATTGAAATAGCTAATCTATCCATTTCTTTCAGCTCACAAAAAAGTAAACAAACTCAATCCCATCCCTGGTGGAGTGATGCTTGTACTATGCAATAAGAGGAAGAAACCAAATTCGTTAAAAATATTATTATAATTAAACCCTTTATTACAAAATTCAATTAAAACAATCAGTCAAGTATAATTTAAAGCAAACAAAAGATAAATACTGGCAAGATAAATGTTCATCTTTAAATTCGTCTAATCTCAAACAACTTTAGAACACAGTTAATATTTTAAAAGGCGATCATTACCACTCTCAATTACCCCTCTAACCACCCATAATAATCTTTATACAAATAGCAATAAACAAATCACTAATGATGATACATCTCATTTCGCAGAAACTAGCTCTGATAATAATCTACCCCCTAACTTCACTACTGAATCCATCACCACCACTAATCATCAAAAATCCAATGAAACTTTTCCTCTTAATTAACCTTTCACCATTCAAGAAATAACAAACGCAGTTAACAAAACAAAAAATGCTTCCCATGGAAGAGGTTTACTTATATAACCATTTTTTCTTCATCTCCATCCTGATTCCCTTGAGATGCTCCTACAAATTTACTTGAATATTAGAAGCACTATTTTGTGTTTGACACGCAGTCAAACGGGCAGCCAATGTAGTTTTCTCGGGGCATTCGTTAAAGGTCGATATCTGCGCGTCCGACCGTGCAGCTCTATTCTGCGATCATTTTGTGCCAAATAACATTGAGTTGTCAATTGCTAGCTTGGATGACACTAAGGTGTGAATTAGTATTTGCACGGGCGCTCGGTTCCAGATGCCATGCTTCCGAGCGCCGAGCAGCTGTATTTATATATAACACATAGATATGAAACCGATGCCAAGTTGACAACAAAACCCGTCCATCATCATTAAGTGTCCTCTCAACTATGTGTCACCTGCTACCCCCAGCCAATCCTCTCCTCATGCATATCCCATATCCTATAGCTACATATGCAGCCCTCACTGCCCATGCTATAGCATGTCCTATGAGCATTTGGATAGCGTGCCTAAGTCACTGGGGGAATCACTTGTACATTTTAAAATCATTTCTATAGTGGTCCCTATGCCCCTGACACCAGTTACATGTGGGTACTACACCCAACCGGTCATGGCAATGTAAGCATAGCAGGCCTCTGTGTCCTTTGACCCGCCTGCCCGATCAAGAGGACGCCAGCGCTCCAACAACAACTAGGGCCCACGATAGACACGGAAGGTACTCTTCTAGACATCGATCATATTCTGTTGGCAGGTCTAGTTCCAGTAGAAGGGACCACCTCTACAGGGCGGTTACAGAGACAGGGCATCACATCCGGGGTAGTTCAGAGCACAGGCACTCGAGTTCGGACTTAATGATTCGTTATCTTCCTTTGGGGAAATCGTGATGTCCGAATTCGAGTGCCTGTGGTTCCGAGGACAGGTTCAACCATCACAGGTTCTTCTCAGTTACACGTCTCAGTAGAATAGATTCCAGAACTTGCCATGATTTCAAGGACAGAGGACGCAGCACATCACCAATGTACACCAGTGGTAGGTGGTAGTGGTAGAGTTCCATTCAATGTTTCAATTGCAACGGGATGGGACACACTGCTTAATTCTGGTATTGAAACTAGTACGGCACTGTCCTTGATTGATTGATTGATTGATTTGATTGAATGATTTATTTGTCAACAACAACAACATATCATACATTATAAATAATAATTCGAGTAAGATATACAAAGTTTGTTGTGACAATGAGGACGAGACATCATGAGATGTATAAGTCCTCGTAACATGTTCAAAAGAACAAATTGCTTTTAAGAGAAGGACATTCAACAAAATAAAAAATAATTTATCATACACTTATGAGTATAGTACTGTAAAAATAAACAAAACCATGTGCCAGGAGAGCATACTTCATACAATGTACTTAGCAAGAAAATGAATTCGTAGAGCTATTTTAAAAGAATGCAATGAGCAATATACATTAAACTTAGTGCAATTTGCGTTCCAGATATTCACGCCTTTCGAGCGCACGCTATTATAGGCAACTTTCGATTTAAATAACGGTACAATAAAATGTCTAGATTGTCTTGTAGTAATTGTTTGATAAGAGGGTTTTCGTCGAAACATAAATTTGAAAACATTAGGCAAATCACCTCTATATAACTTAAACATAAACAACATTATAGAATATTCATACAAATCAGTAAAACGTAACATATTTAAGGATTTAAATAATGTCAATGCTTTGGCGAACCAGTAATTACTCTACAGCATAGTTTCTGTAATTTGACAATAGAGTTTGTATATTTCTTTGCAGCTGTACCCCAAACTTCGAGACAATATATTATGTATGGGTATATAAACGAATAATACAGAGTTTTAAGGTACTTGTTCTAAAAATATTTTTCGCCTTACAAAGTAAGCCGATATTTTTAGCAATTTTCAATTTTATATGTTGAATGTGAGACTGCCATGTCAATTTGCTATCTAACTTGACTCCCAAAAATGTTGTCGAGTTCTCTCTCCTTATAACCTTATTATTGATATAAAGTGGTTGAGTTGGTGTTGGGCTATAGCGCCCAGGTGCGAATATCAGGTAATGTGTTTTGTTGACATTCAACGAAAGCTTATTGGCATTCAGCCATAGTACTAAATTTGTAAGCTCCACATTTGCACAGTTTATCATATCATCAATGTTATTACCAGTTACAAACATATTAGTGTCATCTGCATACAGTATAGGATGCATACATTTCGAAACATTAACAATGTCGTTGACATAGATTAAATACACATCGAAAGATCGCACAAGCAAGGCACCACCTTAGTTTAATCAACACGGCCTTTATAATTGATCACACATTGCTAGTCTAAATTAGATTAGATTGCTTGAAAATGTAAACCCCTATTTGAAACCTTCAGGTATCACGACCATTACAGTAGCTAATACAAATTCCACCGAGGCGGTCGGATAAATACACCTTGGAGCCAAAATTTTGTTCCCCAAAACATTTCAAGTAGTGGGCGCACATACTTCACCACTTTTTCGTGGAGATGATTTCTTCAAAAAGTACCAAGCTTAATTACAATTTCAAGCAAAATTCTTTGCGTATGTCTGATCTTATCCCTATAGTCGCCTCGCATGATATTTGCGTATCATCTGAGCGTCAGTTTAGATGCGTCGGAGTTCCAGAGTCACTATCCGTTATCTCATTCCCGACTTGTCTTTTCGGCAAAGTCTGCCCACGTTCACCCTCTATTCAATCCGATTACACAGTTCACATGCGTCTCAACCCCACCCATCTTCACAACTCTTCTCTTAAACCATACATTACGAAGGGCACTAAAATCGCCAGCTTCATACCCGGGCTTACAAATACGCAGCCCAAATAATGACACTATTAGTTCGAAAGATGACATACCCGAGATTCCGATAATGACGTTGATGTACCAATCTACATCTCAGACTCCAGGGGTAATGTCAAGCTGCTCCTTCCAGGGCCTACGACAACATAAGTCGCAAATCGATGCGTCCGAATATTCATTAAACATATCCGTCAATCTTCGTTCCAAATCATCGACAAGGTTGTGACACGAATTGATCTCTGTCGCACAATGCACGGGCAACTGCGTATAACTGTTAACAGTAAAAAAATCAAATGAATTAGTAGTAGATTAGCCATAGATGTATTTACTTCTAACAAAAACATCCATTGACAAAATAGAAGCATAACAATTGCAACGTTGTTAGCATGGACGATGTAGCCCGAGGCCGTTAATGCCGGTCATTTCATTACAGTACATATACACATATGCAAGCAACGTCAACAGGCACTCATATTGTATTGTAGCATATGAGAATACACATATGCATACATTCATATACAGTAATTCTTATGGGGTAATACATTCACCTATACACAACTCTGGGCTGGTATGTTGACTTATTCTGGTATATGTATATTATTTTGTGTGGTCACCTTCATGTAAGCCGGCTAGATAGCGCCGGGTTGGCACGGAATCATACGCGACGTATGCTACACGGCGACACCCAACTACCAGAATATCCCAACTTCACTTCGTATCAGGCGCCATATCTACACACCAACAGGATTTCTTCTTTGCACTACTTTAAATGAAACCGGCACGCCCTTAGCGCATAGCTGGTAAGATTTCATTCACACAATGCAGAGCCACTGAATTTATAACCACACACCCTAACGCATAGGTGATGTGCGAATCCCTATTAAACATCCAATATTGACACTTACACCAGGTGATGTACTATAATCATCGGCCATTAACTGAACCAAATGAGAACGTTAACTATCAACTCATAAAATACCCTACTACTGACACACACGCCTTAATATAACGTCATAATCAAGTCATGAACTAGGTAGCGTACTGACATGAAAAAACTGGTTTCTCATTGTTCTTGTCACCAGTTGTTGAGGCGCCCTCGTCGCAAAGATGCTTTAACACTGGAAGATGAAGACCTTAGGTTATTTGGTCTTACTCTAAACCAAATGATTTATTAAGATAGCCCCTATTGCATGTCTGTCTATCATCATCCCCGCGCAGCAATTTTCTAACAGTCTATTATTCTCTGGTAAAGACGCTTTCATATCAATCTGCCACAAAGACAGTTGCAGTAATTTGTAGATAATGTGCGGATATCGCGTGCAACATTTTAACACCAACAACTACCTTCGGAGTCTCGGCAATCCATGTCTCGTGTCATGCAGCAATAATAGATGCACAGGGTGTCCGGTCGATTGTCGGCTGTATTACACGGATCTCATTAAGACTGCATTTTCTAGCTTCCGCATTTGTGATATACCACGCAATTGCTTCGGCGATTATATTTTAATCTATTTATGGCAGTGGAGACCGTAGCAACATTATTTAATGTTTTTCGTGTTGTTTTCTGGAATATGTGGATTGAACAGCGTAACTGGAACATACTTGTTCATGTTATCAAGTCTTAATATGTACATTATGTGTTTTATCCTTTGGCATTATTACTATCGAATATTAACCGCCCGGCAAGGCCGCTACTCTCCATTCTAAACAGCACAATAATGCTTTATTTCACAATAGCTCTGTTAGTCCGAGTAAAGGTAGCAAAATCCACAAATAAATATTTCACGTCATTGGAAGCTTAATATAGCCGTAGATGCCCGTCGTTGGGTTATCGAGAGTACATAGTAGCAACGTCCTATTCAAAATATACACAATGATATCTCTTTTTGTGTTCCAATCAGTTTAAAGTCTATTATACAGAAAATCGCATCTTGCCAGTAATAGAACAATGCAATTGAGTTTTGATAAGCTCAAAAAGTTTGACACTTCAAAAGCAGCTGACTTATTTGTCAGCAGGAACATGATGTGATTATCAATAGAATACAGTAGGGGGCGCTTTGTTTGTTAGGATATATACAGCGTTAATCGACTTAATTCCAATATCTGACGAATTGATCCCAAACATAAAAGATATTGAAGGTAGTAGGATGTTATATTGCTTTATTTCCTCTTGTATTAGGACCATGATACCTATTTTGCTCAGTTACAAAAACTGACGCAGGTAAAGCAAACGAAGATTATTTAACCCGAAGCTTGTGATTGACAATTTTTGCTATTTTGCTATCAGTTAATCACAAACTTAAATTAGTTTACAGCAGTGCCATCCACATACCCAGCTCCATCAGGCTTGATGTTACGTTTGTGGAATATGGAGCTGTACATGAATTTGGTCTGTCCATGCCATACTGGGGTTGTAATCAGCGATACTAAGCAACAACAGCTATTGGCGTTGCATCTGACGAGCATCATGCCAAGAAGTATGTACCCGGCGCTGTATTCATTTCGCTCTTGATGATATTGTCTCATTTACTTCCTATCCAACATAAGATGATTGAAGGTGCAAGCCTAGAAAGGATGATATTCTGACGCTTAAATGGCAAGCTGAAGATCATATCATGAAAATTCTCCTCCAGAATGTATTGGTTAGTCACGTTTAATATATCAGATGCTGTTGTTTGGTAGATCTGTATCGGTGCCAAATGTCGGAGTGATAAAAATAAACATCCTTTACCAATAAAACATTCATGTCATATTAAGCAATAACTCAAATAAATAATTGTGTTAAATTGAAGGCTCAAACCTATATACTGATTATCAATATCCTTAACCTGTATTATGTATTACACGTTCATAAAAAAATTATATTGAATTTACTATTTGGTGAACAAACATCCGCTATGAACGTTCGAGGGGCTACTGTACATTTTTGCTGATCTATCCATATTTGTGAAGCGATTTGTTTTCTGTGAGCCAAGATGTGACTGGTGTCTTCACAGTGACTTCCTGAAATGCACAATCTCGTATAACGGAGTAGAATGCAAATGGACCGTAAATTATGTGATAAATACCAGGCTTTCAGAGACATGCGAACAGTGGTTCTTCTGCAAATGTATTCGACGAGATTACCAGGAAGTTTGCTCAAGGATAGATTCCGGAATCGATGTCGAGGTGAGTGTTAGGACATCGTCATCTGAAGGCCTACATTAGGTAACCCTTTCAAGCGATGGCTCGGTACTCATGCTTAATCGACTCGCTTTCATCCTGTTCTTGATTGAAGCAGAAGCACCATTTCCACGATATTCTGAGCCGAGCACTGATAATGGATACAAATTAATGAATTATGCAGATGTCTGATGTGAATGTGGCAGATAATATAGCCGCATATGGCATCAGTCTGGTATGATTGTCATCGATGTAGCTAACGTGATCGCTTATCCGTAAACACAGTATTAATTACGTCATTGTCCATCTACTGTAATTAATCAATGACTTTGACATTCTGTTATCTATGTGGCGCTCCATTCACAAAACCACGTTATGTGTAGTGGGAGATGTGCATGGTTCCTATTGACAGCTACACGTTAGGGGCAGACATCGATACCTTATAACTCGCAAGACGCGTCAACCCCCCCCCCCCCCCCCCCCCCCTGTTGCCAAACGTGCAAGACCTGGTTGACTCGACATCCATGGCTGTCAATAATCATAAAATCCTGACTGTGAGTAGAGGAGCTGATGTCGTGACGGATGTATTGAGCAGCATGACGGCGCTGACCCATGGCCAATGAGAGCAATTAACGCATGGCCAAAAGTCGAGAATCATAACGTAGTTCATGCCCAGTTCGTTGTCGTAATGGCAAGATAAATGCGAATACCTGTCAAGCAATTCATCAAACGCAACTGGTAAGGCTCTGTCGTCTACATAGAAATACATTATGACCAAGAAATACCATCAATGTGAATGGTCCTATGTTCGACGGATTCAATACAGCGGTCCTTATATGCTCATGTTCGAAGATTTTACGAAATGGATTTTCGACCAATTATACCCTTGACGCAGATGTCTCATTACACATCGAGTTACCAGCTACTCACGTCCGTCAATTCATCGTCATAACCGCGTGATGTATGTAGCAGTTGAAATCCCCGGATCAGACAGCGTTATCTGGTCTCCAAGCCGGACCCGGTGCTTCCACCAACCGTGATTAATGATTAACGTTATTGCCGGTGCATAATTCATGGAAGTCACGAACTACACTGTATTAAACTAGCCGTGGGCAAGTTTAATACCAGTATGATTTTCGGGAAATTTTGTCGGATGTTGAGCTGGGCGTTGGATGTCATAGACGTTATGATGGCTGATAGATAACGGAGCCTTGCCGTGCTATCAAATTTTCTTTCATATGCCTCACTTTGCCAGGAGCTGAAATTGACGGCATTAAGGTACATATTAAATCGAGGGAGATGACAGGCATTGCGTTTCATGTTAAAAGACGGGGGATGAAGTGCGTGGTAATTCATATTAAAACGCGGTTTATGAACGGCATATAAGGTCATATTAAAACAAGGAAAATGCTGAGTGTCGTGGTTCATATCAAACACGAGAGATGACAGGCATACCAAAACATGGGGGATGAAGGGAATTTTATTTAATATTAAAACGCGAACGATGAAGGACACACTGGTCTATATTAAAACACGAAAGATGACGGGCATCGTAGTTCATATTGAAACACGGGAGATGGTGGGCATCGTGGTTCATACTTGAACAAAAGGGATGGAGAGTATCGTGGTTCATACTAAAACACGAGAAACGAGGAATATCATGGTTCATGTGGAAGGCTTTAAACTAGGCTCCATGCCTACCAATGATAGATAAAAACTAGCTCTGACGTTTTATTACTCAATTGCGTGCGGCCCTTCCGAGGAGCTTTACCCCCGCCTCCCCACGAGCTCTCCCACACAAAAAACTAGTCGCTCTGTCATACTCTTCACTTGAAAAACCTTGTTATATTTGAACATGTTAACCCTCTATCAAGTTAAAACTAAACGGCTTCCCCCATGTTGACAACATTCGCACTCAGGCTGAGTTTTTAAAGTCCGACTGGCGCATGGCACACTATTCCTCCAGACACCTTGGATTGTAGAAAATGCTACTTTTGATTACCATGCCACAAATGTATGTGAGTTTTCTCTCTGTTCGTGTTTAACCCAAGCTTTCAGATACGACACAATGCGCAGCACGCTTAAAACAATCCGGAATGTATTCTCTCCCCGAAGCGCAATGCATTCAATCGATATTTGCAATTAGCATAGGGGATCTCTTTGTCACTGTCGTGAACTTACACTATGCAGGGTGAAGCTTTTTGTTCTACATGATTTGAAGGTTTTGATTGCTGCTGCACGAATTGTCAAAATTTTGGCGTATATATAATGTTACGCAGCACCGTTTAAAAAATCAATTGTAACATGGTGCTATTCTACATGAGCCCTTTCTTGAACCATGGGAAATATAATAATTGTTTTGATTTGTTCTTTTATAGGTGTTCCTTAAGGACTATTTGTTTGAGATTGATTGCGATCATTGTAAACCGATCGCGATAAAATTCAGTTTCATCGTGATAAAATCAGTTATATCGGGTTTAAAATGAAGGTGATGGGATTTATTTCAGTGTGATGAAAATGAAATGTTCGCCATCACAATGAATGTGATCGTGATCGAAAAGAATCCTACTGCTAACAAAATTAATTTGCACGCAATCAAAAGGAACTGGATACGTTCCAAGTAATTTAGCTGTGATCTTCAGAGTTCAAAAGCGATCATGAGTGATTTTATTTTGCTAATGCTCTACAGAATATGGTTATGGCCATTACAATTCACATCCGCCCAGAACCTAGACTGATTTCTCTTTTATCGCACCATAGACAAAGGCTCTGATGTCTCCAGCTCTCTTTCATTTGTCAGTCAACAATTTAGCGTGTTATATACTCCATTAGCGTCGCGTTCGATGCATCCACAGATAAAAGGCTGTTGGGGAAAGATAACGAGGGTTGATATTACACTCTGCACTTCAGTTCACATAAAGAAAGCCATGATGATCTTGTATGGCAAAACAATAGAATATAGACGCATATAAAGCCGCATTATTGATATCGTACGCGAAGATCAGTTATGGGGATGTTTGTTTCTAAATTAGCTATAATTAACTTAATGTTGAATGTCCTGCAGTAAGCAAAATTGAAGACTCCATTTGAAAAAAAAAACGCCCAAAAGCCTTGACTAGCTTAGTGCTAGTGGTGCTTATAGTGATTGTATAAAACGTTTTTGAGTAACAGGATACAACGCTACCACCCCCAACATCGCACAAGCCCAAAACGGATGGAAATGTCTGTAGCGTGAATTGATCAACTCACGCTCCTATACATTGATTATATGGACGAACACTGATGCACGTGATTCTGACGACTGAATAAAGCTGGTTTGTCTTTGATCAGCCCAGAATAAAAGGTTCTTATAAGCTTGTTTACCCTGTAATTTAACACATGCTTCAGTAACATCAACGAAGCGACTTGGCGCCGCAGCAGTGGATCTATCACGTGGACGTCTCATTGTGCGAATAAAGGTTGAAGAAGATCACAGACTGTGAATGATGTCTTCTTCGTGTTTTTGTGTCTATGATTTACCGCGTTTGCAAGAAATATTTTGTATATAGATAATTGATAGGAAAAAAAAGAGACCAAGCGTATGCATGCATCGCCGATTGAGTTTTTCTGGGGTCCGCTTCCATTATGTTGGTCCTATGTCATTTGCCAACGTTTTACTGGGAAGTTTCCGTTTAATGGTTTGATGCAACTTGAGCTGGCGATATGCAGCATCATTATGAAACCACCCCCGACAATACTAATTCACAGTGGCTCTGTTTGGGAACAATATTCACCTATGCATAATCTGTAATTAGGTACGTTTTTTTTATAAAGCCCTGAACTCAATGTGACGTGCTATATATATATTAGATTGATATTTCCATTATCATACTTATATCTTTAATCTCACCAAAATTAGTTGATCAATTTTACGACCAAAACTCTGCGAACTTAAAAACTCGAATCAAGTCAACAATGTGCAGCCATCGAATATCGGTTCCCCATGCAGACAGGAGTATGTATAAACTTGTTTGCGGAGCGGATCAGGCTAAGATTCGAGCAGTGTGGCAATTGTTTATCTGCCAATTTGGGGTTAAAAATATTGAGTCGCAAGTTGCAGCTTCTTAGCTCACCAATCGCTTTGCAATCTTGTGCTACGAATAGTTTTGTGATGAAGTAAATGGAAATTATGATTAATCTGGGTTTTTTGCCTCTGTCTACATACGGGTGTTAACAAAATATTTTCACCGTTGTTGGGGCCTTACCTCTTTGATTTGACCAATGCGCGAATGCCTATATATGTAACGCGGTTTGTTTCGCAGCCGTAATGTTGCACATGGCCCACAAGATTAGATTAATTATCGAATGCCATCGCGGAAACATAATTTGAGACACAACGATCGTATCAGGAAATCCGAACAAGGTAATTAGCTCGTTTGACTGACTGTGGGGTGAATCCTCCTTAGCGGGTGCGATTCGAACGCCTTAAACCACCAAGTGGCGTATACAATTGTTACAAACACATTGTGAAATACGGTAAATATGTCAAAGAATAGAATAACATATGTTACCCAACCGACATAAATTTATCGCACATATCGTGTATAACTATAACTATTATAACTGTCAAGCATTAAACCTAACATCATTGATAATGAAAATACCTACCACTTTTAACTACCGGGCGTCTTGCAAGTCCTTGACAAAACTCGCTCGTAAGACGGAATGAGGGAATGGGGGTGGGGAAGGTCCATACCTTCTGATTGAAGAGGTATTACAATATTGTATGGTGATGTCATGCATCATTCGCGTTCAGATATCCATGTTTCTAACTTTTGACGCGACATAAAACTAGGAATGTGTGGGCGTTCGGACAACCCAGATTGCCTGCAACGTTAGAAACACGAATGTTGCGGACAACCTTTTGTACTGGTTGGAAAATGCCAAAAAAGTCTTTTTCTTGCATCCCATCACTAGCCTTTGACGAAACATAATATCTACAAATGTGAAAGAACAGATGAATTCTTAATATAAAGAGTAAACTGCGATGGTACCGGGCTCTGTGCAAGCATCACATTCGATCTAATATATTGCCATTGCGATTATTGAGTATGATTGAGTGTCGCAGCATTTCTCGTTTGTTTGTTTGCATTGTTATTTTGTTCTGGTCAACCAAAGGCAAACGAGGACTGTGGTACAGCGGTCATGTGTAAGCAGTTGAATTGATAAAGAAGTGACAGATAACTGCGATAATGGTTTTCAGTAAAGGCCATATTTAGCTAAAACAGTCTAACGTACGTGTGGTTCATTTTCAGTAACTTGCCTTGCTATCCCTGTTTACATCTATATGACAGAACACATTGATAGCATGTGCTTTGACAAATACAGGCGTTTGTTCTCCTTTGATACAGGAGGCCAATGAAACCCATTGATTCGAATTAGATATGACCTTATCACCGTCAACCTATTGGTGATGTTTTTTTTCGTGCGATGAACGATAATTCTGCCTTTTTTCAAAGGCGAAATTACAGCCAGTACCACAGGCATACTAATAACTGCCTTTTCTAATACAATCTGCTCTGAAATTTAAAAATTAACGAGCCGTTTTATCTCTGCATTATGCTGTCGATTTAACTTCACCAGTGCATATATAAAATCGCCCTGTATGTACAATAATACTTCGGTGATTAATCGATTATATTTAAGGGGTGATTTTATCAACTATTATTTCATAAAAATGATTAACCATTACAAATAATTATCGACCGCCGAGTAATTCAAAACATTCTCAAGTTAATGCTTGAGGAGTTTTCTCTCAGCAAGAGACAATTGCAGATTAGGTTGTGATAGCCAGGTCAAAGAGAATATCACAATAGCTGCTAATATGATGCCAAAGTGCAAAAGCGACTGTAACGTATCCCGGGCTGGTTTGACTCGGACTCGTTCCTTGTTTGACTTAATAAATACGCAAGTCGCGTTCTTATAATATCTGCCCTTATTAATCTCATCTCCACTCGGCTCACCTAACATGGTTGCAGCGAAAGAACCTTTACCGGAGTACATGCTCACTATAGAATAATTTGTAATACAAATATTTCACTCTATTCCACTCGACATTGCTTATGTCTTTGTCTTTTTGCGGAATCTTCTCCATTATCGCTCAGCGTCTGCATGTGTATTCTTGTCTAGTAGTATACAGACTGCTAGTTCTGAAACAGCTCAGTTCAATCTGTCAAATTGAATTGTCATTATGGAAGGTCTAGGGTTACAGTTTCCCTGCATGAATTGGGACGCCAGATGCGTGGGAACGATTCTGCAAGCACGCGGAACTTGTTTTCGACGGCCCATTAGCCGATAAGCCAGAAGCTGTAAAATGCAAGTACCTCTTACTGTGGTCAGGTGAACGGGGGAGAGATATCTACAATACTTGAACATTAACAAATGAAGAGTTAAAGTCCCTAGCAACATTGTACACAAAATTCAAAACTCATGTGACTCCGACTGCAAATCCCGTATTGCAAGATATAAATTTCACTGCAGAACACAAGGCCCTGTGGAAATAGGAGACTTGGCTGCTGATCTCCGAATGCAAGCGAAGGATTGAGCCTTTTCAAATTCCGATGAAGTGATCAGAGACAGAATCGTATTTAGGACAAATTCAAAGTCAATCAGGGGGAAATTGCTGAATGAGGGTGCACAACTCTCTTTAGACAGTGCCGAAAGTGTGGCAACAAGAACCACTTCGCACTCAAGTGTGGGACCTCGCTCAAGAGTTTACATCAGTCTAGAGATGAATAACACCTGAGCCATTGATGGTTCACGAAGTACTATACCTGACAGACCTTGGCAAAAGATTGGGACGGACCTTTTCGAAGTAGAAGGTCCAAAATACCTCATCTCGGTGGACTACTATAGTACATTCTTCGAAATTGACTATCTACCAGATATGCCATCTGAAATTGTTATAACCAAAATGAAAATGCTGTTCGCCAGACATGGCATCCCAGATGTGCTTGTTAGCGACAATGAATCTCAATACACCTCCTCGAAATTCAAGATCTTCGCTCCGAAGTGGGAATTCAAGCACGTCACATCAGCTCCTGCTAACAGCAGGATAAACGGTGCCGCTGACGCTGCAGTCAAGATGGCCAAGCGGTTGATGCTTAAGTGCAAAAGATCAGGGGAAGAACCATACTTAGGATTGCTTAATCCCCGTAACACGCCCACTTAAGGCGTGGGATCGAGCCCTGTCCAGAGACTTTTTGGTCGCCGTCCCAGAGGTGACATTTCCATGAACTCAAAACTGTTCACCTCAACAAGTGGCCACATGGAAAGTAGGTCTCTTCAAGATGATCGGAAAGCCATTATGTCTCACCGCTACGATGATCGCAGGGTGCTGACACCGCTTAACATAAGAGATAATGTGAGGATGCAACCCATACAATCAGTGAAGCGTGAATGGCTCCCAGTAACAGTGTCGAAAGATCTAGGTCACCGAACATACGGAGTGACCACTCCTGATGGGAAAATATTCAAACGCAACAGACAATATTTACGCAGTTCTGAAGCTCCATCTCTGAGTTTGACCCCTGAAGCTATTCCAAACTATGCACCAGACAGCCTATCATCGGCTAGTCAACAATTCCACAGCCAACTCCAGCTGAAAAGGGCACAACTCCATCACCAACAGAGCCAGTTGTTACACGCTCGGGTCGAACTGTTAGACCACCAGATAAACTGGACATATGATGTATGCATTGTGTACATAACGGACTTTACTGTTTTTATTGTATGTTCAAGTGACTATAGATTGAAATACTGTATTGCAAGGGCACGGCAACAGCAATTTATTATTGAGAACTCTTAAAGCTACTCTTTGGAAAGGGGAATGTTACGTATCCCGTGCTGGTTTGACTCTTACTCGGTCCTTGTTTGACTTAATAAATACGCAAGGCATGTTTTTATAATATCTGCCCTTATTAATCTCATCTCTACTTGGCTCACCTTACAGTGACTACGAAACTTTATTGATCGCATTTCTAGGTCCATCGGGTATTTGTATTCCCGCTTCTCATCAATACCACGCTTAAACGTGATGACAAACGAGGCTTTGGGTCAATACATCTCCAATCCAGAAAAATGCAGAGAGTGGGCCAGGGCATGTGGACGGGAAAATTTTGAGCCAGAGAGGGTTAACGCGTGCACCTATATTTGTACCAAGCATTTCATTGGTGGCAACGGTCCAACAATTGAGCACCCCAACCCAATACCTGCTACATTCCAATCAAAAACGGAACTTCAGCGCTTCAAGCGAAAAAAACAAAGACCTGCACCTAAGGAAAGATCCTGTGTTGATCCTCCCATGCCAAAGCAGCAAAAATTTGGTCAGTGTAGCATGAATCAAGTAACCATATTATTAAGTAATTTCCTTGACCATGTACAAAAAGGAGATGACATCATGGCAGACAGAGGCTTTGTTATACGTGACCTTCTAGCTCTCAAAGGTGCGACTCTCAACATTCCCCCTTTAGCCCATGGGAAACAGCTCAGCAAGCCAGCAGTAATATGGACCCGTCGTATTGCTTCTCTCAGGATTCATGTTGAACGTGCAAGGAAGATTGAAGACCTTCAATATTTTGTCTGGTGTCATACCACTAAAACAGCATCGTATTATGGATGATTGTTTAGTTGTTTGCAGTGCTTTGGCTAATATGGACACCAAGCTTGTCAAGTAGAATGAATATTGTTTTGAGCATAACAATTGTACATTTTGAATATCATTTGTCATGTGTTCACTCAAAGGTTGTTAGCCATGCTATACCCAACATTGTTTTCTGGTTACTTAGCTGACTGGTCAGTAAAGGTCCAACTTTGATAACTTAATATTCATAACATAAATTGCTTGATCTGGTTAATGTATGTTCTCTGGATTGATTATATAATAAATTATGATAAACACACTTCTATTGCAGTTAACCGAGTACCATTTATTTATATACATTATGGCTAGTACGACAGGAACATGAAAAGAAATATTATAAATTTAAAACAAACTATACATCAAAACATTTATCCACAGAAAAAAAACAAGAACACTATTGCTGTGCCAACTTTATAATTTCTGGACAGAAATGATGAAAAAAAAAGTGACATATTGCAGGCAATTTTTTCAAACTTTTCTTTATCAAAGGGTACACTGATGATGTTGATTCCTTTCATTGTGTACAACACAAAGTCACAATTATGCAAACCGTAAATTCCCATCTGTCCCTGTACTTGTGTGAAGTAAGCACTGTTGTGCTTGAGTTGAAGAACCCCACCTTCACTTTCAACACACCCTTTTTCCATGGCTGCCAATCGCGAATGTTTTTTCCTCATTGCGTATGGGCACTTAATCTCAAGTAGTCTTTTGGGATGACATGAACAAGTCACAATGCCATCAGCAGAGCACGCCATATAGGGTCCGTCTGAAGACACAAGAAGTCCTGCTGTATCAACTTTAAGGTGCTTGTGCATCTTTCTACTGACTGTGGCGTATAACGAACGGGCACACTTCTCCTTCTTGCGACCCCATTCGAGAGCTGACGTAGTAACTGGTGCATTGTCCCCCATTATTTTGGCAATGAGAACAGATGGATCAGTGTCTGGTTGGTTCACGATGGTGTGCATCCTGGTGCACACCTGGTGGAACACTGAGGCTGTTATTCTTCCTCGCCTCATTGCATGCCAGGCAGAGTTTTCAGCTTGCCCTTCAGTGTCCGAAGCAATGAGTTGAATCTCAGCGGGGGTGTATTTGAAAAATCTGACGAAATCATCTGCAGTGCAGGTAACTGTGGTTTCTCCTGGTATGGCTTGAGCAGACTCAATGATCTGCCCAACAAACTCTTTAGCTCTAGCCAGCACACCCAGTGAGAGGCATGTTGGCTCTGGCGCTGGAGACTCAGACATGTGCTTACTTGGGTCCTCCAGTATTTCGAGGACTTGAGCGCGAGGGCTGATCTGTTAAACAGAAAGAATCAATAAAGTTACTAAATTCTGGTTGCATATTTACAATTCTGCAATTATTTATTCTGTACAATCAGTTCTAAACAAATAAAACTTTATGTCATTTTTTTCCCTATATGTGCAGTCAACTGAAGCATTTAATCCATACCTGTCTAATTTGGTGTGCCAGGCCCTGTAGCTGGTCCTCTGAGGCAGGCAACCTGTCACTTGGGTGACGAGGGTCAAAGTCATCAACATTTTGACCAAGCGGTGATTCGAGGGTGGTTCTATACCTAGAACAGATACAAAAATGATAGTAGGAATTATTCATAGTCTTTATAATCCTAACTGACAACTTTAGCTTGGGATAAATACAGCTAATGTTGTCTCAAATGAACCAAAATATTTGTCTCACCTCACACTTCGAATCGTCATATCCTGTACTGGCACAGGATGGTCATGCTGTCTTGAATGTCTTGCCCACTGGTTGGCCCCATCAGTACAAGATTTCCTTTCGAAGGATTCAACTTCATAGAGCATGGCAGACACGTGACGGCATGCTCCATCAGCCCTATGAAACAAACAATGAAGTGAGAGGGGTAAAAAACACACATATTGCTATTCCCCATTTAACATGGCAAAATAATTTGCAGCACTTTTATGATACATTATCTAGCACAGCACTCACAATATACCCTACACTATTTGGACTACAAAAGATGCTGATTATGGGGCTGTTAGACCATGTTTATGGATGGAGCTTCAGGCTATTTTAATGTTTAGAATATTATCTTGAGTAAGATATTTATAATGCATCAGGTGCAAACTGAAACAGCAATTAATTTCAACTCACCCTCCCTGGCATTCACAGAAGGCTGTGAGGACTTCGCACAGCTCACAGTCAATAGCAATCCAGGCTTGGTATGAGTCAGTCTTTAGGTATGTTTTGTCCTTGCATGTTGGCTTTACTCGGCCACGAGCAACACAACACACCCTTCCCTCTCGGCTGGTCACCTGGCAAAACTCTAGCTGGAGCAAATGACCATCGGCAAAAAGTCTGTAGTTATCGAAAGACTTGTAGCTTTTGACTTTTCTCTTGTCGAAATCAGAGCGCGATGCTATTAAATAGTTAAAAATGTCGTAGAGAGTAATCTCCGGAACCACAGAAAAGTCAGTGGAGAACTGCAAACTAGCATCCGAGCACGGGGGCAATCCAAATTTTTCCAAACGGTCGTCGGGCTTCTCACTAACATGACTGAAGTCGGGATTACAGGGCAAATTAAGTCCATTTGCACACTCCGCAAGTTTAACTAAAGCTTGACGCCTGTAATCCGTCGTGGTAACTCCTCTATCCTTCAATAAATTCCGCAGTTGATCAACTTTCCAACACGAGAAATCTGTTTTGTCCGACATTGTCGCGTACATGAGCCTCTTTGTTTGTACCCAGGCCACGCCCCTCGTTACGCCAGGTGCGCTGTTGCGCATGCGTGCATGCTTAATAGGGGTTACCGGGAAATAGACTATTGTGATGCTATAACCATACACCCTATATAACTGTACAAGTAGCATTCCGTTCACGTTTATTTTGTTCAGTTGGGCAGTCTAGATATGTCCGTCACTTTGGGTTTCATGCCGCTTTTCGCTTGAGACATGATCTCAGTATATTCTGTAGCACATTCTTCGTACCATAGCAATCAGACACCAGAGTCTCAGAGGGATGATATGAATAAATAATTCATTTAAAACTGCAGCATTATTAAGCGCTGCCATCAACTGCTCACAATTCTAAACAAACCCGGTTCGTTAAAGGTTGTTGCTGTTTTGAAGTACATGTTCAAGTTTACAGCACATTGTTGCATTTAACTGAAATACTGCAGCACAATTAGTATTGTGTTTTCATAAATAAATCTGTTGCTGTGTAAATTTGATATTATGACATAGGGCGTTTTCCCAATGCTCAATACCAACCTGGACAATAGCTGATATATACTCATACAGTAACAATTCATGTATAACAGACGCAGATTCCACGATAAGGCACATCCGTGTAAACTTAT
>CM067350.1:67161022-67256197 GCA_034190875.2 Urechis unicinctus
CAGAATTTGCTCAGAGGTTGCATATAAATTGCTAGTTCAACAGAATACCAAAAACCGGTTCATACAGGCTTTAAAAAACAATTAAGTCGTTGGCTTTGCCCTACCTACTGTAAGCATGTATTAGAATGAGATTATTTTGAATGAATTACAACTACTCGTCAGGCATGAAGATTCAAATAAATCCCATCATGATGAGTATACAGCCTATTATAATGCAAATTAAGTATGCATATGACTAATATGCATGGCTTAACTCATATATATATGTATATATATATATATATATATATATATATATATATATATATATACATATATATATATTTATATATATATATATATGCATATATATATATATATACATATATATGCATAAATATATATATATATATACATATATATATATTATATATATATAGTAAATAAATATCTATATATTAATATACATATATTCATATATATACATGTATATATGTATATATATATATACATGTCTAAATATATGTATATACACATTTTTAAATATATATATATATATATATATATATATATATATATATATATATATATATATATATATATATATATATGGATAAAATATATATATGTATATATATATTTAATATATATATATATTTATATATATATATATATATATATTGTCTATAGATAATGTATATATGCATCTAATTATATATATATATATATATATATATATAGATATATATATATTCCTATCTATATATATATATATATATATACATATCTACATATATATCTATATGCATATAAAATATATGTATATATATATATGAAATATTATATATATATATATATATATATATTATATATATATATTAATATAATAATATATATATATATACTATTATGATCTCTATATATATATAGATATATATATGTATATATATATATATCTATATATATATATATATAGATATATGGCTAAATATATATATACATATTTATGTATATATATATATATAGTATATATATATACATATGCATATATATATATCTCTATATAAATTTTTCTAATATATATATACTATATATATTCTCTACATATATATATCTCTGCATCAAAAATGTATCTGTATATATATATATCTATTTCTATATAAATATATATATATATCTATATATATATATCCCATATGTAATATGCTATATAATTTTTATATATATATACTAATATAGATATCTCTTATGTATGCTCTCTATATATATATATGTTCCCTATCTGTATATGTATATATATATGTATATGTATGCATATAAATATTATATATATATATATGTCTATATATGTCCCTCTCTCTAAATATATATGTAAATATATATATAAATATACTCTATATATATATGTCTGTATATATATATGTATATCTATATATCTGTATATATGTATTTATATATGTATACTTATATATATACATATATTTATATATATATATATATATTTATATATATATATTTATATATATATATATATATATATATATACATATGACAACGCAGCCCTTGCTTTTGGGTAGAATAACTATAATTTGGAAGTATAGCTGTAGGCCCATGTCTTGCCGTTCATATTCAACTGCAATTCATTAAGCGAAGTCATGTATACCTTATCCTTTACCTAGTAGACGATAATCGTAAAAATTGAGCTAGCAAAGGGGTGAAATAGCTCTTTATAAGTCCGATTCAAACTCAACGATGGAGACACGAGACATAATACCTCCGTAGAAACATAGTTCATGCTGCGGCAAAACATAATAGGTCACTTTGAAAGCTTTTACAACCCCGAGCGCTTGCCACGCACGACAAATATATAAACGATATAGTTATGCATATATGAATTTGTACGTTACAAATAAGCATTTCAATGAAGATAGACACACATCCACACACACAAACACACACACTCAAACACACGTACAAACAAACACGCATATACATATATATATTTATATATACGCATATATATATACAATGTACGTATGTATAAAGTGTAGATAAGCTGACTCAGAGATAAGTCAAATACGTCGAGTACACCAATCTTCCCCAATCAGCGTTAAGGGGACAAGTGCATTTGCAAAATAAAGAAAACAAACAAAACCATTAGTGGAGCACCGGTTAACACTGTTTAGATATTACCTTACATACATATGCCCCAGGTAATGCATACCAATGATGTAAAAAACGGATGTTTTTGGTCAAATAGCTATCCTAGATAGTACGTCGGCACAAAACACCGCCGTTCGCTGTCTGTAGCATTCATATAGAGCGTGCTTGTTTTTATATTATCGATATATGTGGAGTAATCAAAAGATGCAGGTTTTTAACTTTGTTCACTACTGCGCAAAGGCGGTCCGTCATCGTTTGACGTTACGCAACATGAGCCAGCAGAAGCTATAGCTGGCAGTTGAAGTCTTTTTTAAACAGCGCCCCCTTCGTCATCTTGGTTTTATCTTAAGCCTAGCGAAACGCATCACTGACTTGGCTGACAATATATATACGGACATAAGCAATTGCCAGACCCTTAAACAATTCACAACCTCAAAATGATTGTAATAGGTCTCACACCACATTTCACCCTCTCAGCATGATTTGACGTTCCTGTATGCGTCTCTTACAATAGGATGTATATGAATATTTCGATTTGCTATCTCGTAAGTATCATTCGAAGATAGTGTTTATGGTAATCAGCAGATTTTCCATGCAGAAGAATATACTGGTAACGTTGTGTAGCAGTTATGGCTTGTTTAAAATTAGGTCAAATTGTGCATCTTTGCTACTTCAGACATATGTGTATTTGTTATGTTGGTATAGATATAAGCTTCTTAGGTATGGTAATTTCAAGTTTCACAGTAATTCGCTGAGAAGATACATATAAATTGCTTGTTAAAAAGAGTACCAAAAACAGGGTTATACAGGCTTTTCAAAACAATTAAGTCGTTGACTTTGCCCAAACTACTGTAAGCATGTATTAGAATGAGATTATTTTGGATTGTCATGGTATACTTAAATGAATTACATCTACTCGTCAGGCATAAAGATACAAATAAATCCCATCATTGATGAATAATAACAGTCTATTATAGTGTAAATTAAGTATGCATATGACTGATACGTCTTATGCATGGCTTAAGTCAGTAGTCTCAGTTCTTCCGGGATATTATTGTAAGCAATGCTTTTATTTAGCTGCCTACTGCCTCGTCACTATATCATAGAGGGCGTATGCGTGTAAAGCGACTATCGTCGTTGACGTGTGACATTTGCGAAGCTTACCTCACTTGGATGGCTTGGTTCATGGCACCATGCGCCATCTCCATTTGTATGCGTGACTGCCAATTCGACGAATAGATAAATTAATCAATGCCTGCCTCAGTCTTTAATTGACTTAATACATACAGCATGTGTAGCTACTGCGCATACGGCTGAAAAACATGCTAATGTTAAATATCTGACAGACTCTACAGGAACTAAGAGGATGTCAACTTAGGAGTTGATATTCCTATAGAATCTACGCCAAACGGAGTGGTTGAATGCAGTCAAGCTTTATATCACAATTTCATTTTAGTAAGATTTTATGAAGGAACAACAGAGTTTTTCACTGAATCTAACTCAACTTGATTCATGCTAATTATTGGTAACCTTTCTCGAACCCCTTTCGAATTTAGATATACGACAATTAAACGTGGTTGTGGTTGATCTATTTTGTCGATCATAAGCATTTATTGGACAGGTTTGTCAGACAGGTGTGGAGTAGGAATTTCGGTAATGATCTGCTCTAATAAAACGAATCAATCTTTTAGGGCATCGCTCTGTTAAGCGCACCATTCCAAAAAAAGATTTCTAATCGCTTCTTAGAACAGATATACTATGCAGACAAACATACATATCGTACCAATTAGTGAATAACGTCTTTTTAACAGTGATACACGAACATTTTAGAGATAGAAACCAATCATTTGTCTTCGTCAATGGTAGAACAATGAATAGAACAATTGTTGATTCTGGCATTCACTCACGCTGAGAAATTAAGGCGTTACGACGCGGTCGGTACACTTGCAGAATTATAAATATTAGCCATATTGTATTGCAGACCAATATTAAATTATTTGGTGGAAACCCATTAGCACTAATTATCTAATTAACAGAATGGATAGCAATTTTACTTTAGGAACTGCGCTTACGAAATTGTGTTTCGGCATGCAAAACACGACATTTGCAATCATAGCTTCCTGTCCCCACGAGATCACAGGAAATAGAATATAACCTTCGACATCGCAAATTTAAGGATATGCAATTTGAGTAGAACATTTCATAATCTATCCTGTGCGGTTAATGAACAACGGCCTTGGAGATTATATATCGTCTTAACTGGAGCGCACGACATTACACGAATAGTTATAGACCAGTGGGATCAATAACACATGTTTAATCACAAAAACTGTCATATCTGACGTAACAGATGATGGGTTTGCATATCAAATAAGTCATGACATACGAAATATGCGTTTAGATGCACATGTATATTTCCTTAAAGTAGGTCCTATCTCACCGGGACAGAATCCAGATTGATGAGCGCATTCAGACCTGTCATTTTTCGGAGCTAAGCCAAAACATTTTTTTTCTCTTGAACTCTTGATATGCAAACTTCAAATATTGCGTAATGTTTTAGCATATCTTTACTCTTTGGATTACAAACTACTAGAAGACACAGTCTGTATGATCACAGAAGGTTTAGGCCTGTGATTTGTGTTTGAGTTCATTCGCGGCCGCGAAAAACATGCTAGCTACGAGCAATTTCCCAGCTGCTAAGTAATGCAGATACATGGCAATATGCCAAGATAAATTTGTTTTTTATTGATGAGCGTTAGTAACAAAAGGGTTTTCGTTTATATATACATATGCAACCCAATATACAAAATGTGTCATGATGTTAGGATTAGAGCGTTGATAATTGTATTCGGATACAAGTTTTTGTATCTTCGATATTATTAAAAATCATTTCTCCGGTCTAAAATGTCAGATCCTTTTCCACACCGCCTACAGGTGATGGGACGTTGACACCCAGCAGTTAACATCCGCTACTTAATCATTCGCAGAACCATATAACTAATGCAACAGCACTGTGCGTAGGCGGATGCATCTTGTACACTGGTACAAATGTGTTTTTCCCGGCAGACGCCACACGCTAACCGGACCATGCAGCTTCCCTACATTACGCAGGATAATGATGCAGTATTTGTCTCCGGTTGTCCGTCATAGGTTAAGAATAAACTAGGGAGATAGTGTAGTGCGATGCTACTTGTTTTCGAACTTTTCATTTAACAAGATGTATTACTGACAAATGGTTCTTTTTTAAGTGCTGATTAAGTCATACTTATAGCGCATCTAACCTATAGCGCATCATACATAGCCACGCATCGCATGTCAGTGTCTTCACTACGAATGCAGCTCGGATTGTTTTATCCGAGTTAGACTCGGTGTTCCAAAAACTAGTCGTGCCATTCTTATACGAAATCCATGCCTACACTGTCCCGAACGGCACAAGGGCGTTTGATTATAATAAGATAAGATACGCTGAGGTCTACGACTGTTGAATGCTGCGGCAGCCCAACTCGGAGCTAAACGCCGATTGCCATATTACTCACTTGTCGGTTTGACCATCTTATATGCATTCAGCGCAGTGTTAACTGACAGCGGTCATTTGTAATTTTTCGAAGTTATCCACCTGCGTGTAATATCCCCACTCTTGGCACATTATTAGACTAACCCTGATTCTCACAACCTGATAGACCCCGCATTTCCAATGGTTCGCTGCCACCGATAACCTTTTGTGCTGTTAGTAATTGTCAATATAATGACGGATGTAACTCAACATGTCTATTTCACCTATTCAAAGTGCAATAGCGCTTGTTTATTAATAAGGAAAGTACAGCTTATAACGGAAATCTGCTCTCGCTTCAATTGATACCTCAATTTGCGAGCATAATTGTGTCTAATGTACGGGGTCAGATAGCTCCGTAATATACGGAGCTCTGCATACCTGCCATAGTAATATCCGTTAGGCTGCCCAAAACTAATCATTATGCAATGTTGATGCATCTACCATTATATTGCGATATAGAATATCTATAGAATACAGGTAGCCATCAGCAGAAGCATCGTGACAATTACCCATCATTGTGTTCTTAACGACAACTTGGGTAGTTTACACCAAAAAATCACTGGAATTATTGCGGTGGTTACAATCTGCTACCTTTCACAGATGTAGTGTTGTATAGCTCCAAATCGGCTGAACAGGATTTCCTTTTATAAAAATCGTCTCAAAGTAAATTGAGGAAACGCATATTGTCCAAATTGCAATCAATGCCTGGCTTATTGTCTTTATCAGTAATATAATGGCATTTTGATTGAGCCTATAAGTACATCATCGAAAAATATATTCCTAGGTTCAACGCCTCAAAGCTAAATGCAAGTATCTCGTACGATTAACTATTATGAATGCCTCCGCGGATTTTGGGACGGCATCTACTTTCACTCTATGATGGTTGTTGGTCTGTTTGGAACTTGTTCGACTTTATTGCTTTATGTACGATAAATGGGACGCAGATAAACAAATTGTTTGCTGCGTGTGTAGGCTTTTCTATTTCGATTACTTCCAAAGGTAAGTTTTGCGTTCAGATGGACTTGATCTTCAGTATCCTTCAGCTAGAGAGAAGATAATAAAGGTGCATCCTGATCGTCATCGTTTCGATTGTTTCAGTCATGTAAGTCTCTAGGTAGTGATTGCCTATAGACGGCACAATTAACGGCATTGATATTTGTATATAGTGAATACTTGCCGGTCAATAGTCTATGCCTTGGTATCTATCTTTCAGACGTTGAGAACTGTCACTGTGTATTTCTTTACTTGGCGAATTCCCATTTGCCAGGTTATCTTGATCAGTCCGGTGTGTAGGTGTATGGGTTTATGGGTTTATGGGTTTGTTTGTAAACATTTTTAGGGGTGCGCCATAAAGGTTGCACTTTTTTAAATGTCAGGAGTAATGATGCACAGAACCCAGAAGTAAAGTAAAGTTTACAATCCTTGATATCGCCTTAACCTAAGGTGCGAACTTGGAAATGTTTTTATTTCCCTGTAGCTCGGTTTATTGGTCAATTGTTGTTGAATACATGTCATAGAAAAATATGCATTTTGCGCCCCATAGTCCCAACTCAATAAGTTGTGGTTTAGTTTGACCCCATTGTTTTTCAATCGCTTATGAAAACGATCGATGTGATCGAAATGTGATCGAGGGTAATGATAATAGGGTTAGGGACAATGTCTAGGAATTATAAATTTTCCTGGATGTCGATGACGCCACTTCAAGTAACGAGCCAAAATTGTAAATATGCAATCGTTTATTCGTCGGTAATGGTCGTATCGTGAAAAAGTTGTAGCTCGACGATAGCCCATGCTATTCCAAACTTATAACCAAATATATTTAATTTTAATTTCGCAATAGTTGTTTCACAAACTCAGATAACAGCACAAAAGAGCCCACAAAATGCATTAAGACCCCAGTATCTTTATTAATTCATGGTCAATTTTGTGGTATCATTTCATCGCATGGCAGCATTAATTGTGCGTAGTTGTTCCGTGAGAGTCTGGTAAAATTTAGGAAAACTGCTAAAGTTGCCAAGCAATTTTCGTTCGCTTATGGAATCGACAATATGCGTTCAATGGTCATAAAAAACGGTTCAAATTATAGCATGGACAGCGTCAACCGAATTATAATAACTATAGTTTAAATTTATGTATCACAATTATTGTTTATGCAGGTACCTTGAGTACGAAATAAACATATATATAAGTTTTTATGGATGTCGCTGGCATCACTTCTGGTTACGATCGAATCAAAATTAAAACGGGAGAGAAATTTTAAGTTTCTCCGTCGTAAATGGTCGTATCGTTAATTGGTTTAAATCGAAAGAAGTCCATTCAATTCTGAACATATAAATATATATTTTCTGTTGATATTTACATTTTTTTCACAAAGTAAGCTTGAAGTACAGAGGGGGTCATTTTTGCTGGCTTTTCGATGGTTTTTTACAGCAGCCAACACAACGGAGAGTACAAAGGTCGCCGCTACTCTCTGGGGGCCTGAAAGGTAGGCTATCAAGTATGGCGCGCACCGGTAATATATATAGACAAAGCTTTTCCTTGAGTCGGCCAAATCGAAGTCAATCTATCATGGCCCCGGACAGCATGATTTCTTTAATAAATTTGATCGCTTGAAAATATTTTGCTTTATATATAAAAATCGTTCTGACACACCAAGCCGGTGTTACTTTACAAACATTTTGCAGCGGCGACTAAGGATGTCATTTGCGAACCTGAAGGGGTTGGGTATCAAGATTTTAAGATGAAAAACTTATGAGTAACTTGTAGTGTATGAGTTACATGTGAGCATCTGAGAATGGGATATAAGATTTATTTGACAATATATGTCTTTATTCGGCAGCATAGGTGTACAATTAATGATCAAAATACAGTGGCTGGTTAGAGACCCTCTGATGTAGACGTCTAATGTGAGTTTTATATTGTATTTTATTGCATTTGTTTGCCATTCAAGTAATTCGGCTATCAGCTTGCACAATTCGTTGTCTCCCTTTGCGAGACAAAGCAAATGCGATTTCATTTCTTTACGAGGCCATTATTCACCAAGTAAGGTCAGCAGGGACAATATAAGAATATATATTGCACCGGTAGCAGGAATTGATGAAACACAATTTTAGATAACGACATGTATTGGTATCGTCTTCTCCGATAACAATACATAATTGTTTCCGTCGATGTGTGGGATATTGGCGTTAGAATTTGCATCGTCGCTTTTGCCCGTTAGAAGTACCAGACTGGTAGAAACATTCTTCTTCTCGCAAGTTCATTTATGGAGTAGGATTGCTTTGTGGTGCGCTGCACAGAAGCGATATTGCTAACTAATCAAAAGCAAATAACTAATTCTACCGTGTCATGTGATCTTTGTTAAGTGATAAGATTTTTATTGAATCCTATCTATTGATTGTGTCAGGAAACCTCTTAGTCTACATCAATGAAACGATAATAACATGATACGGGTTAGCTTCATTGTTTAAGAACTTCAAATGTCTTTTTGTGTCACAGCACTACGTGATTTATGTCATTTAATCAACCCCATTCGCTTGTAACAGGAATAGGGGGTGGTGTTATGTTCACGATCTAAGGAGGGTAGATCATATCTGTAATCATTCAGAGTCATTTACAGCTCGCAGTCCTTATGAATCACATTCACTGGAGATATACTAGCGTTGTGTGTGTGACGGGATATCGATTGCTCCTGAACTTGATCTAAATGATGGCTAAAACGATCAGTCAACAGCGGTAGTTCATACTTTTGTCATGCTTATATCGGTGGAAACTGCTATCGCCTGCTACATAAATCACGGCAATCGAGCACCAGGGCGGCTCTAACAGTTCGTAAAAAGAAACTGACACAAATGGAATTAAGGGACGTCATGGATAATGAATCACCAAGAACAAAATTGTTTCCTTCATGATATCCATTTGAGCAACGTGCTTGCTGAGGTTTTGGCAGGCATATTTAGGACAAAGGCAAATAAATTGTAAGAATAACATAAATCAAGTGACTTAATAATTTGATAGTGTTGAATAAATTTGCAATCCTTTTCATAAATTTAATCTCAACATTTTTATCGTACAAATTGATAGTGTGATCCAAATGGATTGAAAGATTAATGGATATTTCAAAGAACGGCATGGCCTCCAAATGAACGGGGTGATTTTGCAAGTGGCGTTGTTGAGCCTTGTACGTGCTCTTAAGTCGGTGAAATGTGCACAAATGTTTAATGCTGCATCGAGGGGATATACTCAAGGATCAATGCATAGATAGCAGGTATCACTGGACAGGTATCTTCGGCATCTGCAATTGATTAATTTGCAACAACTTGAGGTAATCTTATAATGAAGCTTTTTGGTCTCATTCGACGGCGTATCAATCACCGACCGAGACGAGAGGATGAATCAATACAGAGGTTGGGTTATTGGTAAGCATGCCCCACCCCTCTAATCCTTGTTAATGTTTTAACACAACTTACAATGGTTTCTATTATGACATGAACGTAAATGGTCGCCGATGTCGTTTATGAAAGTATGAAATGACTGACTATATTGGTCGTTTAATCTTCTGTAGAGCATAACATCAAGAGAAATATGGTGTAGGATGCTATGTTGCTCACTGTCAATACGAATGAGAAACTTCCGAATGGGTGCACTTCCTCGTTTGGGCACAAAGGGTTACCTTATTTCGCACACCAGCCAGTGAGTAGTTAAGCAAAAGCCTTCTCCGTGAATTTTTTGTTCATTGTAGCAAATTCCGCTAATAAAAAACTGGATCCAGCCATAGACAATGTTAAGTCACGACATCTTACATAGAACCGTGTATATGTAAAAAATCCTCACCTCGGTTTTTTTAATTGCAGCCCATAGTGCTTTTGTCGATGATTTGTAGGTTTTAGTAGGATTTGACGCTATTTGCTATCAGTAAGGATATCTGGAACGTTAGGCTGCGCATCTGTGTTTTGTGTTTCGCACCTTAGATACCAAGGATTGAAAACTTTATAACATGACCTCGACCTTAATATGAGGTCAAGGTCAAAACAAAACTTCTGGGATTTGCGCATCATTGCTCATGACCATTTAAAAAAAAAGACGGATTGACAAAAAAAATGCAACCTTTATGGCGCGCCCCTAAAAATGTTTACAAATAAACCCATACACCTACACACCGGACTGATCAAGATAACTTGGCGAATGGGAATTCGCCAAGTAAAGAAATACACAGTGACAGTTCTCAACATCCGAAAGATAGATACCAAGGCATAGCCTATTGACCGGCAAGTATTCATTATATACAAATATCAATGCCGTTAATTGTGCCGTCTATAGGCAATCACTACCTAGAGACTGAAACAGTCTAAAAGATGACGATCAGGATGCATCTTTATTATCTTCTCTCCTGCTCTGTGGCTCAATTATCTATTAGCTCTCTCAAATATGACAAAACCATCATTGCATTAGTATTCAAACATAACGCATCATGGAGTTAGATATCGTCCAACTTTACCACGGCACAAGACACAAGAATATCCCAGCATAAATATAGGGGAGACGATTGGAAAGACCATTGGATCAAACAGTATCTTCTGTTGAACTATGTTATGTAATTGGAAACCGCGAGCTTCATTGCCTGTATCGAGGTTAACTTGACGAGCTTTCTATTTATTTACTGATCTTTAGGTGAAATGTAATTAATAATTGTATAGCTATTCAACGTAATGAGTTCGAATCATTAACGAATTGAAATGATACCAACAACTAGTTTTCCATATACAATCATGTCTTACATACACACTCTTTTGATAACCATCCAACATGATATGAAGTATTAGCTAATTGTGTCAGCGTGAATAATAAAGTAGAATAAAACGCTCAATTCACTGCAAAAAAAACAATTATCTAAACCTCTCAAATCTACGACTTTTGCTTAACACAACTGAAAGGATATTGGGGAGGATAAATTTCGTATGCGAGAAATGTTCTGTAAGCGGAGTCTATTGTACAGAGCCATTTATGAGAACACCAGGATTATAATATCGTACAATCCTCCCGCACCATCATAGACAGTGCTAAATGAATCCAGTCGTTCTCGTACTAATGAATGCTGGATTGAAAATGTAAACAAGTGCCAAATGCTCAGTTCACTGGATTCGCTGGGCAACATTCTGTCAAACATGATGCATGGCGTATTCCCTAGCAATAATGAAAGTTGACGGCACTAATGAAAGAATCGTTGGTGCGTGAGTTTTCCAAACCTCTAGCAATAGATGCTTCGGTAGGCATGTGTATAAAGAAAATAACACCCGATGCAATGTCGATGGGTTTCTGATTTAAGACAAATAAAAGGCAGTGATCTTTATACTTTGCCTTCGGGAAGTCATGCTGACACTTAAAAAACGTGTCCAATACCGACATGGAGGGGTTAATTTGATGGCTTTGATCAAAGCTTTCTATTATCCCCAGACCAGCAGGTATGTGTTCGTTCAATCATCATCGGCGTTATTACCTCGCGAACATATCGAAATCATATTTGAATGTAAACGCCGTGATCGAGCTGTTTATGAATGATGGATCAATTCGTGAACGCTTTGAGAAGAATATAAATCAATAATTCTATCAATACAAACAAATTGTACATAGCTAATTGCTCTATAACCCATTCCAGAAAACTCTCGCACTCGTGAACTCAATCGATCACTTGCTTGCTCACTCAATTACTGACTCGCTAATTTGCTTACTCACTCACTCGCGAAATCGCCCTGATGTATGTACGTATGTATGTATGTATGTATGTATGTATGTATGTATGTATGTATGTATGTATGTATGTATGTATGTATGTATGTATGTATGTATGTATGTATGTATGTATATATGTATGTATGTATGTATGTGTGTGTGTGTGTTTATATATACACTCTTCATTGTTGCGAATAACATATCTAGTATAATATAAGTATAATATATAGCACTGCTCAAAACTTAAAATCTACGCTTGCTTTTGCAAATAAAAATCAATTATGCACTGTATCGCATTCAGACGATGAATACTCACTGAGACTCGTGTGTCGTCTTATATAAAAGTATCTGCTCATTGCAACCAGGTCTGAGCATAGAGATATGGCCGATCAAATTATAATAAATGTTCTCATTTAATATAACTACTATTGTGTATGCTTTCCCTCTCGAAATTAACATGGCAATCATGATATGAATTCCAGAACTTCGACAACGATAAAATAGTACAATGGCGTCTTTGCACTACAGTCACAATCGAGGGATTAACTTGCTATGGTGACATAATTAAGCCAATGGTGTACTTCTGTTGATTGTGCAATCTTTCATGTTGCCTAAGCTCTCCTAGCTGGTACCGAACATTGCGAACGGTAACATTAACTCAAAGATATGATTTTGATCCCAATGCTAACATGATGTAGGATGAACAAATATAATCTATAGCGTTGGAATATTGACGAAAGTTGAACGGGTTCATTTGCTTGCCGAGATCTGGATTTCAAATAATGAGCATCAATATTACTCTATAACAAGAAGCAAGATTGACGAACTGCACCCTATCACACCTGATATCTTGGTTATTAAGTGCAATTATGATCTACATAACATCATGGTGAAAAACAGCGCATATATATATTACACATGGTGCCCACTATATTAGCGATGTTTTACGATTATCCACTTTGTATGAAGTTTAACCCTTTTGCAGCGATGTGTTTACTATTGTCGCACTGTAGAAGACACTGTATATGCAGAAAACTGCGAATATATATATATATATATAATATATATATATATATATATATATATATATATATATATATATATATATATATATATATATATATATATATATATATATATATATATATATATATATATATATATATATATATATATATGTGTGTGTGTGTGTGTGTGTGTGTGTGTGTGTGTGTGTGTGTAGTTGGTCATGCGTTTGTTGTTCAATGTTTTAGCGCAAAACATGTATATATATTTATCAATTTAATTATATATATATGCATATATATTTATAAAAATGCATATATATATATAAATATGTGTATATATGTGTATTTATAGGTGTATATATATGTATATATATATATAGTGATATATATATACATATATATATACATATATATATATAAATATATATATATACATATATATATATAAATATATATATATACATATATATATGTATATATATATATATATACATATATATATACTTATAAACCTATTCATATTGGGTCTCAGTGTCAGACCTGAATTACTGGGACCTCCATGATGCGCTATAGATATACTACAAAAAAACAAACGTTCACCTTCTTTTAACCTGCCCGACACTATATATACCTGTATATATCAATGTTTTTGACATCTTCCGTGTGTAATATGGCACGCTCGCAGGACAGCACTATTGGTTCAGACCCAATATTTCAACTATAATCATTGGGTCTTTCCCAATCATTAATATTCAAAATGGCGCCCAAACGAGATGCGGCTTTGATTATGTTATAATATGACAACGGGGAATATTTTTATGTCTCTCTTACCACAGCTACGGTGCGCCAGGTACTATAATACAATAAAAGGAGAGGCAATTACCACTTACGACCAAGCTGCAGATGGAATGTATTTGAACGATGCATTCAAAGCAAAACCTATTCTATGGACAGTCATTGATATCGACTGCCATCGATTATTATCTTTCAACAAGTAGTGTCCCTAATCGCCTGTCTCGGTTTATCGACAATATTGGTCACATAATTGTGCATATCCTTTTGAAGTTAGTTAAGGCCGAGTTGATATTATCAGTTAACTGCTTTGTACTATACTTGATTGACAATCGACATACAAGCCAGTATTTGAAGACAGCTGCTAGCATAATTTGCAGTACTTTTTTTATATCAGGTCATAGATAAGGTGATCTGAAATAATTGTTTTTTTCCATTGAAACATCTTGTAGAAGTTGATTTCGTTTTCCTAGTTTTGGTAAATAATTTGCAAATATGTGTCAAATTTTGAACTTTCAGCAATACGTCTGTCCCCCCCCCCCAGTCTGTTTTGTCCTTTTTTGAAATAAGATGAAGCAAAGCTGATTCCACATGTAATTTTCGAGAAGAACTTGAGTTTGAATCTGAGGAACAGTTTGACCTTTCAACAGGCTGTCTCTACAGTAGGGATTTTGAAACAAGAATGAGTAAATCGTTTGCCTATACAAACAAGTTTTTATTTTCAGGAAGTATCATTATCAAACTTAAGTGTGTATCAGTAGCAAACCGCGACCATTCGACTTACTGTATGTCTGATATATAAAATTTAGAGTTACTCTAAAACAAGATAGGGTCAATTATTTCCAGCATCAACCATACATCAGTTACGTTTTCCAAGTCTCATGTTATTCAACTGTGAGCGTATGTGTGCCAAACTTTGACCTCTCAACAATAGTTCTGCTCTCTGCAAATCTGATTTGTGCACACTGGTCCTTGTCTTCTTAATGTATCCCTGAAAGATGTCTTTAAGGGTTGCTGTTTCCTTGTCAGTCCAGCACCTCTTTTGTGTTCTGCTCCTTTCAAAAACTGTAAACATAAAATAACACTTATTACTGTAATACCCTCTAAACAAGTCAATGATAACAGAGGCATAATATGTAGAGTTAAAAGCTTTCAAATATTATAATTTGAAACTATATATATCTTTTACATACTTAATGCACACATAGCAAATTGCATTTATGCCATATGGATGTCCAAGGTTATTGCAGTTATGCCTACCTGCCTCCGCTTTATCAACTTTCTGTTTCTTGGTGCCAGAATCAATATCAATCACTTCCCTCATACATGGTAACTCTGCATCTATAAACATTCACACTACACATACATGGTAAAGCACAAGAATCAGTGATAAAGCTGCAAATTGTTATATGATGTGTCTGGTGTCTGCTCATGCAAGCATTACAAACTTACTCTCAGTAACAGAGGGCAGTTCATCCACATCACAACCTTCTGCATCTTCTTCTTCTATACTCGGAAGATCTGCATCAGCCAAGCAGTTGGTCAATAAATAGGCCTACATAAAGTCCTATATCTTTGTCAACACAATGTGGTAGGTTGTTCACTTAAGTAACAAAAATTTGTCAATGTTATTTTATTCAAGGAGCATTTGTGACCTTCAACAGATATATCCTGCAGACGCATTCCTTTCCATTGATTCACCGTGCCATTCTCAACTGTATGGAGGAGCTGTGAGACCTTGACACAAAACAGTTTTGTGTATGAAGTTAATCATAAATGTTTAATCAGGATTAAATTAACAGCCAAAGGATTTGGTTTGGCTTGATGAATGCAAAACGGATTTATACTTATCACAGTGTAGTCATAAAAGAAACACAGAACATAGAAAACTTGGATACATTTTCTTTATACTGAGAATACAAACCTACCTTTGATAACTCTAGAGTAGAATGTGACAGTCGGTAATATTCCCGATGTGTCTTTGGATCATGACCAAGATGTTTTGCCAGCATACCAAGCTCACCCTCACTCATGTCCAAAATCTGCACAAAATTCGGCATAGATAAGTGAAAAGAAGCCAATACCTCTCCCCACTAGTGAACATCATCATTTACAAACTGTGGGTATTTATGTCCATGTCAACAAAACATTAATATCTCAGACATATGCACAACATTTAGTTGCGAGACTGTGGCAATGTACTTCCTCAATTGTGTAGATTTGATGCGTTCTGTGTGTTGCAATCCAGGGCAACTGCCTGCCACTTCCTGTAGCTCGGGGTTTCCACTCATTAGAGTGTCTGCATTTAAGCACGCAAATAAGAAGAGGTTTGTTGCTGGGACACCTTGCTCTTGTTTTTAAAAGCACTTCTATTTCCCTTTTACCATCTGGTGGAAGGAGAACATAGGCATCATTGTTTTTTTCTGCTTTAACCTGCAGAAATAATCATGTCCATTCGTTGCGCAAGCATCTTGTCTGTCGTGGATAATCCCATGCTCAGCTCCTGGCTAGGATCCTTTCTCCAGTCTGGTCTTGTTAGATATCCATGCACATTGAGATCCTTGACTTCAGCCCTCCTTCTTTTGTTGAAGAGAATAAGTCGACTCATTGTACATTTTGACAAATCTGATGGCTTCGGATCTTTCAACAAAAATGTCATGGATTCTTGCATGCTTGTGGCTATGAAATCTCTCAGTTTGACCAAGTCCTCAGTAAGAGGAATCTGTACAACTTTGCTCCTGTTTACTGCATTCTGCGTTTTGGTGGCAATTGAATTGATGCGGCAGGACCATTCTGCTTGAAAGACTTCTTGAAATTTCAGTGCTTCTTCATATTCCTTGGTGTTTTCCTTCCAGTCCCCATCCCATTTTTATGATGATTATGTGTCCAATAAGGTTTCCGATATCTTTTTTCCAAGACTGAGAGATGGAGTTTCTTTCTCAATAGAAATTGCCCTTGTTGCTTCCACAACAAGGTCAAAGTTGCCAACCCTAATCAAATCATTATCAGCCGGTCTCCTTGGACAATATTCTTAATGTCCCTATCGTTCATTCTAACATCAGCTGAGCATTTGCCTCTCAATCGTCCATAATTGAACTACTGAGTAGGTGTTTTCCCCTTCTTAGTGCATTTTTCAGCTCGCTAGGTTCATTACTGCTAGAATTGTCAAGTGATGTTAACTTGTCTTCCATAATGGTCCCGCAGTTTTCAAGATGGTGCCACAAATGTGCCTTTGGCACAAACTTCAAACACAATTCACAAGGGATAAAATCGGATGGTTGATGCTCTTTTGCACCAGCAGATCCGCAGCGTGCCACAACGATATGGCCATTTCCCGTTTTAAGCACTTCCATATTGTGCTTAAAGTTACCCTCATTGGCCAGTAGTCCAAGGCGATGCATTCTCTCTTTCGACCCATTTGCAAAGTATTTGTATGTCCATTATCCGTGGGTGACTTTTGTGCACAGTAATTTTATTCTTTATCTCCTTCAGACAAAAAGTGCAGAAATTGCTTTTGTCATAGATCTGCCTGCATCCTGGCCTTACCTGGTTTTTCAGGAACACCTTCTGGTAGTGTGCATGGAGTTGGGGTTATGTGGTTACGTTCATTGATTCCACTGCCCACATTTTGCCCTTGTTCACTGTGTTGACTGGATGAAGCAAACACTGGGAATTCCTCGCTAATGTATGAGTCAAAGCTTGTTTCAGGTACATATTCTGATGTTGAAGGTGATGAACTTCTACTGCTGCTATTGCTGATATCACTTGTCTGTCTAACTATATCTACTGCTGCCAAACTTTTACTCAGCATTGGCCAAAATCTTTCCAAAACCAAAGTGTGTTCTGGTGCTGATGGCATTAATAACTGGATCAACAATTACTCACTGCATTGGGCTTGAGTGAATTTGTAGCAACTGATTTAGTTGGAAGAGGACTGCCTGTCATATAAGTGTGTGCAAGAAATATGTAAAACATGCATATGAGTATAACTATTGTAATAGCATTTTTGAAATAATATTACCATTAAAATAATACCATGAAAAAAGGGTGATATTCTGGAACTAATCAGTCAATGAAGGATGAATGTGAAGCTCACCTGGGACATCAGCTGTGTTTCTTGGAAGGGAATAAGTTGATGAAGCAGAGGGGGACTCAGTGACATCTGACATCGCAATGCATGCACCTACACATGGCATATACAGAAATGATAGTTGGTCAGATAATGTTAAATTTGTAAGGACCAATTTGTTAAAAACACAGTCAGCAAACAATACTGCTGTTTGTTTGGAAATAATTGTTCCAGTGTGGGTCGGTAGTTGGTAATATGCAGGGTCCTGGTGGTCATGAGTTGAAATTACTGAGATGTCTTCATGAACAACAAAATAGGTTCAATATGTACTACCAGCTATATTAGTGTTTGTATCTGCAATGGCTGCAATTATCTACCATTTGTGTTAATATTTGTTAATCAACAAGTCTTTAAGACAAACAGTAATTTTTATCAAAAAATAATCTAACCATTACTTATTCAGTGATGGGTGGATGTGTGGCTCATCCAGGGCAGCAGCTGCATTACTCTGGAGGGATTCGGTTGCAAAAGTTGTAGTCAGTCGAGCATCCTCTTTCATTTCATAGCATGCATCTACACATGATCCAGACAGATATGACATAGATGTGAAGTTTTTGAATGACAATTTTTACATACGGCAGTTGTTGATTGTTACTGTTTGTTTTGTGGAATGTTCTTACCAGTGTGGGTCGGTGATAGGTAGATTTCAGCCAATTGTGGGGCATCAAGTTCATTGACTAGGTTCACTTCAGGAGTAACAAATGAAGTTTCATATGCACAAAAAATTATGCAGTAAGGTGTGAGCACAGATCGTCTCAAACAATATTTCAGACATTATACATTATTTACATTGATTTGAGCATTTTTTTTTTTCATTAACCAAGTTTGTAATAAATTTCTTGGTTTATCACTTAGTTGATATCTAAACTTAAATAATAACTAAAACTAATGGAACAGTAAATTGCACATTTTAATTATATTACCATATAGAGTGATTTAAAATAACCTTGATATAGCCTTCTTGTTGGATTGCTATGCAGGTCTGGCAACTTCTGACTGACTCTCTTTCTTTCTTAACCCATTGCTGCAATTTCAATATCATCACAAATATAATATCAACAAATACATCAAGTATAAGGTTGACACAGCTCTGCATTGAATTGGTGGCCGAGCGCCAATGACTAGTTGATCAGGTTTTTGATGTTTTTTGCCAATGAGGTGCGATCCATTGGTATAATATTCCCAATAAATTGTATATAAGCCATTGACCCAACAACAAGTTTAAATAATATATACTCTCATTTTACAAAGCTATATATGTTATCATGGGACATTCTATTATATATATATAGACTTATATTATTGGGTCTAGACCCAATAAATTGTATATAAAGCATGGACCCAACAATAAGTTTTGATAATATATACACTCATTTTACCAAGCTATATATGTCATCTCAGCACAGCCTATTATATATAACGAATCGTATTATTGGGTCCAGACCCAATAAATTGTATATAGGCCATGGACCCAACAATAAGTTTTAATAATATATACACTCATTTTACGAAGTTATATGCATCATCTAGTCACATCATATTATATATATGGACTGGTATTGTTGGGTCTGGACCCAATAAATTGTATATAAGCCATGGACCCAACAATAAGTTTTAATAATATATACACTCATTTTACGAAGTTATATGCATCATCTAGACACATCATATTATATATATGGACTGGTATTGTTGGGTCTGGACCCAATAAATTGTATATAAGCCATGGACCCAACAATAAGTTTTAATAATGTATACACTTATTTTATGGAATACTTCATCACGACACAGTGTATAATATATATATATATAAGACTTGTAATATTGGGTCCTAACCCAATAAATGTTATATAAGCCGTTGACCCAATAATACCTATTAATAATGATACAATCATTTAACGAAGTTATATGCATCATCTAGATACAGCATATGATATATATGGACTGGTATTGTTGGGCTGGACCCAATAAATTGCATATAAGCCATGGACCCAACAGTAAGTTTTAATAATATATACACTCAATTTACGAAGTTATATGCATCATCTAGGCACAGCATATGATATATGTGGACTGGTTTTGTTGGGTCTGGACCCAATATATTGTATATAGGCCATGGATACAACAATATGTTTTAATAATATAAACAATCACTTTTAGAAGTTATATAGACAGTCAAAAGGTTTTTTCAGGAGGAGTTTTGCTACCCCCATTCAAAGAATGATAGGGATAAAAATTCCACTCCAGGGATGAAAATTGTTCAGTCACCAAGGAAACATATACCGCATTATCACTATTAGAAGCAGAGGCAAGGGGATGGCATGAATATGTGACCTAACTCTGGTGAAAGAAAGTGGGGACCAACATGGAATACGACGCTGTGCGCATGTCCCCTCCAGCGATCAGAACTTACACTAGCCGGGGTATGGCGCTTAAGGGAATGGGGACCTTGACTTATACATATTATATGATTAAACAATTGAAGGTTACAACATGGGCAACGCACGTGAGTCTCCTATTAAATGCCTTGCTGGACTAAGCAGTTGCTGTCTGAAGCAGAACTCTTACTCCTTATCCCCTCCCCAAAACGTTTTAATCTACGTCATTCTATATAAGTATAAGTAGCATATCAATTACATTAACTGATTCAACACTAAATCAAGAAACACAGACTACAACATGTGCAACTTTTGTCCGTTATCATTAAAGATGAGGATTGGTGCCACTGCCTTCACGCTAGCCTCAGCAGTCGCGCAGTCCCACCACAAAATGTTCTCGCTCCCCTCCTCTCCCGCAGATATTTTAGTCTAGGTAATTGATTTAATAGCAGTGAGTTATCACAATGAAACTTTTTCGAAAATGACGGTTCAAACAAATACGTGCCTCAAACGTCAGGCATCTCGATTAGGAGCCTGACAGTTCCACCTGCTGCAAATCGCCAGTGTTGGAAACCATATGCCCCATGTAGGATACACATATTACACTCCGCTAAACTCCTTTACAAATTGATAAGCGGTATCGCACGAGGCCGTAATGCGCGGACCATTTGAACTCGTTCCGTCTTCACCACAGTGAGTGGCCAGGGTTCACATGCATGGAACCGCTTTGAACTGGAGGGAGTACTTTAAGATAAGGGTTTTCCCATTTTCCCGTAGTGGATTTTTATGGAGGCGTGAAAATACGCATTGGTACAAAATATGATGCGTCCCAACAACGCGTGAGGTATTTGGGGACGCTGTCAAGTGCTTTGTCATCAGCAGTAATGTAAATATATATCATATAATATTGGCTCAGGACCGAACAAATTTTATATAAGCTATAGACCATCAATAAATTCTGATAACATACATTCACATATCAAGTGATTGACGCAATCAAGAGACAAAATATATTACATTCGTTAGAACCCAATCAATTTTTATAAAAGCCCAGACCAATCAGCAATGTTATGTACTGTAGAGTCATCTTGGGAAGTGATATAGTAAATAAGCTTTTAGAACTAGACTGCTTTTAATAATGAGTGAGTAACTCGGGATCGGGGAGTGTTTAGTAGACCGTGGCTTTCATTGAAATTGACTCTAATATGAAAAACAAGAAAGATGAGCAAGAACCAGTATGTCGACCCGGCCAACTCTGCTGACTTGGTAATACACAATAGGTTGGTAACCTCAGCGTCCCTGTTGATTGTAAGCACCTTACACATACTAATACAATTCATGTCAGAAGGCACAAGATAAGATCCACACAGGACCCACCTGATACACCAAACCGAGCCACAGTGCAACTACATCACCTTTGACAGCTTTAAAGGTCGCACTTCAAATTATGGCATCTATCAATCGAAGAGGAGAGACATTTTACAATGTTAATCGAATTATTGAAGGACTTACTTGCCCGAAATTATCAGCAGTCTAATGAAGCTTATGTTAAAACATTCATGCATCCAAGCACTAAGTCACAGGTCATCTGTGAACTCCCAAGGTTCACAAGCTGATCAACAGCAAAATGATAGTAAAAAGTATATGCATCTTATATACCGGTATAAGCACTGTTTTTTGTGGGTGAAACCCAACTACATATACGCCTCAGGCTAGAGGCTGCTTGACCAAATGATCATTGTACGCATTGGAAGCGATGGATTAAGCGATAGCACTGTACAATATTTCAGTATGAACTGGGCCCGTATTCACCAACCACGAGTTTGAGTGACTAATCTTTTTGAGGCCTAACTTAAGTCTCTTCACGTTTCCCCCTCACCAATCAACATTGACAGTGAGCCGCACCATGACTTCGCATTAACACACATAGCGATAGTAATAAAATCATCGTTATTAACCGCTCGCAATAAGCTGCATTTCCACGGACTGATAAAACATACCAATTTAGTTTTGTATCTTATAAGCCCCGAGCTTGACCTAGATCATGCTCCAAACGAGTTCGACATCCGGTACAAAATAATCATCTGATGACCTGCACTACGTCGCATAGCTCCGTCAACGGTTTGGAGTGCGCTGCTCAGGGGAAGGAAATCAACTCTTCGTTCGATATCAGTCTTTTTACTCTACTGAGCACTCTGCCCCGCGCCTTCGCGCCAATCCGCCACGCTAAGACTTCATAGTGTTTCAGATACCACAAAAAAGCTCTCCGCATTCTACTTCAGTGCTCAAGCGACACTGCTTTCACTTGTTTTCACACATCGGGCGACAATCGTCTTATATACAGGGGTAATAATCCCGCGACAAATTTACTGTACTCTACTCTTTCCTTTCCCCTGTATATAATCGGTTGCCGCACATTACTATTGAATCAAAGCGTGAACATATCCGTGGAATGCGTGACAAAAACAAATGTCATTTAATCCGATACAACTGCATTTCCTGGGTACTATGATACCACCTGTCGATTCGCGCTTGTGACCTACAAGTCAACAAGTTCGAACCATCTTCGATGCTTAGAGGGTTTATATGTTTTTAACTGACTATGCCACGCGCGGGAAGATACAGGTTTTTCCCCAGATAGATTCCTATCGTCTACGCTGTAAGAGTATCTCCTCGTATAACGCTAGCTGTGTCGCATTGTGAGTTTTATGACAGAGTTTTATCTTCAAAGATACGGGATAGAGAGAAGAGATGACTTCTGACCAATGCAGGTCAAACAGTTCATTGGGATTTTTCAATGAGCAGGAGTGATAGGTTAAACAGGATGACATAAATTCAAGAATAAAATATTTTAAGTATGTTACCAGCTTCATCCACACACGCCACATGGCCGTGAATCGTGAACATGACTGCAACAGTCCAATTGACTTTGTAAATCAGTTTTACTCCATATCACCGAAGTTCCAAATACGTGTCCTACTCACACTAGCTTTCCTTTGACAAAGTCGCAATATGAAATCTCCCAAGGACGTGGATCGTTGCCATGGCGCCGAAGCTATGGCGTGTGGAGATTTCTCAGGGAAAATATATATTCTTCTACATTTGGGTGTAATCTATTCAGAAATTGTATGAAGCATAAATTCGTTCGACTCATTTTTCATAAATAGCAACACGACTTTATGGTCTCGAAAAAACTCTCCGCCAGGTAAAACGAAAAATCTTCATTTCTAATATATTAAACGAACAAAATTCATTATTGCACCAACAAAATTCATCATTTACATGATAATACCAAACGGCCCAACAACTGCCTTGTCTAAATGAGATCGGCGCGGCCTTTGACCGCCCTACCGTGCGTGCAGCCTGACCAGAAAATATATGGCCCCCGAACATGGATGCTAGACAAGAAAGCCCTTCTGTAATACTCGCAAGACAGGTATATTCGAGTTTTCAATGTTGCTTACATTATATCCATGATCCAAATAAAATCTCAAGAAAATTACTTACCCTTCCCGCGGATAGCTAAATATGAGTTTTTAGTAAAGTTTGGCACTGGGTTTAGACGCCGATACCTTCCCATAACGAGCTGCTACAGTTAAATAGCCCTCATCTGCGAGTTGTTCAGCGAGACGTCTAACTCAGAATCCAAGTTCGGGGCCTGACATTTCTTGCAACCTTCAGTTGAATGAGTGGGTTTTATTGTGTAAAATGGGAGAATAGTGCTCTATCGTATTTGAAGATATACTATACCCAGCCATAGCACGGTCCGTACATCTATTTACTGAGGAAGGAATCCGGTGCAATAATAAGAAAGCTAAAATTGGCCCAGCATGTCAAAATCTTACCGTTAGGAACTCAGGGCATGGTTTGACATATATTTGCATAAGCGTGTGACAATCATGTGATGATTATAGTGAAAGAATGACTAAGATATCGTCTCGAACTTGTCCACATTTGGTCCTAGATTAAACCTCGGTGTACATTTCATCTGTAAACCATGACTTAACGAATCACAGCTATAGTCTGGGTGAAATGGATTAGATTGTCTGACTAACCTGATGCGGCTTGATCGAAAAGATGGCGAACATGAACTCGTGTGGACATGAAAATCAAAGGCGTGCTACTATTGGTCGAGTGCGTACGCGCGTGCGACCAACCAATCACAGCGCACTTCTATATACATTTGTATAAAGCAGTTCTGGATAGTGATAACAGGTGGCGCACACGGCCGGTGTACTGTTTGGCTAGACCCAACATTTCAGGTTTAAGGCGTAGCCATATTTCATCATAAGCATTGCAGAACGAACGAACGAGACTATAATTATTATTGGGTCAGAAAATTATTGGGTCCAAGACCCAATATTAAGGAGTGTTGGGTCTTGACCCAGTATTTCGAGTAAAAAACCCGACGAAGACCCAATATGAATAACTTTATAAAACTATATATATATATATATATATAAATATATATATATATATATATATATATATATATATATATATATATATATATATATATATATATATATATATATATATATATATATATATATATATATATATATATATATATATATATATATGTGTGTGTGTGTGTGTGTGTATGTGTGCGTGTGTGTGTAGAGTTGGGCATGCGTTTGTTGTTCAATTTTTTAGTGCAAAACATGTTTATATATTTATCAATTTATATATATATATATGCATATATATTTATATAAATGCATATATATATAAATATGTGTATATATATTTCTAGCTACTCCGATGTATATGTAGATACATATTTATATAGATTTCTATACATATATAAATATGTGTATATATATATATTAAATTTTATGTATATTTATATATGTCTATGTATACAAATATTTATATATATATATATATAAACATATATATATATATATATATATATATATATATATATATATATATATATATATATATATATATATATATCTGTGTGTGTATATGTTTGTATATATTTACACATATACACAAATATGCACATTATGTACACCGTGTTGTAAGCAAATATATAATCCAATGCATTGAGCAAGCTAGGAGGTGAGCATATATCTAAGATGACTATTTCATGTACAGCGTTTCTCACATAGAGACCATATTTAGTTGCATACTAGAACGTGAATATCGTACAACAGCTCGTTTTCTGTAAGCTGGATCCGAGCCGATGCATATTGCTTTCCGATATACCTTCATGACCTTGGCGACACAGTACCATTGCAAACTAACTTCTAAATTATCAGACTGATGCAAACACCCGTTCCTGCGATCATAACATGCAACTACATGTGTTATTGACTCTAGATGGCGACTAGGATACAACGTTGTTTTGTCGGAGCTGTGATAACTTTTCCGATCATAACAAAGCACCTGCTGCATACAATTAGTCGTATACCAGGGTTTATTGGACAGGGCATACTAGCCCGAATCGTATATCAAAGGTTATCGCCTTCATTTATGCGTGAGATTGTATGCTTTTGGGTCACGTGCCAAATGGGGACAAATAGCCAAGCAAGGTGTAAACTAAGTATGTTAGTTTTTCAAATCGAATAGTGGATCCGTGAACCAATAAAGATACCCAATACAAGATAATAAATGTACAAAAACATTATCTCAATAGTGCTGTAGTTGGGCAACGCAATACATATCCACTGCAATATCGAATCAAACAACTTAGTTATTGACATAAGTAGATCGTGACTGGCGTTAATGCGCAGCACAGCTGATGCGTGTAGGCTTTTATGTCCATATTAAATACGCACATGATCACCCATTACTGTCACATGATGAGATTGTTGAAGATGGCCACCGATAGCGCCGAATCAGGTAGCAGCCCTACTGGCCCATTTGTCAACCAGCACAGGTATGGCAGTAACAAACAGGAGGTTATAGACAAAATGGATGCAGGAAATTGGACAAGTATGGCTGCCAAGGGTTAAGAAGCAAGACAACAGTGTGGTATGCGAATGAATTTATATTGATACGCCTCACAACAAGCAATAACCTGCTCTTGCGAACAGTGTAAGTAAGAATAGTCAAGGTGTACAAGTTTTAACTGTAACCCTTTCATGTTGTTTCAAATTGTGCGGATGTATATGATAGATAATCAGTGAATTAAATGTAAATGCAAAAGGCCACATTAACACGATCGATCACTACAATGTGTATGTTTGTGTGTGTATGTTTGTGAGTGTGTGTGTTTGTGTGTTTGTGTGTGTGTGTGTGTGTGTGTGTGTGTGTGTGTGTGTGTGTGTGTGTGTGTGTGTGCACGCGCGCTCGCGCGCGAAGAGTATGGTAATGTTAGTGCAAGGCCGCGCCAATTTATGCAAACAACACCAATTCTTGTTTAGTAATCTACTCCTTTGATAATCTAACGCAGCTCCATGCTTCATCCTTCATCAAATCACGCATCAGGTCATGCATGGTTTGCTGTCCGTGTAAATATCAATATCAACACGGAGACAGACACGGACAATTGAATAACTGGCTAGGCACAAAGGTTAGTAGATTATACTCAGTAATATGTGCATTCACAAAGACTCATCGGCACGCGTTCATACCGGACGAGCAAGAAGAGGTATCTGGTAAGTAAGTAGTATTGCTAGTATCAGTAAACGTCACTAAGCATTAGTTCGTGCTAGAGAAATAAAATATGGTTGATTACATAACACCTGAATGTATGTGTGAATGTGTGTAGAATGTTACCTGTCAATACTCTATTGAGTAGGAGCTAGGATAAACAATCACAGCCTCATCTTAGACGGCCGACAAATAGATGATCTTCAGCGTGACGTTCGTTAGGTGCATGGTACTGGTTTTAACCCGTCGAAAGAGCGAGTACAACCCGCCCCCACCAACAGAGAGCCCAGAAATATGCTGATTTATCAAAACCAACTTATGCTTGGTCAAAATGCAATTGATAAATCAATTCCATTTCAGGTACTATCCAATTTTTAGCGCCCTTTACAAGGTACATAGAATCTATACTATCATTGAATATCGAATCATAGCTATATAATAATAGCAAATAAACCATTAATATATAACGTATAAAGGTGGTCCGCTACTTATAGCTCGTCCATGCGTACATCCGTTAATATACACATTATACCAAATTCAACCCGCAGCGTAATGCCAGGTCTATCTACAATGTTTCCACTTCACGAATGGTCTTTCCGTCTACAGATATGAGGAACAATCGATTTTTATCTAGCAAGAATGAAGGTTTTGCCATGACGAATGGTTCCTGGGTTGTGAAAACTCATTATTGCATAACAATCGCATCTAAGGCTGATATAATCCACTTTATGTGCACTCTGCCAAATCAGTTACAGACCTTTGAGAGCGTTAGTTTGCTGGTTTATTGCTACTGCGGCTACATGTTTTTACATCGGCAAAACCCGGAACGGATCAACCTCAACAAAGTTTAGAGATAACGTCAACCCTGATGCGTGGATGATAAATGCCCGCAAAAGGGAATGGCGGCTTCAGGGAAGAAAATGTTTTTGTGTGGCTTCGTTGGCATGATCATCATTGTGTAATTGAATGTGCCAGGCACATGGATAACGTTGAAACTGGCCTTCCATATCGATCATCCCCACTTTTGTTAAGCAGGATGCAGGATGTAACAGAGAGCAACTTGTCGATTCAGCACATTGTTACTTATGATACATTGCGCCTTTGATTTCACACCTACAGAACAGTCAACGACCATTTACTACTAAATCTGTATTGCCATTTACAGCCGCCGGCTACTCCAGTTAAATAACGTGGCTTAATGGAAAGTATAATAGATTATGTGATGTAGCTAAAGACTGCTAGAAGCTCTCGATTACCAAGTCATCAGCTTCAGTGGGCATTCATTCCCGTGTTATGGACGGTAAATAATGCGCCACTGAGAGCGATCCATCACTCAACTACAATGTATAATTTATGTGTAGAGAATTTGCACAATGTTAGCGGGGGAACAATACTTAATGTGCCTATTCTGGTTCAAATAGCATAACAAATATACAGATATTGGTCATCTTTTCTTTGAACCGGGAGCATGATATATTATTCTATTTTCTTTCTGCAAAGATATACGTGATTTGTTATGGTGATGTAACATCATATGGGCCAAATATGGTATGCAACAAGCGGCTATTGGCAAAGTGAGAAAATGACGTCTAATGATCTACTGAGCGACCATCGGAGATAATGTACACAGGCAGTTTGTATGTTCTAGAGATAGGGATAACTAGGTATGCATGTCAATTATTTAACGATTACTATAAGCTATTTGGAAACCCTGTAGTCCGCAATTAAAACAAAATCTTGACATTCAGTGTATGTCTCTTCGTGGCCTATTTAATTGTGCTGCACTTAAGTTGAGTCAGTAGGCACTACAATAAGTTTGTATATATTGCAAGTAGATAAATATTCACAAAATGTTTTGTGGGATGCTGTTTGTTAATATGTGTTGGCCTATGATCTTATCACTTGGCGTCAATATAACAGATGTACACAAGCCATATTGCAGGGTTTGCAAAATTAGTGTGTGAATATATAGTATATATATGTATATATATGTATATATATATATATATATATATATATATATATATATATATATACATATATATATATATACTTATATATATATGTGCACATATATATTTATATATACATACATATATATATATATATATATACATATATATTGATATTTACATGCAAATATACATATGTACATATATATAGATATATATATATATGCATATATATTTATAAAAAATATATATTTATACATCTGGATATATATATATATATATCTGTATATATATGAATATAAATATATATATAAAATATATATATATAAATACATATATATGTACATATATATATATATACATATATATATATATATATGTATATATATATATATATATATATATATATATATATATATATATATATATATATATATATTTACAGTATAAATTGGCTTTTTTCTATTATTATGCGTTGTTGGGTTATGACAATTGATACAAAGCTAAACGGCAGTGCTCTCAAGAAAACGAATGCTGTGATTTCGTACAGAGAAGGAACTTTCTTTTCGTCTTCTCTTACAGCCCATACAATGCATGTAAAACATCCCTCCTCTCATGCTGCTTTTTGTCGCTTTCAACGGAATTCGGATACGAAATAAGTAATATAAATAATGAGAAAATGCCACGTTTTAAGTTGATCTCTTGTTAGGTCATACTACACTAAGAATACGTTCAATGCTATGAATACATAATATCCTTGCTTCATATTAAATGTGTTCGAAGGGCAGGTTTTGGCTTTGGTTAAATCCCAAAGCAGCAAGTCGTGGACATACCATTCGTAGGGCTACATGCCAACAGAAAATAATCTATGGAATACCACCAAGCCATTTGCACCATTTACTTGGCTTTACGAATAGGCGTTACACACTGTCATACAGAGGAGCGAAATGGGCTTGTACGACTTACCATTCCTTACTTTGTCGCTCACATCAGTTCGTTCCATGAGTTTATGTTGATATTACCTTATTTGTTATTCAAGTTGTCTATGTGTATTGCATTTTCTAATGACGTCTTTGTAAGGATCGTAATGAACATTATTATACACTGGCTACTTAGTCCAAATGCATTCGCTACAGCAGGGCAGGCTAGGAGGCTTTGGCAAGCCAGTAATTGCATTTACAAGGTAAGTTGGAGATTGCCTACCTTGGATGCAAGCGGGCAAAAATCGTTTATATAGTACGATATTCGTACCACCATATAGCATCAGTAACGACATCGATATAGATTTATAATGCAATGTGCACATAAAACAATTGTATGTTTTGGTGACAAAGTCACATCTTAAATGCACTGATGATCTGAACTTACAGTGGAGTCCTCCCCGAAGGCACATGCCATCTGTTAATGGCATATGTTTGGAACAGTGTAATCGGGGCCTCTTTACAGCTTCTATGACAATCCCCCTCCCCCCACCCCGACACACACATCACAACCATCACCACCACCACCATCACCACCATCACCATCACCACCACCACCACCACACCACACCACCACTACCATCATCGCCCCCACTTTCTGCAACGCTAGCCGATTGAACAATGGCGTACATTCATATCGTTCCTAGTATATGTTTGAGGATTAATCCGAACTAAACATAGCTGATTATTGCTTATGTCCCACCTTTAATGTCTCAAAACTATCATCATTCTTTGCAAAATTCAAAACCTATCTGGGCAAAAACAGATATTCACAGCTGCTGAAATATCCAGTACGAGGTATAGCAAGCTTGTGAGCAACTTATCCACCCATCGCAGTAGTGAAAAATACTGCTGTCAGATGACTGTATACGGCGTCGTTAGAATAAGATCGTTATCAGGCTTTCCATTATTGCGAAGACAAAGCAATACTACGAACGTGTTCATATACATATATATATAAATATACATATTTTAGAATATATATTTATATATTTATAAATATATATGTATGTATATATATATATAAATATATATACGTATGTATATATATATATATGTATATATACATATACATATATATACATATATATATATAAATATATATTAGATATATATATATATATATATATATATATATAAATACATATATTCATCTGCTTTTATATATTTACATATTCATATGTGTATATTTGCGTGTGCGTGCGACAACTCCGAATATGAGTATGACAGTCATGTGGTTAAGCATTTGGTTGCTTGAGTGACGTATATTAATTGATAACACTAGTGGAGTATCACTGGCATGTAGTTGCAGCTTTTTGGTCAGTACAGATCCAGGTTTGTTAGCTCCTGCAAATAAACCTAGATGTATTGCCAATTTTATACGGCAGTTATCTGGAAAAGATATGTGTGAAGCTCACGAAACGTACCGTTCTCTAAATGTAGCTTCATTAACACATGACATGATTACAGAAAACTGCATCGCCAATACCATTAACATTTGCATCAACAAGGGCAACATCACACCCGAGGCATTGTATTGGACGATTGCCATCATTCGCTTCCGATATATTAGAGGCTAATGTAAGTCGCACGATGGTGTAAAAGGTATGTCTTTTACGATGCTAATGTTTCAGACATAACTAAATAACAGCGTTATTTCTACAGTGAAATTCGACCAAAAGAACGAATTGAATGTTAGCAAAACAACTATATAGTCCACGGATATGTTACGATAATCCTTCCCAAAACACTTCTAATGTAACTCGCCGACTATCATCAAAGGCATCTGTAATAAAGCTTTGTTTCAGATGATTAAAGCTAAATTGAGTTTCTTTTTTCACTGGATAAATGTATTTAAAAGTATAGCGCCATATTGCACAAATCAGGCACTCTACCGCTAGGTACATTGTAATTAAAAATCATTGTGCTATGCGATCTGATGAAATGGCACAGGTGAACTAAGCAATGATTATTATCATGCCTCACTACCCGAGGAATGCGTGTTGATTCATAAATACATTTTTTCCTCAATAACCCGAGCAGTGTGTATCAAGTATAAGAAGATGCATCATTTGTACGTTTTACTGTAACCACTTTCTATCATCACTCTCTTCGGCACACAAACCAAGCATTACGTACATTAATCACCAAGCGCCTAATGTCTAACGTACCGCAAAGCCTTTACATTTCCCATACCCAAAACATTAGCCAATAATGCGCCCTGCCTCATCAAATATTCTTGCGACCTATGGTTAGAAAGTAATGAGCGCATTAATTCAGGCCAATTTAAATGATTTATCATTGAATGATATGACATTGCAGTGCTCAGCCAGCCGGTAGCCCAGAGATTCCACTGACATTATTACTATCACACTGCAAAGCAATAAACTGCAATTACAACACTAGCCATATGTCGGCACTCTGGTGATCTTTAGTCATACTATATTGAGGGTTGTGTATGACAAATTGTGATGGGGTCTTTAATAACGCCTGCTTGCGCCAATATTTCTCTTTCGAACACCCTTCAATGTAGAAAAGCGAAGGAAATAATCTCAAATAAATAGATCAAGCCATCCTAATTGACGCTTTTATGACACATGATGAGTTACTTGTATGCAGATTTTGTATGGTGACGAAACAATTCCAATATTCATCATTACATTATTCTATAGCATGGATGTCGGGTTGCAGATGGCTATTTTTCTTTTCATCTTCCTGTGATAGATGATGGATAGTGCCCATCATAGGCTATCCATCAATGTATAGTGCTGTGATTCTGGTACGAATTAGAGCGAGGGTGTTCGACCTTTCTGTTAATACTCCGGATTCGATGAATGCCTCATCGAAGCAAGCCCAAAATTGAAACCTAGATGTTCTCAAGTAGACGAAGTGACCGAATTGGTGAACACGTCGGTTACAGCGATTTTATGGTATTTAACAACGTATTATTCAATAGACAGTTTTCTCGGATGTTGCTTAACTGTTTTAGACATAATATTATTAGATACGCAAATATGTTGTCCACTGCACCGTTTTTATTGATCTATGATTGTAATGATCGGTTTCGTATCATTCATTCTCTTCCTCTATGTCGCCTTCTTCAACTATCCATTATAGCAGTGTAGTATATAAGCGATTATGTCAGAGGCTAAGTAGTGCATGATATTCAATTGCGACCTCGCACGTTAAATGATCATCAAATTGGACGCCATCATTGGTTTTAGTTAGCGGACAACAGGCCTCTATGCACAAACATCCCAACGCATAATGGCGAATGCCGAGGTTCCCGGAGGAATAAACCAAGACATTGGATGAGCAACGGGCTATACATGACCTCATTTTTATGGATTAATGAGATACGTTATCACACCTTATCACGGCTCATTATTAAAATAACATTTATTTCCAAATGCAGTTACCTTAGATAATCTTCATCCCTCTCCCAACTAGTGTAATCATACGTTCATATTAATCTTGTTATTCTTACACGTTGGGCGTACACACCGCAATAAAAAAAGTGCTTAATCAGATGTATTATTGGATGAATTCAAGTCATTACAACGTACTCGTTGCCATGCCTAGTTAACATATGACGCACAGTAATGTATATTTGCGATAGGCAGTGCGGTGTATGGTACGCGTAGCTATCGGTTAACAATGGCGCCCTCAGGTAGGTTCTATGCATTCTCCTTCAGGTTGCGGGATTTCAATACCACAAAAACAGATGTGGGGCCATAGAGCCACATTACATTATCTGTAATAACAACCTCGGGAAGTCCAGCAAAAATAAAAAAAAATGAATCATGCTAGTGGTTCGTACAGGATAGTAACAGTAGTCAAATCCATTGGGCTATTTAAGCTAATGCGCACGTTTTCAATTTCCGAAAACAAATAAAATTAAACAGAAAGCTGACCAATGAGAAGCATGCTTGGGATGAAAGACTATTTTGTCGTTATGTTGATGCCTTCACTTAGATAATTGTCAGGGGCTTCGAGTACGGGACAAAAGACAAACACACCAGGCGATCTCATATCTAGAATATCACTTTCATCATTTACCATCAATGTTTATTATGCAGTTAAAAACACTAATTGCTTAAGAGGTAGGGTTTTGATGAGTTGTCAGGATATCCATTACAAATGTAGGTACAAATACTCAATAAATGCGAATTCGAATCATATCAATGTCTGATCGATAACTGCATCGATCTGTTGATTACGTATGGGAGACTATATAAGTAACTAATGACGTTATGTACATGTTTACTGATTGCCAACACACAAAAATCAAGGACCAACGATTAAGATTAGAGTAAGAATGACCAACCATTTCTCTTGTCTTTGCTAATGATGATTAATTTCGTCCTGTGGTCGCAATGAACCCAGTTGATCGATAGATGACATTTGTTACCTTTTCTATTGATTCTGATGGACTTTTGGCAAATACAGTCGCTGTATTGCGATTGAGTGTTAATGTGTACCACATTCCATGCAATGAACAATATTGGTAATGATAAGCTTAATTATGATTGGATTTGCCTCTGGGTACTGGCACGAGACTATCACTGAGGCAAGGAAAGCTTGATTGCACAGCTTAGGGAAGAAATTAATCTGACATTGATAGTAACTTGATTACTCGCGCTATTCTGTATCGTTCTGTTCTGCGACACAAACCTAAACACCATAGCAGCAACACAATGATATCCCAGGCATAACATTAATATAGAGGTAGATTTTGATAAGACAACTTACGTACCAAACCAACTTCACAATGCAGACCCCCAAAGTAATAACGTCCCTACTTCAAGACCAGATGCATATCCAGCCGGACGTAAAAGGACTGCTTCCCTGCTTCATAGTGCTGTCAGAATTATCAGTACTGGCATTATCGTACCTTGACCTGACTTGCAATACAAGTCATCCGTTTCCAGGAAAGATTGCATGTCATATTTTGCGCATATTAGTATGTTATCTTCTAACTCTGAATTATTCGTGACAAAACCTGAGCAGAGGCATATGTTAGTTTCAATAGTTTCTATCGCTAATCTGATCTCTGAATGCTTTCTTGACCATGGCGACACATAATCCCGTGCGCGATTCATAACAGATAGCAAGGGTCACCAAGTTGATGCCAATGCTGGCAATTACATCTCTGTGATAAAAAAACCTCATTCCCATAAAATTCATGCTCTCACGTTTTGACGCTAGGGTTGTGTACCACGCTTCTCATTTATGCCACGAATATCATACAGACCTAATGAAAGTTCTGTAAGGATTGACTGCGTGTTGTCGGCATTGGTCTCGTGGTGACATCGCAATCTGCAGCAGCAGAACGCACATATTGATATGTAGTTTAAATAACTTATTGTGGGCGGTTTCTATAAGCAGACATAAACCGTGAACCATAATACAATGTTTAAGCATCTTTTGATTTTTACACAATTCAAGACCAAAAGGAAACTGACCTTTATTTGGTAGATGCATTACCCTATTCACTTTCAGAAATGAAGTGGCCTTTCCTTCACTGCAGCCTCAATACAAATCATTCCGGGCTTGAAATGAATGTAAAGCAGCAGAAAGCCTTAATTGCTTTTCGCGTCTTATACAAGAATTGTGCACTCACGTTATTATAAAATTATGTCTTTATGTTAACTTTATAACTTACGACATACCCAAATGTCACCTTTAAACAATGTCAACTGTCCTTGCACTTTACACAATATTCATACATTACCTTCCTAAAATGGTCATTCTAGTAAGGGCGTCCAGCAATAAATATGACTGCATAACTCATTGAGCCTTTCACCGCTAGTACAAAGGCCTAAAATTACGTGTACGGACCATTTTATATCGTTAATAAATGTCTTTAAATGACCTTAATCACTTCTTGTAATACGCGACCATGCTCCAGTCGACCATTATATGATCAAACACTAAGAGTGAAGTAACAAGAATACCTGGGGTTCGAAATGAACGGACGCTGCAGTTAAACAACCATCCAGACATTTGATACCTTTTGTGGCGAATTATATTGTACTTTTGTTTATATTATTTGAAAGGCAGTCTAACATTAACTTCTAAATCTAGGGAGATATGTCTGAAAAGCCTAGTAATTTTACCAATACTCGGTATTCAACTGCGCGTCAATATACGAGTGATGTGTGGAGCAAACGTTAGTAAATTGGAAGGCCTTATCTACATGAATTTAAAATATCCTTCAATACATATATCTCAAATTTTAATTTTGCTATTGCAATTGTGTACACTATCCGGCACAAGACGAGATATATTCGTAGTATAAGCAAGCTATTGTGCATGAAATAACTGCGATTCGTCCTGTTCGATCACATCAACCACGCTGTGTGAACATATATCAAGGACACCATTGCAATCTACCTTCCCCAGCAATAGCATATATTTAACCTGATTGGATCATTAATCGGTCTTTGATGGGATTCTTGAATTCAGTCCTTGATATATTTCTATACTTGAATATTGGGAAAAATGATGGAGGATGATATTGTCCTATTGTCTTAACTGACCGATAATGTTCGAGAAAGGCGACGTGGTGGGATTCCTGACGCAATTTTAAAGGTTAGCAGCTATAATGTCATGGCCGTCCTAATTAGGTTGATGGTTGCAGGTTTAGGTGTCGTTTATATGTACTGGGCATCCACATTAAGCACATCTATTGGTAATTTTCCAGATGGATACGTGATGTCGTTTCTTCCGCATTGCATTACATAGCACAAATCTCTTCTCTCTTCAACCGTTTCTAAGGGCAGCGTATTGACCGCGCACACTTATAGTGCATGATTTCGCTGGGGGCTGGACTGATGGCTTTGAAACCGATTCAAAAAGTCCCATACACTTCATGTAAGTATCATATTGTCTGAATATGCATCCTGGTAACTTATACAGTGGAAATCACGGATAAGAGTTATGACTACATAAATGATTGCAAAACATTCGTTTTTTTGCTGGAAAGAGGATCGGTTGTACACTGCACCAGTGCTGCGATTTAGCTTCCAAATTATTGTTTGGCTTACTATTGAACCTTCATTGTTCATGCCCGTGATGAAACATAGGGAAGGCGATGATTGTGTCAAGTGTTGTGAGTTGATATACAACGGTAGGTATTGCCCTACCTTCAGAAACATTACATACTTGGTTGCTTAGCGGGTGTCAACCGCTATAAAATAATAACCTAATGGTGGATGTGGATAAAACTATTCCGTGACCATCATGAGAGTTACCTTGGTCACATAACGTGGACTTGTTAATTATTTATTATAAAATGAACCAGATGATATTTGGCAGTCGATAAATGATGCAATCTATAATCGACGGACCGCATGAAGCAATCACACGATACAGCAGCTCGGTCTGCCGTTTAATGTTTTGGATAGTACAAGAATAACAATACGTCAATTTCAATAAAACAACCGCCTGAAGCTGGCAAATCAATAGCTATAAGCAGGCAATTTTGCATGTTAATCCAACACATTGTACGAATAATGATGTAATGTGAATAAATGATTACAACCAATAACTAACGATAGCTACAACGACGATGTGAGAATTCTAGGAATTATTATAAGAAAAACGTTCAGTGGCGTATTATGATGTCGTCCCCAATAGTGCATAATGCATCACCAGTGCTGTGCGGTCATGGTAATGGAACTAGACTTACTTATTCGTGTCAGTTATTCTGTAAATGTAATATGATATACCGATCATTGCTTATTATTTGCACGGTACACCTCTTTATTTGGATGATGCAATGCATTAAATTCAGTTCCGTACCCCATCGATTTGTCGCTTTGATGGGCTAATTACCTGGTGGTCTTGTAATCCTAGACTGTATCAATTACGTTGCGTTCCTTTTGAGCCGACAATATCAATAGCGCTGGGAGGCGTTTGGTAACGGTATATTGTTCAGCATATTGTCTAAATGAATAAGAGACTGCAAGACGGATTGACCTCATTTCGCAGAAAATCATGTAAAACGGGGTGTTTTGTTAAGAATACAGGCACGGAGCATCTGATGCATTATAAAACATATACCTCGTTGTTTCTTATTAAAACAATTAAATTTCACCTTGTAACCGTCTCTGTGTGCCCCTTTCTGGACAACTGCACACTTACTGCATCCGACAGAGGCTCGTGCACGTGGGCATCTCGCACGAGGTGTCACAAAATTAGGCCTGATAATCTAGGACTGGACTTCCGAGATCGAGGTTTTTGCATCCAGGGAATTACCAAATTTAGAAAACAATTATGCATAGGACGATATGTGGGGTGATATTCATGTTTATACCCATTACATGTATTAGGAATCATAGGACATTACGTTATCTGTTATATTCTAGTGAGGCTTTAATGGGGCTTTCTGCAATGTATCAAATTGATTCAATGACGAAGGAGCCATAGAAGCACTGTCGTTCGATACTCTATAGCCAATCTGAGCTCCCCGTACAAATCAAGACTTAATGTTGCACAACAGAGAGGCTCCTACAAGACAATTATTTGCCCTACGATGCATTTAATTGTCCGGCCAAATGAATCACACATTGACTTTGCATCGACATAGCAGCACAGCTGGCTCTTGAACACACTCTAACCGCAAGCTTTCCATCCATGGCCCTCTCACGAAAAGGTCCTTTTCTTATCCCACTACCTAGGTAAGAGCAATCACCTACCCGCTCCAACCGATTATTGCAGGCTAGTTTAAGCTTGTTGCAGGTACACACCACGAAGAACATCAACCTCTGGAGCAAAGTCCGCTTCAGCATCTGGCTTCATGAGTCTCACCCAACGGGCCCATGGAGCAGTGATATTGTCCATATTGACTAATATGAGATTGTATGTTTACATTAAATAAATATGGTTAGCCTGGGTAGATAAAGTTAGTTCTCATTCTCTTTTGCTTGTTTGTGCATCTGTTACCAGTGTAATAGATCAAAACATAATTGGATACTTGTTAGTATGGTTTGGGAGCCATATGTGGCCCTGGACAAGGCAATGTTTTATGCTTCACGGGTTCCCATGCCTTCTTTTGTGTTATTGAGTATTTTTCTATACAGAATATATATTCCAGCTATCTTCATCACAACTCTTGGTTATGCGGTCCATCAGTTACAAAACTCTTAATAACTGCGTAGTGTCATGTAAGTGACCGATATATCGTCATCAACTCATAACCTGATATAGTCAGACTTGTGTTGAACATTACATTATGTATTGGCTTCAGTGGTTATACAAAAGAACATTTTCTTTAGGTGACAAGGAAATGTATCTGTGGCAAAACAAACGAGAGTATCACAATTCCTGATACTTTATGACTTCCCATATAGACCCCAGATCTAAACGCATCAACTGGGGACGATTCCGTCATCAATGTCCATTCCTCCACGCTTGAAAGCAAAGAGGAACAGACCGAGGTGTTACGTATTGAATCATATTTAGAAAGGGGACGAATAGTTCGGTATCGAAGTATTCAGGGCAACGATGATGTCCAAATTATATCACAAGTCGTGACAGAAGCAGCTTTTCAAACAATAACTTTCATGTTATGATTAGCTGATTTACTTCCCCCATTAAAACACATGTGGATTCTGTTTTATTAATTTGATTAATTATGTCCGGCAAATTGCGAAATTTGCTAGAAACAAAATTTATATTATGAATTCATTGTATTTCTGAAAAATGGTAAAATACTTGCAGAAGAGACTGGATTACCTTCAACTTCTACATGTCGAATATCATTACTGCAAAAGAATTACGGATAGAAGAAAATAATCCTTTCCTGAGATCTTTGGTGCAAGTAAGATGTTCTTACATATACAAAAGAACATAATTTTTTAAGTTGATTGATTGCTTTCTGCGGCGCATCATTTACATGGCGCATGAGAGTAAGAAATGTTTGGAAATAGAAGTCAAAGGTTCATTTATTCCAGTTGCTGTTATATTGATACTTCTGTAAAGCCCGGGAGCTAAGCGAAATGCTGAAGCACTAATGTGAACCCTATTACAGTGAATCGTAACCAAACGTTTTTATATGTGCAATGGATTAGTGACCGAGAAATACGAAAACAAACGAGAGTTGAAGCAGCACAAGCAACAACGGCTGGTCTGGAGCCTCCCGAGTTTGCTATTTGACCTAGTTTTGAATCGGAATATGTTGTGTTCAATAAAATTGACCTCACACAAAGATTAATGACTGCCAAATTGAAGGCGCAGTGGAGGCAAAGATCTTGTTTTAATAAGACACCCGACTCGGAACTTTTGCGTTGTGAAGCTCGCGACCAGCGACGCCACCTGGTTAGCGTGGAAGCTTTTTATCGTAAACTAAAGCGCGTGGCGCAATGGTAACATTTCGAACGGCGATGGTATGGGCCCCGAAAATACCCCTGTTTATTTCTAAAGATCAAAAGGATTAGACGGCCGACGAAGCTTTTAATAGAAGCATTAACAAAATCCACGGTACCAGTACTAATAACAGCCTTTTATCAATTGTCTGACGATTTATGTTACAACATGACCAGTTTTATGAACGTTTGAACGAAGGGGCATTTACCCGATGCAATGTCTCTTCTCTCTCTTCCTGTACCAGCTCTTTTGCCTCACTCTGTCTCTGCTCACGGGTTTGTGCCATGTGGGAGCTTGTAACTGAGGGGAACTGTCCAAGCATCTCAATCATCTCTCATCTCATCACTGTCGTCTCTATCACCTCGTTGTTGAAAGTGACGCTGAAACGCCAATATATCAATTATACAATTATATGATGGTATATATATATATATTCATATATAAATCTCTGGACCTTTGCATACGATATACGTGTCCCCCATTATAGCCCATTGCAATATATATTTGATATTATATTAATGTATGCACTGTTATTATACATACATATATATTTATATTATGTTGATTACAAATAAAACTCTCAGTCTTAATAGCTTACTCAAAATAACCACAAATGAAATGAGATCATCAGCATACATTAGAAGATTAACAGCAAGCACACTAAAACTACACAACAATTATTTAAAACCAGAGCTCAGTTCAGGTTGACAATATGCTTCCCTGTATTATGCCATTAAACACACCAAACCAGCCAGACATAGTTCTGTCCCATCTTACATACACATCTGATTTGGAGTACCATGCAACCAACCATTCTAACAGTATAACCAGGAACACCTTTGTTCGACATGCTCTCCCCACCACTAGAATCTAAGGTGCAGTAGTCCTGTATACTGGTGTTGATTTATGATAGAATAGTCTGTCATAGACTGTCATAGAGGGCTTTCAATGAATTAAGTAAACAAATATCAATATTTGATTTTTCGGAAATTTACACATACAACAGCACTTAAAACAAATAAGAGCCAAAATTTGTATGTGTGGGAAAATGTCAATGTCTTACGATTTTTTCTCTTGTTATGGTCCCATAACTTACAGTTAGCCTCTCTCGGGGAATGATACAACCTGATGTTCACCATAATACATATTACAGAAACATGACACATGCATGATTCACATTGGAGCTTCTCTAATGAGACCTCTTTAGCTAGAATTCTTACAACCCGTGCTTTCACTTGCTTACTGTATAATACTGTGTCAATGAATTTGCGGCAATGTTCCTTAAGCCTGCATAATGCATCTATTCACTCAGTGCGGTTTTATATAACGTTGTACATTCCACAATTCCCAGCAACATGAATGCGGGGTGCGATGGAGCCTGGTAATGTAAACACCTGTAGAGAAACATTTCTTATCTCGGGAGTTCGAACACTTTTTTCGCTCTATTTGCATCTTATGATTAAATTGTTGTTCTGAAGTTTGTCAAAATAATCTTTACAATTGAGACAGCAAGTCTGTATCTCCTCAGCTGTGTGACACATCGGATCTTCACCAGACTGTGCAATGTTTATTGATATGGTTCAGAACATGCAACATGCAATTACTATTTTGATTTAGCCCTGGTTGGAACCAATCACCCAGATTAAAAGTCCAGTAATACTATGTTCCAGTCGGGCCGAAATTGACATCGTTGATCTAAACAATATAAAATAAATAATCTCATCTTATCTAGCCTTACCTTTAATGTCTCGATGAGGATAAATGCTAAGAATAGCAGAAAGCAGCGAAATACAAGGTATGGCTTTGATTTGTTAACGATACATTCCACACGCCATCCTAATGTCTTTGGTTTGGACCGCCAGTTTAGATGCGTGGATTATCTTATAAAACTAGATACTGTTTAAATTATCAAGTACACGTCTATCATCAATGTGGGCAAAAAGCTATTCCGTGTTTTTCACTATAACCGTGTTTGATTGCCGGCAATATATATCATAACCGGATTTACGCAAATACTATTGCTCAATATGCAGATGACGGTCATCATTTACATGAGCTTAATTAATAGCAAAGAGCTATGGTTTGGTTAATGTACTAATATCACCACCCAACAGAACTTTTATAACATTCTTTCGTTGTTACTATTTTGAAGGTTAACAGAAGAGTATGTGGTAGTAATTATATGTATACTGTCGACCAATAATCACAATTACAACAATAACGTGTATCATCCATCTGTCAAGCTCAATTATTCTTTTGAGCATGATACCTCTAATAGGCAACAAGAATGACGGTACAATTGCTATTCCTCACCTATGCCTTCGTCTCTTCTAACGCCGAAAATACGATAAAGCGACGTGCTGACATTCTCTGGTGCTGTATTCATCATACATGTCTACACATATTGGGTCATTTTTATTTTATTGCCCGCTTTAAACGGCGAATAGGCCTACCTTGACCAGTAGACTGCTCATGGTGATGCTTATAATGATAGATTGATCTGAAAATACAATTTAAGTAATGGATTAGTAATAACGAATTCCTCTCATGATATGACAAGGCATGACCCACCACGCAAGATGGCTCAGAGGACAGAAATAGCAGTAATCACAACCACATTATTTTGGTTTGATTGTTTTCATCCTTGATGTCGTTAAACGAAGAGCGTGTCATTACTTGGGGTGGCACACTACGTCTCACATATCTACATGTCATATACTGACATATATTTTGATTTCAGACGCACATTAGCAAATATTTTATCAATGTTTATTAAACCCAATTATGTCACCCTAAGGCCAATATTGCAATTTGATGCAGCCAATTATATAAAGATAATAACGCGCCAATATTCTGCTCAGCGCGTCATGTGATCGGAGTGCCCAGTGTCCCTTACATTTAATTTTTTACAATGCGTATTAATTACGAACTGTACCATTTTCTTCTTATTCCTGCTGAAATGGAACTCAGTTCAGAATAAATGAAGGATTAGACCTCAACGTGTTGTAGGGCATTGTGTTACACAATAGACCACGAAGACCAGCATTTACGAGAAAGCAGATAGTCATAAACTTAATATTTATTTAGGACCATTCCAGTTTTGTTAGATTCAATTTATAAGTCTGGTTAATACGCCAGAAGTTGTAGATGAAAGTATGCTGCCTATGCGCAAATGCCTATATATGTAACGCGGTATAGTGTCCATGACCCACAGTAACAGAACAATTTACGAATTCCATCACAGAAATATAATTGGAGACACAACGATCGTATCAGAAAGTCAGAACAAGGTAATAAGCTTATTTGATTGACTGTGGGGTAAATCCTGCTGGAGGCGTTTGACGACACAGAATCTGCTTTCGTGATTCGATCGCTTGCAGCCACAAAATGGCGTTATTAAGAAACAACCATCACAGGAGCTATGATGGAAGTTAATAAACTGTTTACTGATATGTACCGTGTTAGTACTGTCAATATGTAGACGATGTTTACGGTTCACAGGTTGTCTTCTAAAATAGCATGTTACATGGATTACGGTTTAAAGCTATTTGAGGCTGTCCCCATGGTGCATAATCTGCTGTGGAGCGATGATCCATAGAAATCCAAACAACCATGAACAGATTTGTAAACATACACATAATGAAACATGGCGAATATGTCAAAGAATTGAATAACATATGTTACCCCATGGACAAAATACGTCGCACATCCCGTATACATCTATAACTATTATAATTGGCAAGCATTAAACCTGCAATCATTGATAATGAGAAAACCTACCACTTTTAACTACCGGGCGTCATGTTGATCTTGTCAGTCCTTGACAAAAAATTCTTCCCTAGACGGAATGTGGTTAGTGGTGTGGGGAAGGTCCATACCTTGGAGATGTATAACAATATTATATGGTGACGTCATGCATCATTCGCGTTCAGATGTCCATGTTTCCACCTTTTTACGTCGTCATAAAACTAGGAAAGATAAGAGCGCTCTGTTGATGCTGATCGCCTACAACATCCGGTATGGACGGTTGGGGACACCTCAGTATTGATACTGGTTAAGAATACGTCCCATCACTAACCTTTGACGAAACATTATTTCAACAAATGTGAAAGCGCAAATGATTTCTTCATTTAAGGAATAAATTTCAATGCATCACATTCGTAGTGGAGGCCTATGAAACCCATTGATTCGAAATCGATATTAGCCTATCAGCGTCAAACTATCGGTGATGTGAATTTCTCGTACGATGAACAAGAGTTCAGCCTTTTGCAAAGGTGAAATCACGACCAGTACCACAAGCATACTGATAACCGTCAATTCTGGTTCAATCCACTCTGAATTTACAAATCAACCAGCCGTTTTATCTCTATGTTATGCTGTCGATACAACTTCACTAGTACACATACAAAATGGCCCTGTATGTACAATAACGCTTAAATGGTTAATCAATTATATGTCAGTGGTGATTTAAGCAACTATTATTTCAAACATAGGCTTTTATGAAAATGATTAACCATTGCAAATGTTTATCGACAGCGGATATTTCAAAACACTATCAAATTACCGCTTGAGGGTTTTTGGTCTCAGCAAGAGACCATTGCAGATTTGGTTGTGATAGCAAGGTCAAGGAGAATATCACAATAACTGCTAATATGATGCCAAAGTGCAATAGCGACTAGGAGACTTTATTGATAGGTCCATGGGTTATTTGTATTCCCGCTTCTCCTCAATAACACACTAAAACTTGATGACACAAGAGGTTTTTTGGCTTTGTCCAGTTCGTTTTTGGCTAGAGGCATGGTCTCATTAAATTACATAGCACATTCGTTCTACCACAGCAATCAGACACCAGAGTCTCAAAGGGATGATATAAGTAAATGACTCAACTAAAACTGCAGCATTATTAAACACTGACACTAAATGCACACAGTTCTATAAAATCTTGTTCATTAAAGGTGGTTGTGCTTTTAAGTACATTTTCCAATTTACAGCACTTAGTTGCATTCAACTGAAATACTGCTGCACAAAAATAGTATAGTGTTTCATGTATTGAATAAGCAATATTAATCACAATTCGCTGCGTAAGTGTATTTTATGACAAAGGACGTTTTCCCAATGCACTAAACCAACATAGACAATATTATTGTTGTTTGGCAAAAGGTGATATTTACTCATACAGAAACATTCATGTATAACCGATGAAGAGTCCACGATGAGGCACATCCGTGTGACTTTATAATTTACATACAGCAGGTATAAATAATCATTGAAAATATTCATCCATGGCACAAGTACATATTGGACTCAAAAGTTGTAACAAAACATTGTATGCGCTAATGAATGATTATTCTATTATTGCTGCTTGAATATTTAAAATTGGTCAGCAGTGAATAGCATACTGCTGCCTAATGTTCTTATATTATTTCGAACTACACCACTAACAGTGTAAGGAGTTCAAGAATAAGGCCTTGTCGCACAACCCAGTTGCGTTAATGCTACAATGCTGTATATTTATACGAGGTATAAGAAGACCTATAAATGGTTTGCATGGTTATTCCCATGTATACATTGGCGCTGAGTAAAGCACAAGCAAATGTGATTTTTAAAATCCTCCTTGCATCACAGTTGGCCCCTCCTTTCTCGTGAATATGTCAGAACTAATGGCACACGGCTATGAGGCGTCGACATGTTGCCATTAACGACCGGAAACCGGATAAAGCAACGATTTCATGTTTCCAAAAAGCCGATGAAATGCTAGTGAAGATTTAACACATTACCATAATGCCAATTGAGAAACTTGTAATGATGCACTGACACTATTCACGCTCAACTAGAAGAGTGTTAAAAGAATGCAAATGTAAAAACAACCGTGATGTGCGTTCGCTACTAGTGACTACAAGCCATCATTGAATCCATATCACTGTGAATGTAAAGCTTCTGACTAGACAGGCAGCAACGTCGCGAACAGAACTAAATGGCTTTGTGGGCAATGCTTGTAGGCTCTCATGTTCATAATATCCCATGTCAAAGTGAAATTCCCATTTCTAAATGACGGCCACGTAACGTACCTTGCTAAACGGGACCCTAGCAGGTTTTTTTGCCCACTCGACACTGGCAGAAATGATGCTCTAAGTCTTATGCGGCAGTATCCTACACGAAAAAGTTGTTCTGCATCATACTAGGTTGATGTTTACTTTACTCACCAAAACTATATGCTGAATCTTTAACAAGAAGCAGCACTCCAGATAATATAACTAGATCCATGCACTCCGACAACCTATGCGTATATGTCAAGCAATAACTGGCAACTAATATACGCCACGCAATGGATGTTACCGTCCTTCAACAAGACAATTATCACTCTCCGAATTATATGATTTATTCATTAGTATATTTCTTCCTCGCAAGGAATTAGTACCGAGCAAATTTTGAAATATATAGTACACACACACAAACACCCGGTCCCCAAGTTCCGCTAATTACTGAATAGTTATTGATGAGTGATTGGTTATGCGAGTGCCTGGATGAGTAAGTATGTGTGTGAGTGAGTGAGTACATGCGTACGTGAGTGAAAGTGAGTCTGGTAGGGAAAGTGAGTGAGTGACTACGCAAGTGAGTGAGTGAGTGAGTGAGTGAGTAAGTTCGTGAGTGAGTAAGTGATTAGGCATGTGCTTCAATCATTCAAAAACTGAGTGAGTGAGTCAATGAGTGTGTTAAAGAGTGAATGCGTTAAGTATATGCCGCAACGTAGTTATTTCTATCGTCTCTTGTGGGATGGCATCTTCACCTTCGTGAACTATGTGAAGTGTTGTTTCACCGGCTTTGTTGATACCATTGAGGGAGTGCAGATCGTTACCTATCAATATTCCATTCAGCGTGGAGCCGCGAAGAAACAAGCGTTGCTTGATCACATGTTTGTGATAACATTGACTATAGAGAGACTAGTGTGGAAGTTGATACACGTGCATGGTAGGCGGCCATCGCAGCTTGCTTGATTTTGACTTAATCCCGAAGACATTGTCAATACTCCCCGCTGTTATTTCGCTTCACTTGCACGGCTTCCTGGTAAATGCTGATTGAAAGAAAACATCTTTGGTGCTAATAATTTAAGGCGTTTGTGCCAGATTGCAAGGGTATCATTGGGGTGATATGCGTATTATCTCGTCAGGGCTGTTTATCTACAGGTCTATAATTTTTCGCGCTATTGCTTCTTGTTTGGTGAAATCCTACTTTGCTGTGATCGTTGTTCAACCACTGATTTTGTCAAGAAAAATGCTGCAGAGGTAATGAAATCTCTTTACTGTATAACTTGCATCTACTTCCAATCAAAGGCATCTTGATATTGTCTACCAAATCCAGCGTAAATCTAAGATGGCTTATGTTTGTTAGCTTATAGTGGCTGCCTGGCTATATAATGAGTTGGCAAAACCTAAATTAAAATGTGATGCTCTGCTCCCAACAAATACTTCGAGTTAATACATTTTGTTCCCCAATTTACATCGTTTTCGTTATTACACAGGGTAACAAAACGTCACTACGAAGCATAGTCACTGTTGTGCATTAGACCGCGTATTTTCTGGTTGACTAGGCGATCATATCTAAATGACTACAACGTTATATATCCTGCATCCCATTCGATGTTTACCATAAACTAGCAGTCTGAGCCAGAACAAATGCCGCGTACTTTGATATTTAGAATCACAATTTCCGTGCAAATCCTCGAGTGGAGTTTGGATTATTCATTTACCAAGTAGTTACAAAACTTTTGAGAGAGAGGGGTTAGTATATCGGACGTTAAAGAGAATAATTTATTCATTCAACGTCTTGTAATACAATCCTTCAATGAAAAAAGTAATATGTGCGTATATCATATCAGGTAAGCTAACGCACCCAGTTGCGCTTTCGTAAACATCCCAACGCCATAGATTCGATTATTGTACTTGTTAGTAACCAGGCTTAGTTATCATGTAACAGTTCCCTCAATTCTAAACCGTTGCATAATTATTTGGGTACAAGCCGAAAAATAAACATCAAATCTCAAACCGTGGAAGTCTGTTATCAACATATTGGTTCACACTACCTTACAGACCCCGCATTTTTGTTTGGTTTATGATTGACCCCATCAAATGGCATTGCTGTCTACGATAATCTGCGCTTGTGAATGGCACGATTCCGAGTGCCTCTCAGTTTGAAAGTTTATCGTGGAAGGCTAAATGCGCAAAATATTATAATATGCATCAGAAACACTATTCGCAATTACGCATTTGTATTATCTGCTCATCTCAATATTTGTGTTACGGGTTCCGTATCAATAAAACACAGGTTTTATTTGAACCTTAATAAAGCAGTGTGGATGACAATCAACAAAATGTAATATTGAGTCTTGCTAAAACAAACGATTGGAAAGTCGGAAACGAATGCATTCGCTTATGTAGTATATTGGGCAAATTATGTGAATAATTTAATGATACTTTAATTCATTTATGATATTTGCTTATTGGAAGCAGAAATAAGATGGTATCGACTGATAGGCTCATCATCTGGATAGACTTGAACCAATCTGACAACAATACGGAAATAATGCTCTGATATTCCATTCGGAACCACAACCAGAGCGGTTTGCGAATCTTCATGTTTGCCGAATCATTCACGGTCTTATGACCCTTTATGTCAGTAGAGAGCTAATATTGTAAAGTACCAACTCACTAATCATTCGAAGTGAGGTGTTATATCTAGTTACGCATACGGTGAACTAATCCAACAGCAAAGATAAAGATAATCTCATTTTACCACTCAAGACATGTTAACAGCTCATACGAGACGCCCAAATATACGCAAATCTCAATGCATGCGTCAGAGGCAGATATCCAGGATGGCGTTGATAAGAGCGGGTGCAATACGGAATCTATTTGCATTGAAAGTTTTTTTAGCATTAGGTTAGCGGTAAAATCTATACCACTGCATGAACCAATAGAACCCACTACTTAAGGCTAACAATGTTCCACCACTCTGCGAAATGAGGTGCACCCATCCAGAAGAAGCCTATTGTTATTCATATCCTGGTACAAAGTTTCCTATACCAGATTGCCTCTTGATCTTATGCTCGACAGAAGATTCAACGACCGTTTAATTCCACCCCTATTGTCCATTGACGAACGACATCGGTTACCATCGATATTCTCGGCTAAATGGAAACCATCGTCAATTTAGGGATATCAGTACAAGGAGCGCATAATCCCAGTCTCTACGTGAATTCATCCGTTTGCTACGGGTGATAATTGAATTAGAGCAATTAGCTGTACTGCAACATTAATGTGAGTAATGAACCGTATTGCACCATTAAAGGGGGACTTAGGTCAAAATTCCGCGATGTTGAATTATGGCACCTGACTAAATATCGATGAACACATAGACCATTTCCGGCTAAATTGTAGCAGTTCAATGAAGCAGACCGACTTTCTCTCCTCAAAAACTGCACCGATCGTCACCGACGGCAATATTGGCTTGTCCTTTGTTGTGTTATCTTTCAGCCAATCACAACCTACACGTAGTCTGTGTTTAGTCTTCGTGTGGCCCATTGCCACTTGTATGTATAAACTCATGACAGATATGATCTTAAAAAAAGATATTAAAGTCTGAATACCTGCCCAACGATCTCGACTATGTAATCAGAGATGCTACAGCTGATACAGACAGCAGCGACTCTGAAAAATTTCAAGATAGGGTCGAATATACACAGTGCTGTCGGTATGGACAATACGGGTTGTTGCCGACAGACGTTGAGTGTTGCTGTTGTCCGAGAAATGTTGAAAAGAAGGTTTAGTTAGGCTCAGAGAACACTTGTATTACGATGTTTACGACACAATATCCAAGAATCTAGAAGTGCTAACCATCATGATTATTGTGTGGTCTCAGCAAGTCATTTCACTGTGTTATGACAAACGCCACAAGTTGAAATGTCTGATTTCTGTGTACCAAATTTTCAAATACTAGGATTTGTATCTAATTTTACGCGATCATTTTGAACAAGTATTCAATCAATCACAGCTATGCTAATACATGCAAATGGCAGATTTCCATATCATATATCTAAGTAAATTAAAAGATGCATGAGCCAAAGCTCTGGTGACTAAAATATAGCCGCAAATTCGTCAATTCTCAAGCGATCCTAGCAGAATATACTGTTATCAGAACATGACATGGAATTGTGTTGGATTTTGAGTAATTGTAAACCAATATGGGAGTTATGTACTTACCTATAATGTAGTAAGCGCCATTTCAAACGAATGATGGATGTTCAGCATGAAATATATAATACCTGTAATTACGAATGTAGTTATTAGACGTTGGAAACTCGCGAGAAGCTGACGCTGATAAGTTACTATTACATAGATACTGATTATCGTTCTGTTTTTGTCTACTCTCCCGAAACAGTCAACCATGATTCCAGTGGGCACAACACGTGGTGGATCCACGACTTTCCACGTGATATACACATGGATTCAACGAGTATTTAATCACGTGGAATAGATGTGTCAAAAACACGTGGAAAAGACTTAGCATTTTAGGACCCATTTGTAAATTATTATTTATATATTCTTTTTTTCAGTTTATACCAGAAATATGGGCATATGTTACCCTGACAGCCCTAGCTAGTCATGTGCTATATATGACAAGATATGGTAGGTTTCACCACTTTTGGTGCTATCGATTGATGAGCTCTGGGGATGATGATGGTGTGTGGCTTTCAACTGATTGGTTACCATCGTGACTGGGATCTCCTGGAATAATGAGTCGAAATTCAGGTGAGATACTCTCCAGACGTAGACGAGGCTCGAACCCCTGACCTGCTGGTCCGTGGTGAAGACCCGGCCGGGGGTTGAGAGCGCTATCATGGGCCTCATCGAGCTCTTGAGAAACCGCTTTCCTCGCTTCAGTTTCGTACCAATTTATTTTGCATAATTACGATCAATATCGAAAAATACACTGTGCACGGTATGAATTATTATTATTGAAGACGAGATTTTATGCGTCATACTGAACTAGAAAGATTTGATTTAGAGCAGTAAAGCAAATACGAAACTTATTCCAACATTGTTCGTAACACTCGATTGGCGCGATTTGCTGCAGTTTTGGCAAGTTGAGAATTCATTTGCTATATTTTTTGACAGTTTCTAAGTTTACAAGTGAGTGGTATTTAAATGTTATTCTTTTATTGAAAATAAGTTTACTCAAGTGGTTGTGCAAAAACTGCGTGCCGTATATAATTTGCTCATGGTTAATAATGTTATGCTAATTGTTGCTTGAAACTTCTATTATCGCTCTCAGGAAAGTTCCAGCCGTTGCAGCGGAAAGGCTATAGGCACGCCTCGTGCGTATTGGGAGGCTTGCTCCTTAATAAACCACAACCGTCTTATACACACGCCATCGTTCATCTGTCCCTCCATCTCACAGTCATCGTTCATCTGTCAATCCATCTCACACAGTCGTCATCGCTCATCTGTCACTCAGTCCCACAGTCATGGCTCATCTGTCACTTATTCTGGCAGTCGTCGGTTGAACAATGATGGCTTTCCTTTAACATAAGTGCACATTTGTGAATATTTTACTTTTTCTATAAATATTTACTTTTTTTTAATGCTGCTATTGAGACACGAAAAAAGTATCTTTTTGGTATTATTTACAAGTTTGTAGTCAGCAGCATAGTTATTGAACACTGCATAATAATGTGTGTGCACAGGTTTTCAGAAGCGCTGCCTACATCTCCTCAAATCAGGGATATACTGAACAGGCAGCAGAGGAAAGAGCTGGCCGATACTGGAAAACAGCTTCCTGTGTCTGGGCAGATGAACAGCACTGAGGAACTTCAACATTTCAATGAGCAGTTGATGGAAAACCAGAGAAAGAATTTGTGGGTATGTAAAATTGCAGTTTTGTTAAAGAATAGTGGGCGTCAGATCTAATAAACAGCAATGAAATATTTTCCACATAAATGCCTCCATATTATCATAAACTGTATTGTCGGGAATGACTGTTACACCCAATTCAACTAGCATGCTTTTGAATTATTCCTTGTGGTTTTGTGGTCATTTACTTTGCTATTATTGGGTGATTATGACTTGTTTATTTTTGCATAAATAACCATTTATATATGTAAAAGAATACTCTGAACCAACAATTTAAATAAGCAAGTTAATTCAAAAACATTGTGTAAATGTCACATATTTTGTGCCAGTTTAAGTGTATGAAAATTGATGGTAGCAGTGTCCGGGATATGGTGAACAATTTGACAAGCAGGTGAGATTCTCTCACTCTGTAGATGTATATGATGTGTACATCTATGATCCAAACAACTTTCACATATGCATTTTGTCGGCGTTGGCAATGTTTAAGACATTTTTATGCACCAATTGTATTCATACAGACATTATGCTTGCAGATTTATCACTAATTCCTTTCAGTGCAAGCTAAACATGAAAGGGTCAAGAGGTGACAAAGCCAGCTTTGAGAAAATGGTAGGTTCACCATTGGCTAACTACTTGGAAATCCATGATAGTATTTGGATTTAATGATACGCAATAAGGAATGAAAGTCAGCTGTACGATGTATGAAATTAAATTGTCCTCTATGTACTGTGCAGAAAGTGTAGTGAAGAGTCAAGGGTTCACCGAGGCTGCTGTTAATGTCTTACTAGCCAACCGACTAAGGAATGCACCCGAGAGAAAAAGTTTAAATATTGCCTATTGGTAATTTTTGTTGAAATACTCACACATTTAGATTTTTAATAGATTTGACGAAAGGGCCACTGACATGCAAAATTCAAATTTGTGCTGTCATCTAATTTTGAAGATGATTTTGTGACCTTTTGACACTAGTATGACTGAGATGTCATAACTGGTTGCCGAGATATTACCGATCGAACTCGCAGACTTTCCTGTATGACGTCATCGAACTCATTCACTCACTTTCGTTTAATGGTTTACTGATGAAAGCCATTTACCCAGACGAATGTGACTGCTTTGTGTTAATTAGGTGACGTCACACAGAGAAGTCAGCGAGTTCGGGCATACTTGCGTCACTTAAAAATTATCGTCAAAATTAGATATCAAAAATTCGGTGTTGCATTTAAGTGGCCTTTTAAGTACAATTTATTATTTGCATTTTATTACCGTGAAAGTAAATAATGTTATATCTGGGTAGATAAATGATGCTCATGCATGTGGTGACTGGTTTAATGTGCTTAGGAACAAACCTGCATTTTTCTACTAATTCTTTGCATTTGTATGTTGACATTTACTCGTATTGCTTAAAAAAGATGTTTAATATCGTTATTTGTGATCATCTAGCACTAATAGTTGGATATTTCTGAGAAATAAATGTACTTGGTTCAATGATCTTGTCGAATCTATTAAAAAACAAATTGATTGTATTGTAGCATTACTTAGTTGACTAAAGAGGAAGTAAAAACCACCTGAATACAGAAGGGCACACCTCTTGTTCACTTGTTTATATCCTCGTGGTTTCGACTTGCCTTTTACGCCAAGATTCCACGTGTATTTCACCAAATTTTTCACGTATTTTCCACATGGATTCCACGTGTTGTGCCCACTAGGATAACAATTGCATTTATGAAAGCACTTTTCGAACAGCATTTTTGACTAAGATAGCCAGATAGAGCCTTCGCACAAAATTTCGGTATTGTAATAAATCGATATCACCTGATTATTGTCGATGTTAATGACAGGCTCATTAGACAAGTAGCTGCTTTAACACCGGGCAGGTATAAATCATAGTTTATAACAGCTGAACAGTTCTAGTAACACCAAACGTATTCGCGTCCTATAGGTGACTTAACTTTTCCTTTTGACACGATGTGTTATATTCATTATTAGATGAGATCATCTGCATACCCATAGATAAGCAAGGTTGTTTTGAGATGAGAGAGGAATGCCTACACAAGACGTCGGCTCTATTTGTGGGTCATTTTGTTCATGTGTCAGGCTTGCACGGAAAGCTTTAAATAATTTAAGACACGATTATTCGCTTGATCTACATTGTGTCATTATTTATCATTATCGACTTATCGGATTAGATGATGAAAAGTAATAATAGCATTCAAAGTATATATGAATTATAAGCTGACACCATACAATCGGACACCATATTCAGAGATCGGACACCTGGCAGGAGTCACACAACGTATGGGCAGAGAGATAAGATAGAGTATATATTTAGAGATAGATATATAGATAGATGAAAGATATATATGAGGGAGAATAGAGAGATATATATATAAATATATAGAGAGATATATATACATAGAGATAGATATATATATACAGATATAAATATAAGAGCAACATATACATATATAAGAGAGATATAGATAGATATATATATATATATATGAGCATATATAGAGAATTATATATGTATGCAGATACAGAGAGATATGACAGAGATAGAGGGATAGATATATAGAGATATAGAGAGAGACGGGGAGATAGAGATAGAAAGAGAGAAGAGAGATAGGAGAGGAGAGAGAGAGAGAGAGGAGAGAGAGGATACTAGAGAGAGATAGAGAGAGAGAGAGAGAGAGAGAGAGAAGAGAGAGAGAGAGGGGAGGAGAGAGAGAGATAGAGAGAGAGGAGAGGGAGAGAGAGGGAGAGAGAGGAGAGAGAGGAGAGAGATAGAGATACAGAGAGAGATAGAGGGAGAAGAGAGAGAGAGAGAGAGAGAGAGAGAGAGAGAGAGATAGATATCTCTCTCTTAGATATAGATAGATAGAGAGTATAGGAGAGAGAGAGAGAGAGGAGAGAATCTCTTAGAGGAGAGATCTATAGAGAGAGATAGATAGATAGAGAGATATATATCTCCCTATATATCCCCTCTCTATATATCTCTCTATACATATATATATATATATATATATATATATATATATATATATATATATATATATATATATATATATATATATATATATTTATGCGAATGCGACCTTTTTGATACAGTCGACCTACTATTTTGGCCCACAGTCACATCTTGGCTTACGATCTGAGTGCCAAAATAGTCAAGAGCTTTTTGAATGCTTTGTTCTGCAAATTTTTATTTAGAATTTGTGTTATCTGTTAAATTATCTCCATTCACATTCATCCGTTGCAAGACTTTAACCCTTGCATCGCGCGGGTGGTAGCTCGGGACGTTTGAAAAATTTTATATATTGGACTGACGACCATTTTGGTACTCTACATTTAATAGCTTGTTTCAGGTTATTATCCGATATATCATAATCCCAACTTCTGATATATTGCTTAGAATTACTTCCTTCACAAATATATTCCATCCAAGTGACATTCGACAGAGGGAATTAAAAATATATATATTTGGTCTCGAAGTTTTCCAATGATATATATATTCGCCCAGAAAACCGAAACGCTTCGGGTGATCGGATAATTCGTAAGGCACCTCATGCTTTGAGATGAAGTTGCGTTGCGGGCAGAGAATATCTTACGATTTGGTAAGCAATAACCACAACTCTTGAATATATTATGGCGTTATTTAAGATACCCAAGTCAACCAGATGATAGCGAGAAAATATATATAATGTCGCTTAAGTGTATTCGATAACCTGGGTTCTTAGCCTGGGCTTTCTAATATCGCCCACTGTGACATTTTGTGATTGATCTAAATCATGACAACGCTGGTTCGATAGATTGGATATATTATGTAGTATACTCAATCTGACGTATAAATGAAATCTCGTCAATGTTGAGGTACTTTACTTTAGCTATGTGGAGTCAAGCCGGCCTTGGCTAATCGCTTCGCCAAGTTATGTTGGTTAGTCGCGTTTGTCATAATGTATGTATGTATGTATGTATGTAAAAAAAAAATTTCCAATCGTAAGGCGTCAATAATGCGCAAAAACGGAGAGGTTTTGATTCGACCTTGATCTGAAACTTATGTCAAGGTAATCGAATAAGTGAAAAACTAGTATCTCGAATAACTCCGTTAATCACTTATCATCAATAATTTTTAGGACTTTGATGTGTAATGTTATGAATCCTATACACAGAGGATGATGTTCATTGGTCTTTGAAGTCACTGTAGATTGCATGCTATAGAGCAAGTAAATTGTTTAAGCAGAAAGGTTGGAAAATACAGTTCCATGTAGACTGAGCTATTTAACAACAATTTATATGTTGCATTTTCATTTCACCATGTCATTTTACCTTTATGGCAGTCCTGATATAGATGCATATGGAATTATCACAATGTATATTCTTGATCATTTCTGTATCAGTTACTGATTAGTCATGGATGCACCATAAATGGTATAAAATGGGATATGTGTTTATTCACTGCTAAAGGTGTCATGCTGATTCAAAAGTAACTCTTATCGCCAAACTACCATTACATTGGGAAGCGTAAGTGATAGTATTATTGATTTCATAGAATCGACGAATGTTTGCACACTTTCTCATAACCCCTCTAAATGCTTTTATTGAGAAACAGCCACTCACTTATAGCCATTGATATCACATAACCACCAGCAGCGTTATTTTGCTGTTCCCCACTAAAACGCTGCTCTCGCGCTCTGAGTGACACGAGCGCCTATGCGCCTATCCAGTCCGCTAAGACCTCTAAACGATTCATATACCCCCAGACACCTCCGTATATTCCAGTGACCCAGTTAACTGTAGCGCTGTATGTTTCTAAACCCCGTACGCATCCTTCTTCAGCGCGAGAATGATCTTCTGTCTTTACCCACCAGGCGACTATCATCCTACACCTAGGAACTGTTTATTCCCCAGATAAATTCTTATCGTTTACGTAGTAATAATATCTCCTCGAATAACACCCGCTTTGTCGCATTCTAAGTATCATGACAGAGTTCTACTGTATTTGTTAAAAGATACGGGATGGAGAGAAGAGATAAGTTTCCCAACCAGTACAGGTCAAATAGTTCATTGGGCTGTTGCAATAAGCAGGGTTGATAGATTCAACGGTATGACATAAATTATTTAAAAAGTAATTTAAGCATGCCAACAGTTTCACTCACACACGCCAAATTGCTGTGAATCGTGCAAGTGACTGCAACAGTCAAACTGACTTTGTAAATCAGATAAATTCCATATCGACAAATTTCAAAATACGTGACTTGCCAACCTTTGACAAAGTCGCTATATGAAATCTCCCAAGGACGCGGACCGTTGCCAAGGCGCCGAAACTATATGGCGTTGGGAGATTTCTCAATGAAAATAAGCTGAATACATGGTGTCTTTAAATTGACCGTACCATTTTATTCTTGGTCCCACAGAAGAGATAATCATACGGATATGTTGAGGAGAGTCTCCTTTTTGTGGATCCGAGTGATAGACGAAAAGTTATTCGAGTTTCGGAGAGTTATCCGGTTTTGAAGCGGCGAAAACACATTTAACTTGAAAATCTGACCGTCTATCACTCGGATCGACATATCACTTTCATTCTTCTACATTTTGGTATGATTTATATAGCAATCGTATGGAGAATAAATCGGTACGGTCCTTTTTCCTTAGGTACATAAATCACGACACAACTTTTATGGCCTCGCAAAAATACCACTTTTCGCCATTTTCGTTGGCAATTAAAACCACATTAAATACCAACAAGAAAAACGAAAATGGTACCAAATGAAGAAGCTATTCTTCATTAATAATATATTAAAAGAACAAAATGTATCATTGCATCATTTTTTGTCAATGGTCATTTACATGGGACTACCAAACGGCCCAAAAACGGCCTTGTCCAAACGAGATCGGCGCCGCGTTGGTCCGCCCTAGACTAATCTAATGTTGCAGCACCATTGATGGTTTAAACTGCCCTGCATGATTTGCATGGTAGGTTTTATAAATTTATCAACACATATCAGTGGCTGCATATCCACTGTCACTTGGTGTTTCATAAACTTAACTATTGCCAATTATCTTAATATGGTAGTCCTCAAAGGTCAACGGGTCCTCAGATTGCAATTATAAACAATACTTGGGGGGTAGTCATATTTCTGATGTTGGATCTAAATTGTGAAGACCAAATATCAATTACAATTTGAAGTCACAACATCACATGCATATTGGGCTGTTGCCTATCCTGGCAATGGCCAATGTGATGGTCTATCAAAAGAGGGAACAAGTTGATGGTGCAAATACAGACTTGAAAGTGTCTGATATTACCAGAGGGTCACCTGATACAAATAACACCAGTCATTAGATAAACAGCCTCTGAACTGCATAACTATTTGATTGCATAATCAATGAGCATCTGTGCTATAAAAACCATGACTATGCTTATTATGTAATTTGACAGTAGATAATTTTGAATGTTCTCAGCTGAACAGCTGATGTGGCCTCACTGGCATTAAATTATGTGATCTGACCTTGGAAGGTATCGTATAAGTGACTGTGGAAACATTTTACGAGGTGTTATATTGTGAAAATAAATAACCGGCATCTGTATACTGGGTCTTTATTTTCTTACCGCATTGCTCTACATGCTTCCATTCCTATTTAGATATCTAATAAAGATGCAGATTGAAATGCATTGTCATTTATATAGAGCTCTTTTTAATTTTTTTGCCCATGTACTATGAATATGGAAGAAATACTATTTTGAACCAACTGGATATGTATATTTCCACAAATCTACCCACATATGTTTCATTAATATAGGTACCTTGGTCAGATGTTAGCTTAGGAACCTATCAGAGAATACTGTCTGAATTGACCATAACTAAAGTGGGCGTGTACTTGGCACAAATGGATTGTCTTGACAAGGTCGGTTTGTTTGCTTGTATGATGAAGTATTTTTCAATTTTGTACCACAAGTTCAACCATACCGACATTTTTGTAACATGTTCCGATTTTAATCAAATTATCAATTAAATGGTTTTGAAAACTCACACAATATGCGGGTCACATAATTATGAACAAATGTGTAGCAATGGCAGAAATGTGAATTGTTTCTCATTGCTTACATCTGAATTAATGCATAGTCTGTTATGTGTCAATTATATTAATTTTGCAATGCATATTGTAAAATGTATGTGCTTTTGTTTATTAGATACTGAACCAGCAGCCTAATCTGTTATGCCACAAGTCTGACTAGAACAACAGGCCCTGTAGACCCCAGACTTAACGATGCCAACAAAAACAACTAGATTTCTAGTGACTCGGGAGTCAGATCAGGATGTCTCGCGCAGAACATGCATCAAAGATACAAGTGAGTACTTTTCATTCCTCAGTGGTCTGTTAACTAGTGACAAGGTATAAACCAAAGAAAGGCTTCTTTGCATTATAAATGAATTCTAGTTAAGTGACCTTCATATAAATGGCACTACCCAATGCATGGTCTATAAAGGCCTGTGCTATATTATGAAAGTCATTACAAGTCTGCTATAACTAGAAACTAATAGCGAAATGTGAAAACGATATATCAATGCATGTGCAGACCACTTCTAATGGGATACAAGGCAGACCCAAGCTCTACAACTTGCCTTCAGAAGTTCTTTTCAGACCCCCAGTCTAAGGAAACTACTGCCAGGTATGATATATATTCTTCAGAATATACTGTATTAATCAGGATAGATTTGACAGACAGATCATTCCCAGTATCTCTGTTATAGTATATGTCATATATTATATACAATTGTTGCACAATTGTGATGTAGGCTGAATTATTATTTAAGCTTGTAGATTAGCCATGCACTACCATGTGATGTTTCATGAGTAAGTAACTTTATCTGACGCTTTATCAGTAAGATATCTTCTATTCTCAGCATTACACTGCAGACAGATTATTACAAAAGTTGTAGCTACACTGACCTAATGTGCAATCTGTGTAGCTCTAAAATAATCTCTCTTATTGTTCTGTGCATTTTTCTAAAGATGTCCTGGTCAATCTAAAACCTGTTGAGGTGCTGCAATCTCGAGTTCAACAGCAATTTAGTCTGTAAAACATTTATGGTCACTATCTTGTACAGAATGCTTGTGACGCTATTCATTTGACACTACCTTCACACACAACCTCACTTAGACACCTGGAGTTGCTCTACACCATTCAATCAGACAAATGGTAGGTTATAGCTGTACCAGCAAGGAACACTACCTAACATTCTGTGGATTGACCCATCAATCTCAACCACACATCTCTTGCCTCCAGTTTTGGTTGAATAATAGAACTGTTATTTCTGGATTAGTGGTGCCAAGTAATTTGCTTAATATGTGTACATGTATATTGTTTCAGGGATGAAAGAAGTTCTTAAGTCAAAGCTGCCAATGGGACGTTCCCTACTTGGAAAATAATTTGAATGAGCAGCGCAAGTTCCATGGCCCTTGTACCACCTCTTAATTAAGCTTGAAATGTCATTAACTATGCATAATTGTAATAAGCAGTGCTGTTTCAAATTGATGTGCCACAAACTCTTAATTATGCTTGAAATGTCAATAAACATGCATAATTGTCATACAAGTGACCTTTTTAATCACTTCATAGTTTATAGACAATATAACACATGCCTAGTTTACTCAGTTAATGATGCAATAATATTTCATCATAGCTTTTGACAGTAAAAAACGATTTTAAAACTATATTTACCCATGGCCTCAGTGTTAGAATTGTGTTTACCAGTGGATAGCTGTGATATTAATATGTTACCTGCATTTCAAATCCAATCCCTTTTAAACAAATTATGGCCATGTGAAATCAGTTCCCTAAGGGGAATTATGAATTTAGTACTATAACAGATGATATAATCAGAAATAATAGAGATTACATAGCGGTAGTACGATTATCATTAAGTTATTTGCGTATATTTCTATGAACTACAGCAAAAAAAAGCATGCCTGTCTGTGAGCTACAATGGATGATCAAGCGTTATGATGAACCACGAGACGCCTCCATGGACAAACAAACAACCATATCGAGCTGAAGAGTGAGAGCCACAGGGATTTATATAAATCGTCTAAAGTACCACCTCGTTAACAGGACCTCGCCAATGAGGATTCTTCGATGATGGGGACGCAGACCGGGAAACCATTCCAAGCAATGCTATTTCAATCGGTTAATCGGGACATTCCAGACGAATCGCCTCGTTAAAAGGGACGCGTTGCCATCGATCGAATTTTTAATACCATCGACTGTAAGGGCTTAATCCTGATTACTTAACGATCTCTGATCACCCGACCTCTGATCACCCGAGTTAAACGAAGTTGATGAGGTAGTTAAATCATCTAGGGGATGCTGGCGGCTGACTAACAAGCATGACTTACGATTGTAGATTACGATTGTGCACTGTCAGCGTGCCCAATTCCCGTTTCCGGTGGTTGCGGAGCCCAGCAAGTTCACATTGACGCCTTGATTCCCTGATCAAGTGTCAAGTCGGGTGGTTTAAAAGTGTCATCATTCATCATCAAACTGCCAAAGAAACTGTTACAATGCCTTGAAGAAAAGACCTCACCCTACAGAAGAAAGTAGAGATCCTGAAATAACTAAAAAGAAGTCGCCAAAGCCAAGCTACAATCGCCATGAAATTGGAAGTTTCTACGTCCGCCATATCGAGCTTAGTAAAGAACAGGAATGACATATTGGAGCAACAAGGAGCCGGCCAATGCGAAAGCCGAAAAAGAAAGAGAGCGGATGGAGACGAAGAACTGGATGAGGCACTGTTTACGTGGTTCAAACAGAAGTGGGCCCAAGGCGCACGACTGTCCGGAACAGAAATTCAATCAAAGGCTCTCCAGCTAGTGAAATGAAGAGGGTGCCGAGTTTCAAAGCATCATCTGGTTAGCTTTGGTGCTTGAAGTCACGGTTCAACGTAGCCTTCAAAAAGCAGCAAGGTGAAGAACAAGACGCCGTTAACCCGTCCGCCCGCCACTGGCTCCGAGACAAATTTCCTGAAATTCCCGCCGACTTCAGCGACCAGGACATATTCAACGCAGACGAGACGCCCCTTTACTTCCGGGCCTTCAATGACAAGGAACACTGCCTGCCCACGGAGGAATTCGCCGGAGGGAAAGCCGCCAAGGAAAGGATCACCGTCCTACTTTGCGCCAATATGTACGGATCGGAAACGCTGCCGCTGCTCGTCATCAGTAAAAGTCGTCCCCGCGCTGTTTCCCGAAAGATACCACAAAACTGCCGATCGAGTACACTTCTTCGAAAAATCCATGGATGAGGGGAGAGATCTTCGCAAACTGGCTAGCTAAATGGGACCGAAAGCTTTACTTCAACCAACGTAAGGTCTGCCTGTTGATCGACAACTGTTCTGCCCACTCGCCGCAGGTAACGTTGACCAACATCACTTTACACTTCCTGCCACCCAACACCACGAGCCTGATCCATTGGATGGACCAAGGAGTGATACGGATACTGCAAAGAACATTACTGCAGCGCCGCGTTGAATGGACGAATCATAAATGCCCTTGACGCTGACGAATCGGTACAAGCACTGCGAGTTGCCCGACAGATCAACCTTCTCGACACCATCTACCTTGCCAAGTCTTCGTGGTCGATGGTAAAGGCCGTGGCCATCGCCAACTATTACCGTAAAGCCGGCTTTACTCGAACCGACTAGCCCGCGTTGACGATTTCGACGGTGACCTGTACGACGTCTCTTTGCCGCCAACCATGCCAAGAGAGGAGTTCGATCGACTCGTGTCACTCGATGATCCCGTTCCGACGAGCGGCGAATACGACGATGCAACTCTCCTCGAGCAAGTCAGTCAAAAACGCGCGTCCCTAACAACGACGACACTGACCACGACGACGAAAGCCCGCGCATGACGAAGAAAGAACGACATATGCTCGTGGATTATTTGAGACGATTCGCTCAAGAGCAAGGCTACAGCGATGATCACGTTGTGTATTGTAGTCTGCGCCACATCAAAAACGTGTATATGTACTTAGCAGCCGAAGAAACCACCCAATCGCGTTTGGACCAATTCTTCAAAAGTAATTAGAAACCGGATATGTGGATGTATAAATGAAATACGAACTCTGATGGGACAAGCCAAGTCGATTTTACCGTATGTTCATTGTACACAATTGTCTGGGGTTTTTTTTGTTATTTGTAATAAATAATAAATTCCAGTTGTGAGATGATTTAATTGTTCACATTTTACTTGCTTTTTGTGCGTTGGGTCGGGCCCTGTAGTTTTCCGTGTGTTATGGACACTTGCATGTTCTTTAGTTGTGTAGGGTTGGTGGGACCTCGCTATTGTGGATGCCTCGTTAAAGGGGATGTTAGTCCGGCCACGAAGGCGTCCCCTTTAAGGAGGTTGCACTGTATAACTATTTCTACATCGGTGTTGTTATATTAGTAGCAGAGGATAATACTTATGTGGAATGTGTGCAAGATTGGGGCTTAACCTCGCTAAGATCACTTAGCGACGGAGCGTATAGGTCTCGGACAGGATGTGGAATGATACTGAACTATGTTCGTGTTTTCTCAATGATAGGAAAGCCGACCCCTGTCAAGTTCATATGTAGACTCTCGACACATATTGCGCGTTCCATCCCACGCGTTCCGTTGCGACTTCCTGTTTCACAGTGTGCGTATCTCGATGTAGATATATCTATACATTCGCCTGACCCGGCACTCGAAAGCGCCAGACATTTAAAGCCTTTGCTGCTCCATGTTTGAATTACGTTGGATAGTACTTCTTTCAATGTGAAATAAATGAATCGTCGTTAATTAAACATGCATTGCCCCTTAACTGCACGTTAATTCTATCGCTTATTATCATTTCAAATTAAGATTCCCCGTCATACAGACAGGGATGAAAGACATACCCCATGGCATAGATGCAAACATTTAATTCCCGCCACAACAAGTTCACCACACTGTCGCAAAATGGTTTTTGTTGCGTCGTAAAGCGTTTGGGTTTCTGTTATGTACCAAAATTGTAGGTTTTTTCTGATGTACCAAAATGGTTGGTTTTTGGTTATGTCCCAAAATAGTTGGTTTTTTGTTATGTCCCAAAATAGTAGTTTTTTTGCTATGTTCCGAAATAGTTGGTTTTTTACATGTCCCTAATACTCGAACTATTTTAGGACACCCATTTTGGTACACAAAATATATAAGTTTAATAAAACAATGAAAAACCAAGATAAGTTTACGAAACCGAAACATGTTGCCGACAGACCAACAGAAAACAAGAAATAATCATCATATTGACAATATGTTTTGTCGCCTCCAATGTCCAAAAATGGTTGGTTTTTTCGCTAAATGTCAAAAAAAAGTCGCATTCGCATGTATATATATATATATATTTATATTTATATATATATATATATATATATATATATATATATATATATATATATATATATATATATATATTATATATATATATATATATATATATATATATATATATATATATATATATATATATTACTTTATGCGCATATCTGTGGATTAACTATATTGTACCAGTTTGGAAAGTTACTAAATGCACAACAGTGCATTATCAATAATAAAGTTCACATGATACCAGCCACGCTGCTACACAACGGTTTATAGCTTTCTATCGGTTGACTATAACGTAATGATTTGCAAAATTAATCATGGACGTGTGCTCGAGGATATTGTTTGAAGAAGAGAAACCCCCATCCGTTAAACAGACAACCTAGCAACGCAGCTCTCATTTGCCCTAAGGTAGGGTAACATCAATGGGCTTGCTGCAGGCCCGTGTTTTGCCGTTTAAATACAACGGCAAAGAAAGAAGCGGAGTAATATATACCTTATGCTATACCCAGCAGACGATAAAACTTAAAAATTGAGGTACCAAAGGGATCAAATGACTCTTTATTTGCTCAATACAAACTTAGTGGTCGATATACGAGGCATAATACATCTGTGGTAACATAGAATAGGCTGCGCTAAAATAGAACAGGTCACTTTGAAAACATGTACAAGACAAGGCTTAAAGTGCCTATCGCACGGTTATAGGTACTTTGCTGAAATCAATTCATAATGTGATCAATAAACTCAAACCGGTCCAATAACCGTCGCATCTGATCAATTAAGGCCAAAATTTGATAAAATGTCAGTTAAAATTAGCGCGCCCGACAAAACGTTGCGGCAGCCATTATCTAGGTCAACCATGCGTGTGACGTCAGGTAAGGGAGGCCGTTCTCAGAGACGCACGGAGTTCCCCGTTGTTTACATTGTCGGAGTTCGTCTCTCGTTTTTGGGATTTAGGATCGTTTTTAGTCATCTTGTGACGGCCTGAACGCGATGGTTAATGGTTGTTGTGTTGGGGGCTGCTCGCGTACCAGTCGGGACGGCGTGAGCTTGTTCAGGTTTTACTGGTAAGGACGATTTAAAAAAAACAATGGATTGGCCAGGTACTGCGATCGCGAGACAAATGGCCGGGCCCGGGCAAGTACTTGTTTGTGTGCTCGGTTCATTTCACCGAGGAATGTTTTGAGGAGGCACCGAAACTCAGAGAAGAGCTTGGTTGGATACTACGACGTAAGCGTGTTATGAAAGAAGCTGCTTTTCCTTTTTTTTGCGAAGGCCTCTGCTGTCAAGCAATCAAGAAAGGATGGTGAGGCAAGTGAACCCCTCCCACCCGAGCCCAAGAAAAGCTGACCTGCCTTTATCAAGATAGAGAAACACAGGGTGAGATTTGATGACTTTCTTGTTGTATTAGTATCGAATAAATAGTCCATTATCTTGTTAAGTTGATGATATGGTTGCCAGGCAAGTATCATTGTTATGATATAATATGTTGCTTTTTACAGTGCTCCTTCATGGTGGTGTTTGTTTTTAAATTTGGGAGTCATTAAATTTGTTTACATGTGCTGATATGCCAAATATATGTAGGTCACGTTTAATTCGTTCATTGTATCACAGATATCAGAGAACAGGCGACAACATAAGCTGGGGATCCAGTCTTCGAGCTAAGATACCCCAAGTTTAAGCAGGGGCATGTTGTCACTGAAGTAGCAACAAAGGCAACATTTGGTGAATATTTTTACTGATATATAAAATGTAAACAACAACAAATTCAATTACCATGGAGGTATAACTATAAGGTTATAAGCAACAGTGTGGTTGCAAGCTGTGACTTGATTCCTGTTATGTTTCAAAGTATGTCAAGTGCCTGATGGCTGAGTTCTTGCTGGTTTGCTATGAGCCAACCCTGCCCAAGACAGAAGCACCACCTCCAATGTGTGCAGATGCGGTGAGACCAGATCCATGACAAGCCATTGACTCACACCAGAGTAGGTTCTGCATGTATCAAGACAAGTCCTAGGTGAGTGGAGGGTGGAGGAATCCTTGATAGTCTGGTGCTGGGAAGTTATCTCGTATTGTTGTAACAGCGCAGGCTGGTAACGGAACTCTAATCTTTTGTCCAAGATGTCCCCAGCACCAGCAACAAACTGCCTGTATGCAGTATACCTGTAACGCCTGTAAAATAGCCATGTGACATTGTTGATTTAACCATGCTCAAATATTTTTTGTCATACCAGTATCAATAAGTATAATTAAATCGTAAATAATGACTGCTAGCCTTCGTACAGATTTATGTGTAAATAATAGAAAACATTGTCACCTTTGTATATCATTATCTGACATGTGCCCGTGCTGTTGTCTGTAGGAGAAATATCCCACTTGCAAGGCCCAAGGGTTCAAACAGATTTGGCTGAAACCAGGATGCTGGGTTATGCCACCAATGGGAATTGGGCTGTTCTCTATTGAGGTCATGACTCAAGGAATTTCTACATAGCACGCAGATTCTTCCACCTCTGCCATTGGTTGACAGTAGCCACACAAACACCTGTAACATGATGTAATGATGGGAATATGAATGTATGTAATAAAGGATGACATATTGTATGGCAAATATGTTTAAGCCTCTGCGTTCATAGAAACTCTGATGTAACACTAACCAGATGATAATATAATACCATATCGTCACCTCCTAAAGTCCAGTTATACATTCATTTATGGGGTAACTGACAATCCTATGAGAAAACAGCTGTGGTACTTATTCTCCTATATATATTCTACCTCAGAATCAATCTACATCATTTTTAAAAATATTGTAATCAGCCTTTGATAAAGCCTACTTTAAATAAAAGAGGATCTCTATTTATTAACAGCAGTCCGAAATTAGTTTGTTTGCAATTCGTGTGGATGAGCATTTACATTTACATGGTACAATTTGTAAACATGAACCCTTGCAACCACTGGATTTGAAAAAAACTTTGTGGTATCTCATGTCTGCTTTCTGATATGGAAGAATTATTTGCTGCAAAGCTCTGTTGTATAGTCTACTGTTAGGAATAGAGCTTATATATTTTGTTAGTGAAATTTATGGATTAACTTCGTTACATCTGGTGCACAAGCAGAATCAGACATAGCTTACCAAGCATTGTTCTGTAGCAGCCCTATGTCCTGGGCAGGATGACCCGCGTGAGACACAGACGCAGCAGTGACATCGCCAGTGTCTTTTTTCTCTCATCGGAGACGTCGAATTCGCTCATTTCTGGTTCGAATCTGTAAGGCAAAACTTGCTAGGCCGAAGCAACGATAGTTTGCGAATGACCTGTGCCAAACCATGTCTCTTCGTCGCTCTCCTGAAGTGATGAAATAACGAAATTTCCAGCAGCCATTTCTCGCTAATTGTAGTGCAGATTGCGCCTCGCAACAAAAACATTCCCGGACCTGACGTCACGCGGAGGCGATGAATTATTGATGAGCTTGTCGGCTCGATACGCCGAATTCATCTTTAAAGTCGAATTTCGATCAGAAAGCGCGCACTTTGACAATTGACACATAGACAAAATGGTTACTTCTGGGTTATATTTCCGTTATCTGGCGAAATAAATGACATGATTTTTTGTGCGATAGGCACTTTAACCCATATGGTAATACATACATGAATTTCGTTGCACGCTAAATACACGCATTTCAATGAGTATACACACACATATATATATAAATATAAACATATACACATATACATATATGTGTGTACATATATTTCTATATTAATGTATATAATAATATATGTACATTTATATATAAACAATATGATATATACATATAAATATAAATATATATAAATAAAAAAATTTTAAATATACGTTTTTATACATATGTATAGAAATTTTTATACATTAATATATATATACATGTATTTATATAATTTCGTATACATAAATGAATATGTTTGTAGGTATATATATATATATATATATATATGTATAGATATGTTTCTATACATATGAATATATCAATCATTAAATATATTTATATATATATATATATATATATATATATATATTTATACATATATATGCATATATATAAAAAATATATATATATATAAATATAAATATATATATAATTTATGTTATATAATACATGCATTAATTATGTTTATATATATATATGTATATATATAAATATTTAAATATGTATATATATATGTATAAATGCGTATATAAGATGTATATATATATTCATTTATATAAATGTATATCTATATATATATGTATATATATCTATATTTATACTTATATATATTTATACTTAATATATTATCTATATATATAGTTGTAAACACATATATAAATATATATGTGAATATATAAATATATATAATTAGATATATATTGATGTATGTATGTATATATGTATATATTTTTGTTTTTATATACGCTAATATTTATTTATGTATACACATCCATATATAAGCATATATATGCATGTATATGTATATATATATATATATATATATATATATGTTTATATATATATTGATATATATGTTTATGTTTTCTATATATATATTTATGTTTATATTTATATATATATATATATATATATATATATATATATATATATATATATATATTTGTGATGTATTTAGTGAATTTGATAGTGCCTGTTGTTTGTTTTATTATGGTGTGTGCAGCAGTGTCATCTATATTTTTGCACTCTATTTTCCTTAAACACCACATAGTAGAATGTTACATAGTCTCTTGGTTTTCTTCGATATTACTTATGTTACGTTTACTTGGTTATACTATGTCACCAGAACTATATTTAACTATATAAGTGTTTCAATGCAATTCAATATACCCTAATGCTGCAGCACTTACAATATGTATGCGACTGAACTTCATCTAATATTCAAATTAGTTTATATCTGTTAATAGTATGGTTGTAACCATAAATTATTTCCACATACATGTGTAGTTTAACATTTCTCATGTAGACCAGTGATGAAGATTCAAAGCACTTCGATATCTGATTGCGAAGGTAACAACCGAAATATAGTAGTAATGAAAAGTATATCGATGATGCTGATTCGATAATCAATGCAACTTCATATCATTGGTATTACATATAATGTTCATTGGTAACATTGCATATAACTGGCGTCTATAAAGGCTCTTGAAAATATAGTGACAAGTCGAGTATTACTTATTGCACGATTTAAGAGAAGCTCGCGGGAATTACTTGTTTCTTCGTGATCATTATTTTGTGCCATATGTCATTTGCATTTGCAAATTTTAGTGACGCATATAGACAATTTCAAGAACACGTATCTGTATATCTGTTTTTCCTTTATTCGCATAATGCGACATGTGCTCTTTGTAGCCGCTACCGTAGCGTCGTGTTGCCTGTTAGATGTTATCCAGCTGTAAGATTAAAGCCAACTGAATGTATGATATATTAATAAACGAGCCCACAGGCGTCTCTGATACTGCTTTATTTTGATGCCAGAAATACGAATATCTCAGTCCGTCCACATAATAGAAGTTCTGAAGTGATTATGGCCCTGTTCGTAATTAATCTGTTTGTGGGTTTTTTCGGAAAGCCTCTTTCAACAAGCGGATTCATTCAACCTGGAACCTTTTATCTGGTTTGTGATAGCAATTTGTATGAATATTGCTTGGCATGCAGTTACCAAGGCAACCATGGACGGATTGGGAGCACATGATTGATAATGGGATACAGTTTGTGACAGAAAATGACTTATTGTGTTTATTACTGTACTCTAGCCAATAAGACCCCACATGTCCACAAGCAATAAAAATTCATCGAATACTGCCGTAATGAAGTAATGTGCGCAAAGCTCCATGTTGCTGACTGATAAAGGGTAAATAAGCTGACTCAGAGATTAGTCAAATAAGTCGAGTACACCAATCTTCCTGAATCAGCCTTCAATGCACAAGTGCATTTGCAAAATAAAGAAAACAATTCGAGCCAGTAGTGGAGGGGCGGTTTACACGATTTAGATATTACCGTACATCCATGCGATCCAGGTAATTCATGGCGTTGCTGTAGAAAAACGGATATTTTTGGTTAGATATCTTTGCTAGGTTGTACATAGTCACAAACCACTGCCGTTATCTGCCTATAGCAAGCATATACAGTGTGATTGTCGATATATGTGGAGTAATGAAAAGATGCATGCCTTGCCCAACGGCTCCCCTTCATCTTTCGGGTTGTCAACCAGGCTCTGACGTCACGCAACATGAGCCAGCAGAAGCTATAGCTAATAGTTGAGTTCTTGTTAAACAGCGCCACCTTCGTCATCGCGTTTGATATTAAACCTCGACATCTTCAACAACGACGTGATTCATCAACCACCCAAGGCATAGGAAGGGAGAGGCTGATGTCAGCATACATAAAATGGATCTGTTATCTAGCAACCCACTCATTGTGTCTGTAGCCTTAAATGCCCAGCTGCACATCAGTCAAAATTACTTGAAACTGATAATCGTATCAAACGGGTCCAAGGCTCGGTTGTGAGATAGAAGGCCTTGACCCGTATGAATTATGCATAAGGAACAGCATAAATCTGTCCGCAGAAATGATCAAAACACCGAGTCCAACTCGAAGATGAGATCAAGCATAAGCCGGTAATATGAACATATTACATGCATAACGTGACTAACCTGGGTAAGTATCTCTTTGTTTGATGGGCAAAAGGCAAAATGAGGAAGCTTTATCAAGGTGTTATTCGTCGATAGTGTACATTTCAGAAATGGTCGAATTTTATCCAAGATTGAGTAATTTGGATATTTGGCCGCTGGGTCAAAACCACTTGTACTCACTCATCCCATTAAACAAGTTGAATAAATTGCTTGCGAAATATTTTCTAGTGCTTTGTATCGTACGACTGCAAGTAGGTGTACTGATCACGCAATTTGTCGTAAGTGCGGCGTTTGCTCTGTTTGTTGCAACCGTGGTATCAGAACTAATGGAAATGTAATAAGTATTTCCCGAATAACTAATCACAACATCCAAATGTATGTGCGGTTGATAGTTTAAATGAAATGTTCTTTTAATTCTGAATATAAACCAATTATACACGGCAGTATGTACATGATGCCCTTTGGTGGTGCATTGCTACAATAGGGACTTAGAGGGTGATTTTATTACTGATTATTGTTTTCTCCCTAACAAACCATAATCGCCTTACCTATCCCGGGACACGAACATAATGCCCTTAAAATTTTCCGATCTTTACTATGTTTGGCATGCAAACTTTGTATCGTTACTACTTTAAGCATATATCTAGTTGTTGTGCTGGTATAGATAAAAGCTTAGTAATTCGTTCAGCAGTTACAAAACAATCGCTAGTAGAACAAGAACCCAAACCGGCAGATACAGGCTTATCAAAACAATTGTGTCGTCGGCTTTGCCTTCCATGCTGTTAGCATTTATTAGAATGAGACTATTTTGGATTGTCATGGCAAACCTAAATGAATTCTACCTACTTGTCATAAAGATTAAAATGAATCCCATCACTCAATGAATAATAACAGTGTATTATAAATTAAGTGTGCATTTGACATGTGCACGGCTTAACTCGGTAGACTCAGCTCCTCTGTGATATGATTGTAATCAATGCGTTTATTTAGCCACCTACAAGCTCCACATTATATCATAGAAGGCGTAGGCGTATGAAGCGACGATTGTCGATGACGCTTGTTAATTTCAAAGCTTACCTCACTTGTACCTCCTATTCGATGGAGTGAAAAACTAATTAATGCCTGTATCAATCCTTTATTGACTGACTGCACACAACACCAGCAGATACTGTGAATTAGACTGCAAAACGGGTACATCTTATATAGCTGACAGACAAACTAAGAGGCAGTCCACGTTCGAGTTAATATTCCTATTGAATCATCGCCAAATAAAGTGGCTGAATGCAACCAATCTATATATCACAGTTGCATTATAGTAAGATTTCATGAAAAACCACCTGCAGTGTTTGACGCCTAATCTAACACAATGACGCTAACATGTGATTAGCATTCCACTGAACTAAATTCAGGCTAATTTATGTATGCATTGGTCTCAGACGGTCTCCAGCTCAGCTTAGCTTTTGTGTATTTCTCGCATATCTTTAGCACTTATAGTGTACGGTCTATCGCAAAAGCAAGGCAACGTGACGGGTGTTTGTCAAAACCTGCCATGGAAAAAGCCTACGATTGCTTAGAGTGCTATTGCATTAAGGCCGGTATCTTGGTCAACATTTTAACATTTATATCATATAGCACAATCAGCGCGAACAAAGTTATGAAATTGATATCAATCGTGACGACATAAACTTTCGCTTTTAGTTTGTCATATTTGCATGACCTCATCAAGCACCTGTCCCTGTTCAACAGCTGATTAAATTATCACTGTTATGAATGTACATCATAGTGGATGAATATGTGCCAGCGTAAATGGCGCACTTGAAATTTTTATCATCGGTCCTGGTATCATTGTCAAAATGCAGCGTTCCTTCAAAATTCCGTTGGTCGATACATTTAGAGTTATGTAGAAAGCGGTGTCTTCGCTATGAATGCAGCGTGAAGCATGCGGCAAGTTTCTGGCTCGGATTGTATTATCCGAGTAAGACTCGGTGTTCCAAACACTAGCTGCGTCATTCCTAATACGAAATTCATGCCTACACTGCCCCGAACGGCACACAGGCGATTTTGATTAAAATATGATATGATACGCTGATGACTACGATTGCTAAAAGCTGCCCTAATTACAATTCAAAGCTTACCGCCGATTGGCCTATTACTCACCTGTCGGTTGGAAAATGTTACATGCATTCAGCGCAGTTTTGATGCGGTAGGGTAACTTAACTGACAGCGTTCATTTGTAATTAATCCAGGTTATAACACCTGAGTATCGTTAGTTGAGTACCAGCAGTAAATCATAACCGCACTCTTGACACCTTGTAAGACAAACCCTTGTTTACACAACTCGATTCACCACGCATTTCAAATGGTTCGCTGCTACCAATAATATTTTAGTACTGTTTGTATTTGTCAATATAATGAGAGAGTAATTCGAAAATTCTATTTCTCGTATGAAACTTGCAAAAGCGCCTGTTTATTTTTGATGATAGCACAGGTTATAACGGAAATCTGCTCTCGCTTCAATTGATACCTCAATTTACGTGAACAATGGTGGTGAGTAGCTCCGTACTTCACAGGGCCGCCATAGTGACATTCCAATGGGCTGCCTAAAATAACTCATGCGTTGTTGGTGCATCTACCAGAATATTGCGATATTGTCATGTACACTTAGAATATAGGTACCATCAGCAGACGCATCGTGACAATTACACATAAATGTACTCTTAACGACAACGTGGGCTGTTTACAAAGTGGCTTACACCATTATTGCGATAGTTAAAATCTGCTACCTGTCACAGGTGTAGTGTTGCATAACTCCAATTCATAATTTGCCTAAGGGGATTTCTTCTATTGAAATCGTCTCAAAGTTAGTTGACGAAACGCATGTATGGCAAATTGTTCATGATCAGTAATATAATGGCATTGTGATAACACTTATTAGAGCATCTCTGCAAATATATCTAGGTAAGGTAAGCATAGAGTTTAACGACACATCAATACTTAGTTATTTGGTGCCTACAAAGATAAAAGACCAAATATTGAACTAGGGCAAGTCGCCACCGGCCGTCTTTGTGAAATCCGGGCCTTAGTGGTGTTTTGCAGCTATTGCCCTCGCAAAGACTTCTCCACTCAACCACAAGGATCCCCATTGTCCACCGACACGAGTAGCAACCCACTGCCAACAGGTTGAACCCTATATATCTAGGGCAAGTCGCCACCGGCCGTCTTTGTGAAATCCGGGCCTTAGTGGTGTTTTGCAGCTATTGCCCTCGCAAAGACTTCTCCACTCAACCACAAGGATCCCCATTGTCCACCGACACGAGTAGCAACCCACTGCCAACAGGTTGAACCCTATTAGTCGCCCCTAACGACATGCAGGAGGATACAGTAGGCCTAATCTGTCATCGGACCCAGAGGGGGTCGTAAATACATTCCTGGGTTTATCAACGCCAAGCTAAATGTGCGCATCGCGAATGGTTGGCTTTTATACCGATAAATTAAACCTTCAAAAGTAATGGGAAAATTTTTCCGGCGGCCACACGGATGACCCCTCCGTTATATATATATACATATATATATATATATATATATATATATATATAGATATATATATATATATATATATATATATATATATATATATATATATATATATATATATATATATATATATATATATCTATATATATATATATATATATATATACTTACAATTGCAACCATTTTGGACAATATCAACAAAACCGACCATTTTGGGTCATTCGATTATTTCGCTTTTTAGATCTTAAATTATGTGATATCGCGGATGCAAAATCTTATACATCTGCCGTGAACAGCTGTAAGTTAATATCTTCATTCAAAACTTATTTTAGAAGAGTATACAAATTTTAGGCCAAAATGGTTGTACCAAAATAGTCGTGATAGGTTTGTCATGCAAAAAACCAACCATTTTGGAACTTTTTATAAAAAACCAACCATATTGGCCATTTCATATAACCAACCATTTTGGCCATTAAATTATACAAATGAGTTGGCCAGCCCTTTTTGCCTTCCGATATTACCAACCATTATTATCCCAACTAACCTACTACTTACAGACCATCGTTTATACAACCTTGGGCTTGGGTTACAAAGTCCATGAAACCATAAACGACTTAAATTAAATTCCTACAAACAAGCTTACACAAACTGAATTGCGCGTTTTTAGGTCTTTCGGGATCCGAAATAAACTTTTTTCAATTTCTCATTGTTTATATATAATTTGAACTGTACATTCACAATATTCAACGAGCCATGAAGAAAATAGTGAAGTTAAATTTTCGGCGCGATTCCACGAAATGCTGACGCAATGTCTTGCTCCGAAAAGTTCCGAACCTTGCCGAGTGGCAGATGTACCCGGGGAACGGAGAAAATATGCATAAAAGTCACCTATTTTAAAGAAAAGGGAGTTCTTCAACGTACCCGTTATTAATTTGGATACAATTTTATACTTAGGTACTGCGAGTTTTAACAAGAATTAGTGATACTTAACATTCTGAAGATTGTCGTCTCTTATATTGCAGCACGGAAGATTCCAAGTCAAAACTGCACGTGGTTCATATATTTTAACGTATTTATATTCCGACTCATGCATAATTAAACTTTCATCATTGATTTTATTTCTGTAACTATTATACATATCGATTGCTTTGGGCAGCTTAATGTTATTTAACCACTCTGAACACTGTAATTTGTCTGTCAACGATGTTGGACAACATCCCTCGTCCCTTCAATCGGGAGAGTCCAAACAGCTGTCACTATTTATCTCCGTGCGACATGGCGACAGTCTTGCAGTACATGGCCAAAGTTTCAAAGTCCGCTTAAATTTGGTGCAACAAAAACAACAAGGTGATAATCTTAAATCAGTTCCAATTAAATGAAAGAAAAAGTGTTATATATAGTAAATGAAAGGCTGAAGCTATTTGGGTGTCTCCCAAATCGGTCGGGTTGACAGACTTCGGTGAAGTTCTGAGCAGCTAGCTATACGCTGAATGACAGTTGACACGGAGCAGTGGAGGCAGCATCACTTAGCGTTATGAACCCAGTCCTGGCTCTTATAATATACGTTTCAATGATTTATTTTCGTATTGTTAAATATTTAACTGCAATAAGGCAAGCCAGCAGAGAAGTTTAGGCAACTTATCAAAGTATGTGCGTGTCATATAATGATGTGTCCAACTGCATATGTTCATGCATCTATTCACAATTTGCTTCATGGAGTGTTAAACTGACCTCCAATTGATTCATTATGGATTCTTTATTACATGTTTCATCTGTTCATTTGACAGATGATTGTCTTGCCTTACATTAGATTTATTTTGAGAATTTAACTGAATCCCATCTTTCAGAGTGAATGATATAAATCCCCTCAGGACACGATTAAAACATGGATTATCGATCTTTAGGTTTTAAACATATCACCTTTATTCAGTTTGCCACATAATAACATGTAGTTACAAAATGGGAAAAAAAACAAAGAGGGATCTGCATGCAATTTTCTGAAGGATTTGTTAAGGTCAGGACTAGACAGAAGATGATTTTGTTTTGTTTATGATTAAACTTTGATTGCTGTTCACTTGCCCATCTAGGGTCACTTAAATTCTACAAAAAATGTATCCACAATATAGGCATTCAGAGTTGATTTGGCTGAATAAATTGACTTAAATAGACTGAAAGCATTGACCTCATTATGGTTAACAATATACAGAAATCAATGATCAGGATATCATTATCAAGCAAAGCATATCTACAGATAAATTTGAACATGATCAGCAGGAACTATGAGGACAGCAGTGTCTTATGTTGCACTATCAGTAATAGACTTTCAAGAGGTCCAGCCTTGGTGGGTTTCCATAAGGACACAATTAGAGAATCCATACAACAGCTTGTCCATATGATTCAGCAAAAGATGATTCTCCTGCTGTGCACCAGCTATAGTTGCACATTCTGTTACACACATAAAATTAACTTGTCAAACTGTCTATCAGTCTTATATCATAAGAAATAAAGGAAGTCTATGTAATACATTACACAACATTAATTCTTGCCAACCTGATTAGGTTGATCATCAATACACATGTCACATGGATCAATCTCTTGTTATTAAGTACAGGAAGTAAAAAATAATACTCTCTCATGTTGATTCTGTGACAAAACATTCACCAGATGTTCAGATTAAGTCTACAGTTCAGTCTTCAGCAACAGGGCTGGAAATTAACTAAAATGGCCACCCGTCCTGACCTGTCCCGATGACGGGTGGCCATTTTAGATGTTAACCGGCCTCAAGAAACTTTACCCCTTCAAACAAAAAAGATGCCATGTTAGGCGAACCCTAGTTTGGTTACATACTTGGATGGTGATAAGAACCCCAAGTCAGTGTCACGATTATTTGTTGATAAGAACCCTAGGTCAGTAACATTCTGGGATGGTGATAAGAACCCCAGGTCAGTGTCACGATGAGTTGGTGATAAGTACGCCAGGTCAGTGACATACTGGGCTGGTGATAAGAACCCCAGGTCAGTGTCACGATGGACTGGTAATAAAGAGGTCTGTGTCATGCTGGGCTGGTGATGAAGAGTTGATATGAATTGCAGATAAATACAGAGCAGATTAAGTGTACATCAGTTTGACACTGTACACAGGTGCATACATCATAACTGCAGGACCATCAATTAGGACCACGTGGAGCTTAACAGTCTTCCTGGGTAAACAGAACCTCTGATAAAAATCTTCTACTTAAACCGACTGATAACCCAAACTCACACACAACCAATACAGATAATACTCATTGTTTCGGTCATTTTTGTCATTCTGATGGTTTTATGACAATTAGACATAACATGTCTTTTTAAGCCCCAGTGATTGATATATCTTAACAGCATATAATTAAAAGAGAAGCCAAAACATTTGTAAACAGCAGTGAAACCAAAACATTAATGAAGCCACAACATTGATGAAGCCACAGCATTGACGAAGCCACAACACTGGTGAAGCCACAAAATTGGTGAAGTCACAATATTAGTGAAGTCACAACACTGTTGCAGCCACAACATTTGTAAAGCCAAAATATTGATGAAGCCACAACAGTGGTGAGGCCACAATATTGGTGAAGCCACAACATTGGTGAAGCCACAGTTTTGATGAAGCCACAGTATTGGTGAAGCCACAATAATGGTAAAGCCACAACACTTGTGAAGCCACAACATTGGTGATGCCACAGTGTTTGTGAAGCCACAATATTGGTGAAGTCACAAAAAAAATTGATGAAGACACAATATCATTGAATCCACAACACTGGTGAAGCTGCAACGTTGGTGAAGCCACAACAATGTGGAAGCCATTACACTGATGAAGCCACAACACAGGTGAAGCCACAACATTGGTGAAGCCACAGTATTGGTGAAGCCACAATATTGATGAAGCCACAATATCATTGAATCCACAACACTGGTGAAGCTGCAACGTTGGTGAAGCCACAACAATGTGGAAGCCATTACACTGATGAAGCCACAACACAGGTGAAGCCACAACATTGGTGAAGCCACAGTATTGGTGAAGCCACAATATTGATGAAGCCACAATATTGATGAAGCCACAATATTGGTGAAGCCACAGTATTGGTGAAGCCACAACATTGGCGAAGCCACACCTTTGATTTGATGAAGCCACAGTATTGGTGAAGCCACAATAATGGTAAAGCCACAACACTTGTGAAGCCACAACATTGGTGATGCCACAGTGTTTGTGAAGCCACAATATTGGTGAAGTCACAAAATTGATGAAGCCACAATATCATTGAATCCACAACACTGGTGAAGCTGCAACGTTGGTGAAGCCACAACAATGTGGAAGCCATTACACTGATGAAGCCACAACACAGGTGAAGCCACAACATTGGTGAAGCCACAGTATTGGTGAAGCCACAATATTGATGAAGCCACAGCATTGACGAAGCCACAACACTGGTGAAGCCACAAAATTGGTGAAGTCACAATATTAGTGAAGTCACAACACTGTTGCAGCCACAACATTTGTAAAGCCAAAATATTGATGAAGCCACAACAGTGGTGAGGCCACAATATTGGTGAAGCCACAACATTGGTGAAGCCACAGTTTTGATGAAGCCACAGTATTGGTGAAGCCACAATAATGGTAAAGCCACAACACTTGTGAAGCCACAACATTGGTGATGCCACAGTGTTTGTGAAGCCACAATATTGGTGAAGTCACAAAAATTGATGAAGCCACAATATCATTGAATCCACAACACTGGTGAAGCTGCAACGTTGGTGAAGCCACAACAATGTGGAAGCCATTACACTGATGAAGCCACAACACAGGTGAAGCCACAACATTGGTGAAGCCACAGTATTGGTGAAGCCACAATATTGATGAAGCCACAATATCATTGAATCCACAACACTGGTGAAGCTGCAACGTTGGTGAAGCCACAACAATGTGGAAGCCATTACACTGATGAAGCCACAACACAGGTGAAGCCACAACATTGGTGAAGCCACAGTATTGGTGAAGCCACAATATTGATGAAGCCACAATATTGGTGAAGCCACAATATTGGTGAAGCCACAGTATTGGTGAAGCCACAACATTGGCAAAGCCACAGTTTTGATGAAGCCACAGTATTGGTGAAGCCACAATAATGGTAAAGCCACAACACTTGTGAAGCCACAACATTGGTGATGCCACAGTGTTTGTGAAGCCACAATATTGGTGAAGTCACAAAATTGATGAAGCCACAATATCATTGAATCCACAACACTGGTGAAGCTGCAACGTTGGTGTAGCCACAACAATGTGGAAGCCATTACACTGATGAAGCCACAACACAGGTGAAGCCACAACATTGGTGAAGCCACAATATTGATGAAGCCACAATATCGGTGAAGCCACAATATTGGTGAAGTCATAATATTGATAAAGCCACAATATAATTCAATCCACAACTTTGGTGATGCGGCAACAATGTTGAAGCCACAACACTGGTGAAGCCACAACATTGGTGAAGCCACAATATTGGTGAAGCCAAATTATTGCTGAAGCCATTACACTGGTGAAGCCACAACATTGGTGAAGCCACAACATTGGTGAAGCCACAATTGGAAGCCATGAAGCCAACAACACTTGATGAAGCCACAACATTGGTGAAGCCACCACAATTGGAGAAGCCACAACAATATTGATGAAGCCACAATATCATTGATTCAATCTGGTGAAGCCACAACAATTTGGTGAAACATGGGGTGAAGCCACAATGGTGATATATTGATGAAGCCACAACTACAGGTGAAAACACAACACTGGTGAAGCCACAATTGGTGAAGCCACAATATTGGTGAAGCCACAACATTGGTGAAGCCACAGTATTGGAAGCCACAGTATTGGTGAAGCCACAACATTGGTGAAGCCACAGTATTGGTGAAGCCACAGTCTGAAAGCCACAATATTGGTGAAGTCATAATATTGATGAAGCCACAACTTAAATCCAATCCAAAGCACTGGTGAAGCCACAACAATGTGGAAGCCACAACACTGGTGAAGCCACAACAATGTAAGCCAAATGATGAAGCCAACAGTATTGAAGCCACAGAAAGCCACAACATTGGTGAAGCCACAATATTGGTGAAGCCACAAATATTGATGAAGCCACAACATGAAGCCACAATGGTGAAGCCACAACATTGGTGAAGCCACAACATTGGTGAAGCCAAAAAAAAGCCACAATATATTGAAGCCACAACATTGGTGAAGCCAAAATATTGGTCCACAATTGGAAGCCACAATGGTGAAGCCACAACAATGGCAAAGCCAATATTGAAAGCCACAACACAATGGTGAAGCCAACACAAGCCACAACATTGTGAAGCCAAATTATTGCCCAAACACTGATGAAGCCACAACATTGGTGAAGCCACAACATTGGTGAAGCCACAATATTGATGAAGCCACAAACATTGGTGAAGCCACAACATTGGTGTGCCACAGTATTGATGAAGCCACAATATGAAGCCACAACATTGGTGAAGCCACAATTGGTGAAGCCACAACATTGGTGAAGCCAAAATATTGTGAAGCCAGTAATTGGTGAAGCCACAAAAGCCACAGTATGATGAAGCTACATTGGTAAGCCACACATATGGTTGGTGAAGCCACAAATTGTGATGGTGAAGCCAGAAATATTGGTGAAGTCATAATATTGATGAAGCCACAATATCATTGAATCCACAACACTGGTGAAGCCGCAACAATGATGAAGGCACAACACTGGTGAAGCCACAGCAATGTTGAAGCCAAAATATTGATGAAGCCACAGTATTGGTGAAGCTACAACATAGGTGAAAACACAACACTGGTGAAGCCACTTCATCGTTGATACCACAGTATTGGTGAAGCCCAAAAATTGGTAAAGCCAAAATATTGATGAAGCCACAACATTGGTGTAGCCACAGTATTGGTGAAGCTACAGTATTGGTGAAACCGCAACATTGGTGAAGCCACAGTATTGGTGAAGCCACAGTCTTGGCGAAGCCACAATATTGGTGAAGTCATAATATTGATGAAGCCACAATTAAATTCAATCCAAAGCACTGGTGAAGCCACAACAATGTTGAAGCCACAACACTGGTGAACCACAACAATGTTGAATCCAAAATATTGATGAAGCAACAGTATTAATGAAGCCATAGTATTGGTGAAGCCACAACACTGGTGAAACCACCACAATGTAGAAGCCAAAATATTGATGAAGCCACAATATTGATGAAGCCACAGTATTGGTGAAGCTACAACATTGGTGAAACCACCACAATGTAGAAGCCAAAATATTGATGAAGCCACAGTATTAGTGAAGCTACAACATTGGCGAAAGCACAACACAGGTGAAGCCACAAAATTGGTGAAGCTACAATCTTGGTGATGCCAAAATATTGATGAAGCCAGAGTATTGGTGAAGCTACGACAATGGTGAAAACACAACACTGGTGAAGCCACTTCATTGTTGATACCACAGTATTGGCGAAGCCAAAAAAATGGTAAAGCCACAACATTGTTGAAGCCGCAACATTGGTGAAGCCAAAATATTGATGAAGCCACAACACTGGGGAAGTCACAACATTTGGTGAAGCCAAAATATTGGTGTAGCCACAGTATTGGTGTAGTCACAGTATTGGTGAAACCACAACACTGGTGAAGCCACAGTATTGGTGAAACCACAACATTGGTGAAGCCACCGTATTGGTGAAACCACAATATTGATGAAGCCACAATATTGATGAAGCCACAGTATTGGTGAAGCTACAACATTGGTGAAACCACCACAATGTAGAAGCCAAAATATTGATGAGCCACAGTATTAGTGAAGCTACAACATTGGCAAAAGCACAACACTGGTGAAGCCACAAAATTGGTGAAGCCACAATCTTGGTGATGCCAAAATATTGGTAAAGCCGGAACACTGGTGAAGCCACAACACTGGTGAAGCCACAACAATGATGAAGCCAAAATATTGATGAAGCCAGAGTATTGGTGAAGCTACGACAATGGTGAAAACACAACACTGGGGAAGCCACTTCATTGTTGATACCACAGTATTGGCGAAGCCAAAAAAATGGTAAAGCCACAACACTGTTGAAGCCGCAACATTGGTGAAGCCAAAATATTGATGAAGCCACAACACTGGGGAAGTCACAACATTTGGTGAAGCCAAAATATTGGTGTAGCCACAGTATTGGTGAAGTCACAGTATTGGTGAAACCACAACACTGATGAAGCCACCGTGTTGGTGAAACCACAATATTGATGAAGCCGCAATATTATTGAAGCCACAGTATTGGTGAAGCCACAATATGGTGGAGCCACAAAACTGGTGAAGCCACAATATTGATCAAGTTGTGAATTTACTATTAACATGCATGCAGAAGAATTATTATGGTGGTTTAGCACATGGACCTTAATGTTGCAAATGTAACTCATCATGTAGAATAGTGAGGAGGTGATGTTGCTTCATCTACATTGCTGTCAGTAATGTAGATGAAGCCACATGACCTCATCACTATTCTTATGTTAAACTATACATTTATCTCAAATCACCAAATGTCTTTTCACTAAGTAAGAGCCTAGTGGTCCTAATGAAAAACACTGCTCCCTTTGATATGAGGAGGTATCATGCAGAGATAGATGAGCATAATTGTGATGTTTAGACAGCTGATACTGTTGCCCATCTTGAACAAATAAATTTCCTAAATAGGGCAGATTAACCAACACAGAGGATATGTATCTCCAATATGATTAAATTGAGATACTGGGTCCATAATATTAAACCCAGAACAGGAGGTAAAGCAGTTAATCACTACCAGATCGCAAATGCTGCAGAGCAAAATGTCATCACAAACACCTAGACAATCTCACAGCGTTACAATAACTACAGAATGCCGATGGCTAGTAAACTCTGTTGCTTTTGACACTTACAAGTTATGACAGCATTTAATCATAGCATTTATAGTATAACATTGTATTCAATGACACACCAGGGCTGAACAATATCCCCCAAACCCACTTGTCAAGCAACAACAGTCCCTCGCCAAGTAGTTACGCAAAAAGTTTAAGCATTTGAGCCTAATAATTTAAATTTTTAAGAAATGATTCACCCAAACAACCATAAGCTAATAATAACTTAGCTACATTTTTCCCTTGAACAAGCAAATTTAATTTGCTTTTATCTAGCAATTCAGGGATCAAAAAAGCCATAAAGCTATGAGTTAAAGTTTGCAAGATTTGGTCAATGTAAAGTTTCTAGCTTGCATTATAAGAAAAGTGCCATCAAGAATTATTCCCCATTGAGATAATTACTCAGGAACAAAAGGTATTGCAGTGCTGATATTTACTTTGTAAGTGATCATCAATATAAGAGTGATTCATGTTTAATTTGAAACAGGTATTCCCTATTTGGTTAACATAGCTAATGAGATTATTTTACAATAATAAGGTCACAAAGGGCTGATAGTTTGTTTGTAAGTGACAATCAATATAAGTGTGCCTTGCATTATCAAAAAATGTTACACCAAAAGTTTACAAGCAGACAGATGGACAGGGCAAAACTGTGCTGAGGAGCATAACTATTAATGGTTACTGCCTAATGGTCCCATAAATTATACCTTATAAGTGGCAAGCAACAGGTCCAGGATGGGCAACAAAAAAAGTGACCTCCCAAGCCATGCCTAACCAGGCAGTTTGTTACATCTTGGGAACTGCACTGTTCTAAAAAGGCCTCATGTGTGATTTGGGGCTTCAGATATGCTTAATAACCCTTCAACACTAGACCAGATGCACAGTGCTCAAGACTAACTGACAGATGACCATGTCATTTATAGCTTATACATGATATATTCAAATGATGTGATGATTACTACTATTGAACAATTGTTTGGATTACACACATTGAACATTTGACAACAATTTTATTACCAATATTGATGTGGCAGATACCCAGACAAAAGAGGCTCTTGACTTCAAAAACCTACTTAGGGTCTGATTATTTCCCTAGTCGCTAATGAAATTTGGCTGTAAACTCAAACCAGCACAGTTGTTTTGGATAGCTATTTCTGAGATCTAAAGGATCACTCTGCTGACTAATTGATAACAAAAGTGTGACTGAACTATCATATAACACATATTCAAACTTATAGGAATGTAATAAAGAACTCATGTTTTAGTGTATTACAATGATACATCATATTAACAGATCATTCTATTTCCATGTTAAGGGTAACATTACTGATGCAAGTAAATAATTCAAGGATGTGGAAAGCAAAATATCAATCTTCAACCTTTGAAAAATAAATCACATTTGAAAGAGTAACCCCACCCCACTAACACAGAGCCACCAGCGCATGTCCGCTGTCACGATCAGGCGATGTTTACATCTGACAGATGGGGCAAAATCCGTTCGCTAAAATGGCCAATAGTCAATACGGTTAAATGAACGATAGGAAATACATTTAAAAACAAATCAATGGTAATCGGTAGATCTGTCCAACCAAGCTGCAGGCATCTAGTCCTATTAACGTGGTATCAGGGTATTATTTGCCGTTGGAAAAGTGTAAGTGATCGGTAAGAGTGAGTCTGAACGGTAGACCGTAGATGCCACGTGCGGAACAGCCCGGTGAAGCTCGCTAACCACTGTAAACTACGGGTATTTCATAATTTGTCGTACATGAAATTTCTTTCCGCAGCAATAACGTTCATTGTCACATTAATGATATTCAATATTTAAACGTTGGAATCATACTGACCAGATAAGAATCAAATGTAAAGAGAGCGTGTAAAATGGTCATGGCTGACCGATATCGCTCCTGTACCGGAAATTCCATGCGGTATGGAAAGCTTGAATTGTTACAATTCCAAAATATACCTTCACCTTGAGCCCGCGGATGCGTTCGTGGGGACAATTTGATTTTAAGACATGAGCAAACTGATAACATATAACGATCTGGCTAATCATTCCTTTGTTAAAAACAGTCCGTTGATACGATATGATTTCATTTATTACTTGAAACATTGCACATCATAGATCGAGAAAACCAGTGAGATTCAGCGAGATTCTCCAAACGTTTTGAATGCTGATCTGCGTCTCGAGTTCCAAGCTTAAGTGCTTCATTTGTTCTTATTTATCTAAATAAAACACTATCAAACTGCTATATATTGAGAACCAAACACCAAAAATCAGTTGACAAAGACTTACAACCACGGATTTCCCAGTAAAATCGCCATTTTTTTTATATCCACCCGTAAAGATATTTGAGCGTGTGCCGCCAGTTTTTCGTTAAACTGCTGATTTATATATTCATTCAAAATTTGTATGTTCTTCATTTCAAGCGATAATTTGAAACAAAGAATTGTTCATTGAAGTTAAAAGTCGCACAAATCATGAATCTAAGTTTGAAGCAAATATACATCGAACAAAGCCAAACAATGACCGATTATTCAACATGGCCAAAATGGTCGTTAAGGCCAAAATGTAAATTCAGGGAAAGACAGTTAAAGCCAAAAAAAAGTGGATAGTTACACCGAATAATAAGTTTCCAACCTTAGGCGGAGTAGTAGCAAACAAAGTTACAATTTGGTGGGGAAGCGCAGTTGTGTAAGCCTATGAGATAACGCTGACTATTTTGGCCCCATGATCATCGTCCAAAATGTAAGTATGGGCCAAGATGGTTGGTGATTTGTACCATATATATATATATATATATATATATATATATATATATATATATATATATATATATATATATATATATATATATATATATATATATATATACAACACGGAGGGGTCATCCGTGTGGCCGCCGGAAAAATTTTCCCATTACTTTTGAAGGTTTAATTTATCGGTATAAAAGCCAACTTCGCTCACATTTAGCTTATTTTTTAGCATTTATATCATATAGCACAATCAGCGTGAACAAAGTTATGAAATTGATATATATATATATATATATATATATATATATATATATATATATAGATATATATATATATATAGATATATATATATATCTATATATATATATATATATATATATATATATAGATATATATATATATATATATATTCATATATCTATATGTATATATATATGGGATGTATATATATATATATGTATATGTATATATATATATATATATATATATATATATGATATATATATATATAAATATATATGACAGATATATATAGATATAACATATAGAATATAGAGAGAGATATATATCTGCATTTATATCTATGAGAGAGAGAGAGAGATAGATATAGAGAGAGAAATATAGATATCTCTAGATCTCATCTCTCTTTGAGATATCTAGAGATAGAGATCTCTATCTATATCTATATATAGGATCTCTATATATCTATAGATATAATATAGATTTATAGATATATCTATATATATATCTATATATATATATATATATATATATATATATCTCTCTATCTATATATATATATATATATATATATATATATATATATATATTTAAAAATGCTTGTATCTAATTATGCACGACGTTTATGACGCTGATTCGTTGGGTTTGCGTCATCCAGAAAGCAATAATGAATGGCGTTTACACGGAAAATTGTGTTACTTTATATCGCATAGCTAGCCTATGCTCAAGTATTTATTTGCTGTTAAGAGGAGAACAACCTTGTGACGAGCTTTCACTGAGTACTGTTAGAACACATGTTTGCCTTTATGAACCCGATATCTCATAACCAATGGTCTCTGTGTGAATCTATTAAGCCCGTAATAACAATATATGGATGCTCTTATGTCCTTAATGCGACGTGGGGAAGATCATAACGGCAGTAATATTGAGATATCGCCATTTGCTACTGCTGTCAATGTATTCTGCGCTAGTGAAAGTCTCAACAAAGTTATGCTTAAGCTCTGAGAAAGAATGCAGTGGATAATATTATGTACGGTTGGTTAGGGCCAATGTTGTTATCCACGACAAAATTACAAATCTATCACAATTGATTACATGGTGTGTGTGCGTTTGTGTGTGTATGTGTGTGTTTAATATCTCATACAAACAACTTTTTAGGCATAAACGAGCCATCATACATTGAGTAGTGATAATTTAGGTAATCATCATACCGATATAGCACGTGCTTTATGCCAACAATATTCTGTGATGCGTTTTCTTTCATACTACACTGTTAAACGCTTGTTTATTTGTACAACCTAAGTCAGGCACGTCCAATTCCACTGTGACACCCTTTTTGTGTCTTATGTTCGCGTCATAAAAAGCGATAGCCGCTTTATACGATAAGTGCAATGTACATTGAATATAGATAGCAATGAGGTTGGATATTCGCCTTGCTTACGGGTGTTAACAAGTCTGCGTCCCAGACTACAGGAGTTCCGCTACGCTTCTCATCCTAGAGTCTACGACAAGACAAGGTCTAAAACTGATGCGTCCGAATACTCGTTAGACATGTTCGTTAAAATGCAAATAAACATAATAGCATTTAGAAAAGGGACAATCGTTCTCTCAAGCATCCTGCTATGTTTTCTTATTTACAGAAAAATTCTCATCACAAAACGATTGTCAAGCCTCAATTTAGATTGCTTCGTAACACCATCTAAATCTCTGACGCACCATAGAAAACAGGCCTTTACCATTGGGTTTCGCGTGAAGCCTTCGAGATTAGATGGATGCCTTTATCAACACGACGCCTTGTCATCAATGTTCGGCACATCAAACCTAATTCGATGATAATAGGACTCCACGGAAAATGCTGTGTCATTAGAAACACGTGATCATATCGGCGGCAACATCGAGATGCTGAGCTTGAACCAATTAGACGATGTACTGTGAGGTGAAATGTGGCTAAATATCAATGTTGCTGTACGAAATGATATCAAGTGACAGCGTGGAATTCGATATAACCGGCCCATTGTAGTTGCATTTGTGGCCGTACTACTATTGTTCAGTCTGAACAATGGTTCACTGTATTCGGAATTCTGCTACCAAGCGGATGCTTCTTTACAAACGCTATGCAACATTTCTAATTAATGTGTGCGGCACCGGCGACTGGGGATGTCATATGCAAAACCTGAAGAGGTTAGGGTATCATGACTAAAATATGCAAAGCTTATGAGTTACTTGTGGTGTATGAGCTACACGTGATCATCTGAGAATAGGGATATACGATGTATCAATACAGAAGTTGGGAGCTTAGTAAACATGCCCCCCCCCCCCCCACGACCCTGTAATCCTTGTAAATGTTTAAACACAATTAACAATGGTTTCTGTCAAGCCATGAACATACATGGTCGCAGATGCCGTTTAAGAACGGATGAAGGGTCCGGATTTATAGGCTGTAGAGCATAAGATCAAGTGCGGTCTGATGATATGGTACTCAGTGTTAAAATATGACATGGGTTTCTGCATGCAAAACATGCGGAAATTAAAAATGAGGTCAAAAACGTCACCGCTGCAACTTCAATAAATACCCAGTTGTGGCTATTAGTTAGCTTGATATATTTCTTTTGATGCGCACTGTCTTGTTTAATCAGGTTTTGAGTTACGGATCGTTTCGCGAAGCTCGGGTCTGTACACCGTAATCAGATGTATATTTCTTGCCAATTAATGGAAGCGATCTATGGATAAAGTTCTGTTTATGCTCTTAGTTTAGACACTACAATCTTCGGAATCTTAGTCGCAATTCGCCAAAATGTACCTCAAAATGGTTACAATGTCGTATAGCCGAAGGTAGCATAGCAATCCGGATAATCGTATAAACACGCGTCATAGAACGCGTCCTGCTTTTCATCAGCAGCTTTTTGGTTATAAGTTTGACATTTTTGACACATCCATTCCCTTGTCAGGCTTGTTGTGTGTTGTCATATGATCAGCTTTTTTGTGTGCCATTGTCTAACTGCAACAGCATTTTATATCGCAATCAAATATATTGATCAAGCTGTATAAACAAATTATTCCAAGCTGTTTGATAACAGCCATAAATGAGAAAAGTCACATATTTCATCTGCTTCAAACTTGTGTCGCATTTCTTACACACGGCACCGCACCAGGCGCTACGGAACAAGTTGCGGCATTGCTAGCAAATGTTTCATTTCAACGACCATCCAAAAGGATGTAACTGACCAGGTATGCATATATCATCTATCAATATCAATGCCTGCGACCGCTATGCTATACTATAACAGTGCTCCGATTTAAATATCCAGCTGATGGGACAATGATACATATTTATGATCCAACCTTCATCTTAGGGGATGAAAATATGCGTTTGTGAATGATTATTTCTTCATGATAGGTCTTAATTGCGAATGCCGAACCTCTATCGATGTTTGCATGCAGACCTGTCATTGTTTGGTACTATACCACTCCATAGTGTTTACCAGTACGTTCTTGCGATGCAAGCTTTCAGCATTGTGTAAGGTTATATAAAGCATGCACCAAGTTAAATATCTGGCTCGGACTACTAAATCTGACCCCGAAGTTTGGGTCGGCGCTCCATCAGCTGTTTATATTTTTCCTAATGCGTAATTCACATGTGGATCACGACCCACACCATTCCGATCGAGACACAGACGCGGTTGATACGATTATTGGCTTAAGGAAATATTGATAGAGGATAAGTTCAAAAGCATAGATGGTTTTTATTTAGATAATTCAATTATGTAGGTTTACTAATGTTGCAATGCCTTCTCGTGTTGGTAGTTTTTATGTTGACGGCCGATGAGTAGCGCCTTTGTATAAGACAACGACGTTTGTGGAAATGACGGGAATCATGATTCATATGAAACTCCATTTCCGCAACTTAACAACATTGAATAACACTTGTTTATTCTTTTATTCAAACTTTGCGCCCATGAATCAACCGGGAAAAATATATTTTACCAACTGCGTACGCGTGTGTTGTAACTGTGGAATTCATTGAAGCAAAATATATGTACATTATATGCTTGGGATTGTTTATATGATTCCTATTGCGCTCCTCTTAACGCTAGGTCATACAAACATTAGTGCAATGGCGTCAACTAGCGTTCTACATGTGATTCATAACATTTTCTCCGTTGTTTGTTTGACTCATTTGACTAGCTTACACTATAGTCAACTTGTCTCCTTTTAATCAGTCAGTAACACAGCGCTTTGCATATTGTGCCCCAACGGCATAATTAGTCGACGGAATGTTTATAATGGAGAGGTTGTTGTTATGTTTCAGCGACCACACTAGTAGCTTCGTCTACTTAAGGGCCATGCAGTACTCTGTCGCACACTAAATATCGTTTAATAATTATCATATCAATATAATGTCAAGCAATATTCCAAATAAATTTGTTGCCTCCGCCAATAGATATATTTTAACGCACGTTTAAAACCTAATTAGTGCTGCTTTCTAGCTGATTCACATGCCAAAAGTGCTAGGATGAAACAACTAATCATTTTCAAGTTACCTGCGGGAAGTTACTCAAATAAGCTTAACTATGCGCGAGGCTGTATAATCGCCACGAAATACGCCCACCCTTTATTAATATGCAGACATACATGTGTACGCGATACTGAAAACTTAGTAAAGCTGGCTTAACTTTCGTCAGCAAAGCATCAGATACGTTGATTGGCTCATTACTCTAGTAATCATTAATGGTCTTTTTAACCAACTGTGTTGTAAGTAGACACTGCATGACGGAGCAACACCACACGATGCCAAGGTAGCGACGTCATGCTATGAACGGCTCATTGCTCGAATGGAGGATGCAGCAGTCCGTGTAATGAAATGTCATTGCATTTATATATTTAATTCTATCTTTCGATAAAACGAACTGAGCAAGCAGCAAGTCTATGTCACTTATGGAGTCTGCTTCCACCATCTTTGCAAGACATCTGTCATATATATTTCACCCACACCAACATCGACCGTTGGATAAACAAAGATTAGCAAAAGCCATTGCAATTATGCCGTGGCATTTATAGAAGCCATTAGTAGGCTATGATGGACCTCGGAATGAATCAGGACGTATGACCCAACCAGCATTGACTATGCCCAATCGCTAACAAATGTAATACAATAGCACAATAATGCTAATGATTTACTGTCGCAAGCAAGGGGTTCTATACCTACTGCCAGTGCTGTAATATTACTGTCAGTTGCATTTGTTAAACATTATGCTTCCAAAACCATCACAAACTTACCATAAATATTCACGTAGACGTCATGCCAGGTTTTCACTTACGCGTGAAATTAATACTACCCACGATAACTACGATCGACAGAATAATTGCATTCGTGTGTGGAATTTAAATTGATCGTTCCATTACTTTTGGAAAGTATTGGCACGTTACATCTTTCATCGCGGTAATGTGCCTGTTGTAAACCTCTGATAGATATAATAGCTAGCAGATTGTATAAGGCAGCAGCACCGGTGTTCTATTGATAAATCCTACACAATGTTTTGTAATAGAACATTGAACAACCAACGAACGGCACACTATACGCACACACACGCACTAACAAACACATATTCATATATATAAAATGTAGAAATCCACTCTTCCTTGTTTATTACTATGCGGGTATACGTTTTTTGGTCGTGCTGATGCAACTAGTCACGACATCATGAAGCTACCCATTGAGTTGGCTATTTGCCATCGACGTAGGAGCGGGTATCGAAATAACAACAACCTTCTTCCAACCCTCTGGAAAAACGCTCATTATATATCTAAATCGTGTTAGCAGTTTCAAAACTTGATAGTGTGTATAATCAGACCCATTTGTCTTGGCATTCGATGTGTGGAGAGCGATTTACAGTTATCGCAATTATCGAATTCATCACTAGTGTTATATTTATTTTGGATTCCAATAAATAGTTTTAAAACTTGATAGTGAATGTCATGAGACCCATTTCCTGTGTCGCATAAAGTATTAAACGTGTCAAGTAACTAACGCTTAATGATCACAAAAAACAGATTCGTTTCGTTAGTATTGATTAATTGTAGTAACTTCAATCCCTTGTTTGTTGTAATTTTATGACTCTTTTGCTCCTGGATACTGGATATGATGAATGCATAGCGCGCTGTATGTTTTGACTAGATGCTCTTCCGTTTATGTTATCGAAAGCTTATAATGGCCAATAAATTTGCTATACTGACTTGCTTTGTTATAATAGGTGCATTATTACCACAGTCACAATTAGCTTGCGATGGGTTTGCGATTAATTTGCAACGAATTTCTAGAAATTTTCGGCCGGGGCGCTACCAGACTCTTTGCAACTGCCGGGTCAATTTTGGGCATCGGGCGGGTATCGAGTTACTTTTAAAACGGACTAAAAACCTGGTGCAGCTTTTTGCGTCGCAAACTGATCGCCATTAAATCGGTCTGGTCGATGTTTTGCAAGGCATCGCATACATAGGGCATCCGCTGGGCCAAATTGTGGACAACCCAGCTTATCCGTATATCGACCGGGCGCCGGATGTACGCTGCTCAGACGTCACTTATGTGCGATAAAGCTATTAGGATCAGTCTTTCATGGTCGGAAACAAAGAGCTGCCTCTAATATGATAATAGGCCTTTTTATGTGATGTGTTCTGTAACATAACGAATGTAGATTATTGGATGTTTTGTTTCGTTGCAACAACAAGATCTTTTTCAACCATGGATTTGCTTATTTATTTTGTGATAAAGAGAATGTTATCTTTCGTCCAAAGTATTTGTCTGCTGCGTGCAGCAACCTTACACAAACAGATGATTTATCGTGCTCAAGATCGTCAAGTTTGCGTTTTTCCAAACAAAGAGCCTAACGTTCTAGGAGTTACAATATGTGCAGCCACAGCTTTTACATTTTGGCCGAATCAAGTAACAATGTAAAACTCAATCACAATGCCGTATTGCGTTGTGGCACAGATGGAGCTGAACCGGTGAGCCTGCGCACCTGTTCATATATATGGCTTTCCTTGCTGCACATCGATAATTTGTTATATGCGTCGTAATTTGAAACTGTATTTTACCGATAACGAAAGCAGACAAATACACCACACGAAATGGAATTTTAAGCACTACATGCACCACTCACGGTATTCTCCCCTATTTGCATGACTTTGTCCAGCTTAAGTGACACTTGTATTTCATCACATTAAGTAGCGCGACGGTTACCGGGACAATAAAATTGCCCTTCGTGTTTTTTCCAGGGACAGTACCTTCAATAGCTGACCATGATGAATCATGACGCGCATTTAGCAACCATCTGTGACGGAAAGCCATCTACATCTGTTCAGTGTAGCATAGCTCTAAATCACCCGATTCAATCTAATGCTGGTGCAATGTATTTCGTTAAACTGAACAATGCTACAATTGAAAATTGGCCCCTGAGCCAAATATGTTGGGGTCGTACGCATTTCTAAGTAGATGCCCAAATGGCACTCATATAGTTCAATTAGGCATGACCTCAAAATGGTTTTGGCATGAAATGATGACCAGTGCAACGAGACAAGTGCAGCTTGAATGTGGCCATGCAATGCAGCCAACATTCATCCAAAGGACCATTCAAGAGACCAAACACAATTTGACCGCCAGACAATATGTCTGTGCCAGTGGGCAAGCCTTGTTATACCCGTCATATAAACCGAGGCGGATTGGGCATAGACATAGTGTTTGAGGCGTACACCTAACATCCAGTGAGGTATACAGGTTCGTGAAGCACCACACCGGTGGCTGTACATATTTGATTTGTGCCAAAGGTGATTGAGCTCAGGTAGTTGCATGACAAGTGACCATCGTTCAGTATGTCAAAAAAGATGCAATAGCCTTTCACGCTGTTGATGTCTGTACTTAACAAAATACACAATTTAACGTAGCATAGTAAAAGCCACACGATGAAATTATATTCTTTTTTCAAAAGTCGCGAGAGATGAATTAGTGTAATTTCAAAGAATTGAAAGCAACATGCTGGTTGCATCTTCCCACTAGTTGCAATTCCAATACGATACTAGTACCTCTGTAATGCAACTTACGAGAATGATTGAAA
>CM067350.1:67261297-67273797 GCA_034190875.2 Urechis unicinctus
TTGGTCTTTTGCTTGTCTAAATTATGTAAGGCATGTTTTCGCCAACAATGATCCATCATAGGATGCGTATCTAAGTAGGAGCATAACACGATCGATGTCATGGGGCTTATGGATACTTGGTACTCTAAAGAAACTTGAGATATGCCGCTCGAGTGTAGGAATGTGGTATAGGTATAGCTCGTTAGGTATAATAATTTAAGGTTTCACAGAAATTTGCTTAGAGGTTACATTGCTAGTTAAACAGAGTACCAAAATCCGGGTTATACAGGCTTTTCAAAACAATTAAGTCGTTGGCTTTGCCCTACCTACAGTAAGCATGTATTAGAATGAGATTATTTTGGATTGTCATGGTATACTTGAATTCCATCTACTCGTCAGGCATAAAGATTCAAATAAATCCCATCATTGATGAATAATAACAGTCTATTATAGTGTAAATTAAGTATGCATATGACTGATACGTCTTATGCATGGCTTAAGTCAGTAGTCTCAGTTCTTCTGGGATATTATTGTAAGCAATGCTTTTATTTAGCTGCCTACTGCCTCGTCACTATATCATAGAGGGCGTATGCGTGTAAAGCGACTATCGTCGTTGACGTGTGACATTTGCAAAGCCTACCTCATTTGGATGGCTTGGTTCATGGCACAATGCGCCATTTCCATTTGTATGCGTGACTGCCAATTCGACGAATAGATAAATTAATCAATGCCTGCCTCTGTCTTTTAATTGACTTAATGCATACAGCATGTGTAGCTACTGTGCATAAGGCTGAAAAACATGCTCATGGTAAATATCTGACAGACTCTACAGGAAATAAGAGGATGTCAACGTTCGAGTTGATATTTCTATAGAATCATAGTGGTTGAATACCTCCGTAGAAACATAGTTTATGCTGCGGCAAAACATAATAGGTCACTTTGAAAGCTTTTACAGCCCCTGACTCAGAGAATGAGTCAAAGAGTCGATTACACCAATCTTCGACTTGATCAGCGCTAAGTATTGGCACCTTTCTCGAAAACCTTTCGAATTTAGATATACGTCAATCAAACGTGGTTGTGGTTGATCTATTATTACGATCACATACATTTATTTGAAAGGTTTGTCAGACCAATGTGTAGTAGGATGTTTTGGTCAAATATCTGCTCTAATAGTACGAATCAATCTTTTAATGCAATGCTGTGTTAGCATTCCATATCCATGGGTGATTGTTTTATATTATCGATATTAGTGGAGTAATCAAAAGATGCAAAACATACGTTCGTTCACTACTAGTGCAAAGGCGGTCCGTCATCGTTTGACAGTGATACGCAATTATATGAGCCAGCAGAAGCTGTAGCTGGTAGTTGAAGTCTTTTGAAACAGCACCCCCTTCGTCGTCGTGGTTTTATCTTAAGCCTTGCGAAACGCATCACTGACTTGGCTGACAATATATATACGGATATAAGCAATTGCCAGACGCTTAAACAAATCACAACCTCAAAATGAAATTAATAGGTGGAAACCACATTTCACACTAATTAGCATAATTACGTTCCTGCATAGCAGTCTTTTACTTTATGAACTATACGAAATTGTTTCGATTTGCTAAACACGTAAGTATTTCCAATCATAGCTTTCCTGGTCCCCAGCAGAATTCCCATGCAGAAGAGTATACTGGTAACGTTGCAGCATTTAAGGATATGCTTTGAAAGGTTAGTGTTTTTTAATTGTGCAGATTTACTACGGTCAGACATATATGTATTTGTTATGCTGGTATAGATATAAGCTTCTTAGGTATGGTAATTTCAAGTTTCACAGTAATTCGCTGAGAAGATACATATAAATTGCTAGTTAAACAGAGTACCAAAAACAGGGTTATACAGGCTTTTCAAAACAATTAAGTCGTTGACGTTGCCCAAACTAGTGTAAGCATGTATTAGAATGAGATTATTTTGGATTGTCATTGTATACTTAAATGAATTACATCTACTCGTAAGGCATAGAGATTCAAATAAATCCCATCATTGATGAATAATTACAGTCTATTATAGTGTAAATTAAGTATGCATATGACTGATACGTCTTATGCATGGCTTAAGTCAGTAGTCTCAGTTCTTCTGGGATATTATTGTAAGCAATGCTTTTATTTAGCTGCCTACTGCCTCGTCACTATATCATAGAGGGCGTATGCGAGTAAAGCGACTATTGTCGTTGACGTGTGACATTTGCGAAGCTTACCTCACTTGGATGGCTTGGTTCATGGCACCATGCGCCATCTCCATTTGTATGTGTGACTGCCAATTCGACGAATAGATAAATTAATCAATGCCTGCCTCTGTCTTTTAATTGACTTAATGCATACAGCATGGGTAGCTACTGTGCATAAGGCTGAAAAACATGCTCATGGTAAATATCTGACAGACTCTACAGGAACTAAGAGGATGTCAACGTTCGAGTTGATATTTCTATAGAATCTACGCCAAACGGAGTGGTTGAATGCAGTCAAGCGTTATATCACAATGTCATTTTAGCAATATTTTATGAAGGACCAACAGAGTATTTCACTGAATCTAACACAATGACGCTAAGAGGTGATTAGCATTCCAATCAACTTAACTCAGGCTAATTATTAGTAACCTTTCTTGAACCCCTTTCGAATTTAGATATACGACAATTAAACGTGGTTGTGGTTGATCTATTATGTCGATCATAAGCATTTATTTGAAAGGTTTGTCAGACAGCTGTGGAGTAGGAATTTGGCTAATGATCTGCTCTAATAAAACGAATCAATCTTTTAATGCAACGCTCTGTTAAGCGCACCATTCCAAAAAAGGATTTCATATCGCTTCTTAGAACAGATATACTATGAAGACAAACATACGTATCGTATCAATTAGTGAATAACGTCTTTTTAACAGTGATACACGAACATTATAGTGATAGACACCAATCATTTGTCTTTGTCAATGGTAGAACAATGAATAGAACAGTTGGTGATTCTGGCATTCACTCACGCTGAGAAATTGAGGCGTTACGACGCGGTAGGTACACTTGCAGAATTATAAATAGTAGCCATATTGTATTGCAGACCAATATTAAATTATTTTGTGGAAACCCATTAGCACTAATTATCTAATTAGCAGAATGGATAGCAGTTTTACTTTAGGAACTGCGTTTACGAAATTGTGTTTTGGCATGCAAAACACGACATTTGCAATCATAGCTTCCTGTCCCCACGAGATCACAGGAAATAGAATATAAACTTCGACATTGCAACTTTAAGGATATGCTGTGATGAGGTTCCGTGTTTTAACAGTATTAGATGCTGCATAGCGGTCCTGCATAAAAATAGCAGCATCTATCCGTGAATCAAATGCAGTGGTTGCTGTAAGTTTATGCTATAATTCCGACCATCAGGTATATATCGCCGACATATCGCCCAAGACGCATTATATAAGGTAAATCATATAAACAAGCATACAATCAATCGTCATTGTTGTTTCTTATTCTTGAAGCTCAACAACACCACTCTTATGTCGGACCAATTTTCGGATATCATATTATCCGCCCTTCTGTGTGCCGATGTGAACCAGCAATGGTTGGTGCAAAGCGTTCTTGGAGTTGCACTCAATTGTTTCACGCATTCATTTTATATCACAATCTTACTTTGAAATGAAGGTATCAGGCAATTTGAGTAGAACATGTCAGAATCTATCTTGTGCGGTTCTTGAACAACTGACCGCGGAATTGAGTTTAATCGTCGCGATTCATGTAGCGCTGAATAATCGACTAATACACGAATAGTAAATATAGACATAAAGGGTAAATAATCTAAGTTGATTGTGGATTATGGCGACAAGAAGGATCTTGCTTTAGTTAAACGCCTGTTCAAGCTGAATGTCTCTCACTTCTATAGTAAGAGCACAGTACTGAAAGGTGTGAACTACATGAATGCTCTTGTTTACATTTAGTTATGCTGTAAATTTATAATTTACGTGCACATATTTGTTTTACATCAGTTTTATGTCGTCCTTACCAGAATTCATCCAATACGTCGTCTAAGGAGATAATGTAGTGCGATGCTACTTGTTTTCGAACTTTTCATTTAACAAGAGGTATTACCGACAAATGGTTCTTTTTTAAGTCCTGAATACAGTCATACTGATTGCGCATCTAGCCTATAGCGCATCATACATAGCCACGCTTCGCATGTCAGTGTCTTCACTACGAATGCAGCTCGGATTGTTTTATCCGAGTTAGATTCGGTGTTCCAAAAACTAGTTGTGCCATTCTAATACGAAATCCATGCCTACACTGTCCCGAACGGCACAAGGGCGTTTGATTATAATAAGATAAGATACGCTGAGGTCTACGACTGTTGCATGCTGCGGCAGCCCAATTCGGAGCTAAACGCTGATCGCCATATTACTCACTTGTCGGTTTGAACATCTTATATGCATTCAGCGCAGTTTTACCGCAGTAGGGTTACTTAACTGTCAGGGGTCATTTGTAATTTTTCGAAGTTATCCACCTGCGTGTAATATTCCCACTCTTGGCACATTGTAAGGCAAACCCTGATTCTCACAACCAGATAGACCCCGCATTTCATATGGTTCGATGCCACCGATAACCTTTTTGTACTGTTAGTAATTGTCAATATAATGATAGATGTAACTCAACATGTCTATTTCACCTATTCAAAGTGCAATAGCGCTTGTTTATTTATAAGGAAAGTAGAGCTTATAACGGAAATCTGCTCTCGCTTCAATTGATAACTCAATTTACGAGCATAATTGTGTCTAATGTACGCGTCAGAAAGCTCCGTAATATACGGAGCTCTGCATACCTGCCATAGTAATATCCGTTGGGCTGCCCAAAACTAATCATTATGCAATGTTGATGCATCTACCATTATACTGCGATATAGAATATCTATAGAATACAGGTAGCCATCAGCAGAAGCATCGTGACAATTACCCATCATTGTGTTCTTAACGACAACGTGGGTAGTTTACAACAACAAATCACTGGGATTATTGCGGTGGTTACAATCTGCTACCTGTCACAGATGTAGTGTTGTATAAATCGGCTGAACAGGATTTCCTTTTATAAAAATCGTCTCAAAGTAAATTGACGAAACGCATATTGTCCAAATTGCTATCAATGCCTGGCTAATTGTCCTGATCGGTAATATAATGGCATTTTGATTGAGCCTATAAGTACATCATTGAAAAATATATTCCTGGGTTAAACGTTTCAAAGCTAAATGCAGGCATCCCGTATGATTAACTCTTATGAAGGCCTTGGCGGATTGTGGGACGGCATCTACTTTTACTCTATGATAGGTGTTGGTCTGTATGGAACTTGTTCGACTTATTAATTCAACATTATTGCTTTATGTACGATAAATGGGGCGCAGATAAACAAATTGTTTGTTGCGTGTGCAGGCTTTTCTATTTTCTATTTCGATTGCTTCCAAAGTTTTGCGTTGAGATGTACTTGATCTTCAGTATCCTTCAGCTAGAGAGAAGATAATAAAGGTGCATCCTGATCGTCATCGTTTCGGTGGTTTCAGTCATGTAAGTCTCTAGGTAGTGATTGCATATAGACGGCACATGTATATAGTGAATACTAGCCGGTCAATAGTCTAGGCCTTGGTATCTATCTTTCAGACGTTGAGGACTGTCACTGTGTATTTTTTTACTTGGCAAATTACCATTCGCCAAATTATCTTGATCAGTCCGGTGTACAGGTTTATGGGTTTATGGGTTTGTTTGTAAACATTTTTTTGGGCGCGCGATAAAGGTTGCACTTTTTTAAATGGTCAGGAGTAATGATGCGCAGAACCCAGAAGTAAAGTAAAGTTTACAATCCTTGATATCGTCTAAACCTAAGGTGCGAATTTGGAAGAGTTTATAGTTCCCTGTAGCTCGGTTTATTGGTCAATTGTTGTTGAAAACATGTCATAGAAAAATATGCATATTTCGCCCCATAGTGCCAACTCAATAAGTTGTGGTTTAGTTTGACCCCATTGTTTTTCAATCGCTTATGAAAACGATCGATGTGATCGAAATGTGATCGAGGGTAATGATAATAGGGTTAGGGACAATGTCTAAGGAATTATAAATTTTCCTGGATGTCGATGACGCCACTTCAAGTAATGAGCCAACTGCTCGAAAAACTGCGGAAGTTGCCAAGCAATTTTCGTTCGCTTATGGAAACGACAATATGCGTTCAATGGTCATAAAAACGGTTCAAATTATAGCATGGACAGCGTCAACCGCATTATAAGTTTTTACGGATGTCGCTGGCATCACTTCTGGTTACGATCGAATCAAAGATAAAACGGGAGAGAAATTTTAAGTTTCTCTGTCGTTAATGGTCGTATTGTTAATTGGTTTATGTCGAAAGAAGTCCATTCAATTCTGAACATATAAATATATATTTTCTGTTGATATTTACATTTTTCTCACAAAGTAAGCTTGAAGTACAGAGAGGGTCATTTTTGCTGGCTTTTCGATGGTTTTTTCAGCAGCCAACACATCGGGGAATACAAAGGTCGCCGCTACTCTCTGGTGGCCTGACAGGTAGGCTACCAAGTATGGCGCGCCACGGTAATATATATAAACCAAGCTTTTCCTTGAGTCGGCTAAATCAAAGTCAATCTATAATGGCCCCGGACAGCATGATTTCTTTAATAAATTTGATCGCTTGAAAATATTTTGCTTTATATATACAAATCGTTCTGACACACCAAGCCGATGTTACTTTACAAACATTTTGCCTCGGCGACTAGGGATGTCATTTGCGAACCTGAAGGGGTTGGGTATCAAGATTTTAAGATGAAAAACTTATGAGTAATTTGCAGTTTATGAGTTACATGTGAGCATCTGAGAAATTTATTTGACAATATATGTGTCTTTATTCGACACCATTGGTGTACAAGTAATGGTCAAAATACAGTGGCTGGTAAGAGACCCTCTGATGTAGACGTCTAATGTGAGTTTTATATTGTATTTTATTGCATTTGTTTGCCATTCAAGTAATTCTGCTGTCAGCTTGCACAATTCGTTGTCTCCCTTTGCGAGACAAAGCAAATGCGATTTCATTTCTTTACGAGGCCATTATTCACCAAATAAGGTCAGCAGGGACAATAAAAGAATATATATTGCACCGGTAACAGGAATTGCTGAAACACTATTGTACATTGGTATCGTCTCCTCCGATGACAATACATAATTGTTTTCGTCGATGTGTGGGATATTGGCGTTAGAATTTGCATCGCTATTGCCCGTTAAAAGTACCGGACAGGTAGAAAAATTCTTCTTCTCGCAAGTTCATGAATGGAGTAGGATTGCTTTGTGGTGCGCTGCACAGAAGCGATATTGCTAACTAATCAAAAGCAAATAATTAATACTACCGTGTCATGTGACCTTTGTTAAGTAATAAGATTTTTATTGTATCCTATCTATTGATTGTTTCGGGAAACCTCTCAGTGTACATCAATGAAACCAAACTAACATGATAGGGGTTAGCTTCATTGTTTAAGTAATTCAAATGTCTTTTTGTGTCACAGCACTACGTTATGTATGTCATTAAATCAACCCCATTCGCTTGTAACAGGAATAGGGTGTGGTGTAATGTTCACGACCTAAGGAGGGGTAGATCATATCTGTAATCATTCAGAGTCATTTACAGCTCGCAGTCCTTATGAATCACATACCCTGGAGATATACTAGCGTTGTATATGTGACGGGGTATCGATTGTTCCTGAACTTAAATGATGGCTAAAGCGATCAGTCCACAGCGGTAGTTCGTACTTTTGTCATGCTTATATCGGTGGAAACTGCTATCGCCTGCTACATAAATCACGGCAATCGAGCACCAGGGCGGCTCTAACAGTATGAAAAAAGATACTGACATAAATGGAATTAAAGGACGTCATGGATAATGAATCACCAAGAACGAAATTGTTTCCTTCATGATATCCATTTGAGCAACGTGCTTGCTGAGGTTTTGGCAGGCATATTTAGGACAAAGGCAAATAAATTGTAAGAATAACATAAATCATGTGACTTAATAATTTGATAGTGTTGAATACATTTGCAATCCTTTTCATCAATTTAATCTCAACATTTTTATCGTACAAATAGATAGTGTGATCCTTATGGATTGAAGGATTAATGGATATTTCAAAGAACGGCATGGCCTCCAAATGAACGGGGTGATTTTGCAAGTGGCTTTGTTGAGCCTTGTACGTGCTCTTAAGTCGGTGAAATGTGCACAAATGTTTAATGCTGCATCGAGGGGATATACTCAAGGATCAATGCATGTTTACAACATAGATAGCAGGTATCACTGGACAGGTATCTTCGGCATCTGCAATTGTTGGGTGATTGGTAAGCATGCCCCACCCACCTAATCCTTGTTAATGTTTTAACACAACTTACAATGGTTTCTATTATGACATGAACGTAAATGGTCGCCGATGTCGTTTATGAAAGTATGAAATGACCGACTATATTGGTCGTTTAATCTCCTGTAGAGCATAACATCAAGAGAGATATGGTGTAGGATGCTATGTTGCTCACTGTCAATACGAATGAGAAACTTCCGAATGGGCACAAAGGGTTACCTTATTTCGCACACCAGCCAGTGAATAGTTAAGCAAAAACCTTCTCCATGATTTTTGTGTTCATTGTAGCAAGTTCCGCTAATAAAAAACCGGATCCAGTCATAGACAATGTTAAGTCACGACATCTTACATAGAACCGTGTATATGTAAAAAATCCTCACCTCGGATTTTTTAATTGCAGCCCATAGTGCTTTTGTCGATGATTTGTAGGTTTTAGTAGGATTTGACACTATTTGCTATCAGTAAGGATATCTGGAACGTTAGGCTCCGCATCTGTGTTTTGTGTTTTGCACCTTAGGTTAAGACGATATCAAGGATTGAAAACTTTACAACATGACCTCGACCTTAATATGAGGTCAAGGTCAAAACAAAACTTCTGGGATTTGCGCATCATTGCTCATGACCATTTATAAAAAAGACGGATTGACAAAAAAAATGCAACCTTTATCGTGCGCCCCTAAAAATGTTTACAAATAAACCCATAAACCTACACACCGGACTGATCAAGATAACTTGGCGAATGGGAATTCGCGAAGTAAAGAAATACACAGTGACAGTTCTCAACATCCGAAAGATAGATACCAAGGCATAGCCTATTGACCGGCAAGTATTCATTATATACAAATATCAATGCCGTTAATTGTGCCGTCTATAGGCAATCACTACCTAGAGACTGAAACAGTCTAAAAGATGACGATCAGGATGCATCTTTTTTATCTTCTCGCCTGCTCTGTGGCTCAATTATCTATTAGCTCTCTCAAATATGACAAAACCATCATTGCATTAGTATTCAAACATAACGCATCATGGAGTTAGATTTCGTCCAACTTTACCACGGCACAAGACACAAGAAGATCCCAGCATAAATATAGTGGAGACGATTGGAAAGATCATTGGATCAAACAGTATCTTCTGTTGAACTATGTTATGTAATTGGAAACTGCGAGCTTCATTGCCTGTATCGAGGTTAAGTTGACGAGCTTTCTATTTATCTACTGATCTTTAGGTGAAATGTAATTAATGATTGTATAGCTATTCAACGTAATGAATTCGAACCATTAACGAATTGAAATGATACCAACAACTAGTTTTCAATAGACAATCATGTCTTACATACACACTCTTTTGATAACCATCCAACATGATATGAGGTATTAGCTAATTGTGTCAGCGTGAATAATAAAGTAGAATAAACCGCTCAATTCACTGCAAATAAAACAATTATCTAAACCTCTCAAATCTACGACTTTTGCTTAACACAACTGAAAGGATATTGGGGAGGATAAATTTCGTATGCGAGAAATGTTCTGTAAGCGGAGTCTATTGTACAGAGCCATTTATGAGAACACCAGGATTATAATATCGTACAATCCTCCCGCACCATCATAGACAGTGCTAAATGAATCCAGTCGTTCTCGTACTAATGAATGCTGGATTGAGAATGTAAACAAGTGCCAAATGCTCAGTTCACTGGATTCGCTGGGCAACATTCTGTCAAACATGACGCATGGCGTATTCCCTAGCAATAATGAAAGTCGACGGCACTAATGAAAGAATCGTTGGTGCGTGAGTTTTCCAAACCTCTAGCAATAGGTGCTTCGGTAGGCATGTGTATAAAGAAAATAACACCCGATGCAATGTCGATGGGTTTCTGATTTAAGACAAATAAAGGGCAGTGATCTTTATACTTTGCCTTCGGGAAGTCATGCTGACACGTAAAAAACGTGTCCAATACCGACATGGAGGGGTTAATTTGATGGCTTTGATCAAAGCCTTCTATTATCCCCAGACCAGCAGGAATATGTTCGTTCAATCATCATCGGCGTTATTACCTCGCGAACATATAGAAATCATATTTGAATGTAAACGTCGTGATCGGGCTGTTTATTACTGCAGACAGACGATATGCAATATTCCAGTCCCTACACGTAGTAGATGAATGATGGATCAATTCCTGAAAGCTTTGAGAAGAATATAAATCAATAATTCTATCAATACAAACAAATTGTACATAGCTAATTGCTCGATAACCCATTCCAGAAAACTCTCGCACTCGTGAACTCAATCGATCACTTGCTTGCTCACTCAATTACTGACTCGCTAATTTGCTTACTCACTCACTCGCGAAATCGCCCTGATGTATGTATGTATGTATGTATGTATGTATGTATGTATGTATGTATGTATGTATGTATGTATGTATGTATGTATGTATGTATGTATGTATGTATGTATGTATGTATGTATGTATGTATGTATGTATGTATGTATGTATGTATGTATGTATGTATGTATGTATGTATGTATGTATGTAAGTATGTATGTATGTATGTATGTATGTATGTATGTATGTATGTATGTATGTATGTATGTATGTATGTATGTATGTATGTATGTATGTATGTATGTATGTATGTATGCATGTATGCATGTATGTATGTATGCATGTATGCATGTATGTATGTATGTATGTATGTATGAATGTATGTATGTATGTATGTATGTATGTATGTATGTATGTATGTATGTATGTATGTATGTATGTATGTATGTATGTATGTATGCATGTATGTATCTATGTATCTATGTATCTATGTATCTATGTATCTATGTGTGTGTGTGTTTATTTATACACTCTTCATTGTTGCGAATAAAATATCTAGTATAATATAAGTATAATATATAGCACTGCTCAAAACTTAAAATATACGCTCGCTTTTGCAAATAAAAATCAATTATGCACTGTATCGCATTCAGACGATGAATACTCACTGAGACTCGTGTGTCGTCTTACATAAATGTATCTGCTCATTGCAACCAGGTCTGAGCATAGAGATATGGCCGATCAAATTATAATAAATGTTCTCATTTAATATTACTACTATTGTGTATGCTTTCCCTCTCGAAATTAACATGGCAATCATGATATGAATTTCAGAACTTCGACAACGATAAAATAGTACAATGGCGTCTTTGCACCACAGTCACAATCGAGGGATTAACTTGCTATGGTGACATAATTAAGCCAATGGTGTACTTCTGTTGATTGTGCAATCTTTCATGTTGCCTAAGCTCTCCTAGCTGGTACCGAACATTGCGAACGGTAACATTAACTTAAAGATATGATTTTGATCCCTATGCTAACATGTTGTAGGATGAACAAATATGATCTATAGCGTTAGAATATTGACGAAAGTGGAACGCTTGAGCGGGTTCATTTGCTTGCCGAGATCTGGATTTCAAATAATGAGCATCAATATTACTCTATAACAAGAAGCAAGATTGACGAACTGCAACCTATCACATCTGATATCTTGGTTATTAAGCGCAATTATGATTTACATAACATCATGGTGAAAACAGCGCATATATATTACACATGGTGCCCACTATATTAGCGATGTTTCACGATTTTCCACTTTGTATGAAGTTTAACCCTTTTGCAGCGATGTGTTTACTATTGTCGCACTGTAGAAGACACTGTATATGCAGAAAACTGCGAATAGAATGAGATAGCATATATATATATATATATATATATATATATATATATATATATATATATATATATATATATATATATATATATATATATATATATATATATATATATATATGTGTGTGTGTGTGTGTGTGTGTGTGTGTGTGTGTGTGGTGTGTGTGAGTGTAGTTGGTCATGCGTTTGCTGTTCAATGTTTAAGTGCAAAACATGTATATATATATTTATCAATTTATTATATATATATATGCATATATATTTATAAAAATGCATATATATATATAAATATGTGTATATATGTGTATTTAAAGGTGTATATATATGTTTATATATATATATAATGTATATATATATTGATATATATATACATATATATATATATAATA
>CM067350.1:67276297-67363797 GCA_034190875.2 Urechis unicinctus
ATAACGTATAAAGGTGGTCCGCTACTTATAGCTCGTCCATGCGTACATCCGTTAATATACACATTATACCAAATTCAACCCGCAGCGTAATGCCAGGTCTATCTACAATGTTTCCACTTCACGAATGGTCTTTCCGTCTACAGATATGAGGAACAATCGATTATTATCTAGCAAGAATGAAGGTTTTGCCATGACGAATGGTTCCTGGGTTGTGAAAACTCATTATTGCATAACAATTGCATCTAAGGCTGATAAAATCCACTTTATGTGCACTCTGCCAAATCAGTTACAGACCTTTGAGAGCGTTAGTTTGCTGGTTTATTGCTACTGCGGCTACATGTTTTTACATCGGCAAAACCCGGAACGGATCTACCTCAACAAAGTTTAGAGATAACGTCAACCCTGATGCGTGGATGATAAATGCCCGCAAAAGGGAATGGCGGCTTCAGGGAAGAAAATGTTTTCGTGTGGCTTCGGTGGCATGATCATCATTGTGTAATTGAATGTGCCAGGCACATGGATAACGTTGAAACTGGCCTTCCATATCGATCATCCCCACTTTTGTTAAGCAGGATGCAGGATGTAACAGAGAGCAACTTGTCGATTCAGCACATTGTTACTTATAATACATTGCACCTTTGATTTCACACCTACAGAACAGTCAACGACTATTTACTACTAAATCTGCATTGCCATTTACAGCCGCCGGCTACTCCAGTTAATTAACGTGGCTTAATGGAAAGTATAATAGATTATGTGATATGGCTAAAGACTGCTAGAAGCTCTCGATTACCAAGTTATCAGCTTCAGTGGGCATTTATTCCCGCGTTATGGACGGTAAATAATGCGCCACTGAGTGCGATCCATCACTCAACTACAATGCATAATTTATGTGTAGAGAATTTGCACAATGTTAGCGGGGGAACAATACTTAATGTGCCTATTCTGGTTCAAATAGCAAAACAAATATACAGATACTGGTTATCTTTTCTTTGAACCGGAAGCATGGTATATTATTCTATTTTCTTTCTGCAAAGATATACGTGATTTGTTATTGTGATGTAACATCATATGGGCCAAATATGGTATGCAACAAGCGGCTATTGGCAAAGTAAGAAAATGACGTCTAATGATCTACTGAGCGACCATCGGAGATAATCTACACAGGCAGTTTGTATGTTCTATAGATAGGGATAACTAGGTATGCATGTCAATTATTTAACGATTACTATAAGCTATTTGGAAACCCTGTAGGCCGCAATTAACACAAAATCTTGACATTCAGTGTATGTCTCTTCGTGGCCTATTTAATTGTGCTGCACTTAAGTTGAGACAGTAGGCACTACAATAAGTTTGCATATATTGCAAGTAGATCAATATTCACAAAATGTTTTGTGGGATGCTGTTTGTTAATATGTGTTGGCCTATGATCTTATCACTTTGCGTCAATATAACAGATGTACACAAGCCATATTGCAGGGTTTGCAAAATTAGTGTGTGAATATATAGTATATATATATATATATATATATATATATATATATATATATATATATATATATATATACATATATATATATACACTTATATATATATGTGCACATATATATTTATATATATACATATATATATTCATATATATTGATATTTACATGCAAATATATATATGTACATAAATATAGATATATATATGCATATATGTTTATAAAAATATATATTTATACATCTGGATATATATATACATATATATCTGTATATATGAATATCAATATATATATATATATATACATATATTTATAAATACATATATATGTACATACATATATATATAAATATATATATATATATATATATATATATATATATATATATATATATATATATATATTTACAGTATAAATTGGCTTTTTTCCATTATTATGCGTTGTTGGGTTATGACGATTGATACAAAGCTAAACGGCAGTGTTCGGCAAATGCCATATCCTATTTCACTCATTGCTCTCAAGAAAACGAATGCTGTGATTTCGTACAGAGAAGGAACTTTCTTTCGTCTTCTCTTACAGCCCATACAATGTATGTAAAACATCCCTCCTTTCATGTTGCTTTTTGTCGCTTTCATCGGAATTCGGATACGAAATAAGTAATATAAATAATGAGAAAATGCCACGTTTTAAGTTGATCTCCTGTTAGGTCATACTACACTAAGAATACGTTCAATGCTATGAATACATAATATCCTTGCTTTACATTAAATGTGTTCGAAGGGCAGGTTTTGGCTTTGGTTAAATCCCAAAGCAGCAAGTCAATTCGTGGACATACCATTCGTAGGGCTACATGAAAACAGAAAATAATCTATGGAATACCACCAAGCCATTTGCACCATTTACTTGGCTTTACGAACGGGCGTTACACACTGTCATACAGAGGAGGGAAATGGGCTTGTACTACTTACCATTCCTTACTTTGTCGCTCACATCAGTTCGTTCCATGAGTTTATGTTGATATTACCTTATTTGTTATTCAAGTTGTCTATGTGTATTGCATTTTCTAATGACGTCTTTGTATGGATCGTAATGAACATTATTATAAACTGGCTTCTTAGTCCAAATGCATTCGCTACAGCAGGGCAGGCTATGAGGCTTTGGCAAGTCAGTAATTGCATTTACAAGGTAAGTTGGAGATTGCCTACCTTGGATGCAAGCGGGCAAAAATCGTTTATATAGTACGGTATTTGTACCACCATATAGCATCAGTAACGACATCGATATAGATTTATAATGCAATGTGCACATAAAACAATTGTATGTTTTGGTGACAAAGTCACATCTTAAATGCACTGATGATCTGAACTTACAGTGGAGTCCTCCCCGTAGGCACATGCCATCTGTTAATGGCATATGTTTGGAACAGTGTAATCGGGGCCTCTTTACAGCTTCTATGACAATCCCCCTCCCCCCACCCCGACACACACATCACAACCATCACCACCACCACCATCACCATCACCGCCACCACCACCACCACAACCACCACCACTACCATCATCGCCCCCACTTTCTGCAACGCTAGCCGATTGAACAATGGCGTACATACATATCGTTCCTAGTATATGTTTGAGGATTAATCCGAACTAAACATAGCTGATTATTGCTTATGTCCCAGCTTTAATGTCTCAAAACTATCATCATTCTTTGCAAAATTCACAACCTATCTGGGCAAAAACAGATATTCACAGCTGCTGAAATATCCAGTACGAGGTATAGCAAGCTTGTGAGTAACTTATCCACCCATCGCAGTAGTGAAAATTTCTGCTGTCAGATGACTGTATACGGCGTCGTGAGAATAAGGTCGTTATCAGGCTTTCCATTATTGCGAAGACAAAGCAATACTACGAACGTGTTCATATACATATATATATAAATATACATATATTAGAATATATATTTATATATTTATGAATATATATGTATGTATATATATATATATAAATATATATACGTATGTATATATATATGCATATATACATATACATAAATATATATATATATATATATATTATATATATATATATATATATATATATATATATATATATATATATATATATATATATATATATTCATCTGCTTTTATATATTTACATATTCATATGTGTATATTTGCGTGTGCGTGCGACAACTCCGAATATGAGTATCACAGTCATGTGGTTAAGCATTTGGTTGCTTGAGTGACGTATATTAATTGATAACACTAGTGGAGTATCACTGGCATGTAGTTGCAGCTTTTTGGTCAGTACAGATCCAGGTTTGTTAGCTCCTGATTTACTGCTTATTTTATACGGCAGTTATCTGGAAAAGCTATGTGTGAAGCTCACGAAACGTACCGTTCTCTAAATGTAGCTTCATTAACACATGACATGATTACAGAAAACTGCATCGCCAATAACATTAACATTTGCATCAACAAGGGCAACATCACACCCGAGGCGTTGTATTGGACGATTGCCATCATTCGCTTCCGATATATTAGAGGCTAATGTAAGTCGCACGATGGTGTAAAAGGTATGTCTTTTAAGATGCTAATGTTTTAGACATAACTAAATAACAGCGTTATTTCTACAGTGAAATTCGGCCAAAAGAACGAATTGAATGTTAGCAAAACAACTATATAGTCCACGGATATGTTACGATAATCCTCCCCAAAACACTTCTAATGTAACTCGCCGACTATCATCCATGGCATCTGTAATAAAGCTTTGTTTCAGATGATTAAAGCTAAATTGAGCTTCTTTTTTCTCTGGATAAATGTATTTAAAAGTAAAGCGCCATATTGCACAAATCAGGCACTCTACCGCTAGGTACATTGTAATTAAAAATCATTGTGCTATGCGATCTGATGAAATGGCTCAGGTGAACTAAGCAATGATTATTATCATGCGTCACTACCCAAGGAATGCGTGGTGATTCATAAATACATTTTTTCCTCAATAACCCGAGCAGCGTGTATCAAGTATAAGAAGATGCATCATTTGTACGTTTTACTGTAACCACTTTCTATCATCACTCTCTTCGGCACACAAACCAAGCATTACGTACATTAATCACCAAGCGACTAATGTCTAACGAACCGCAAAGCCATTACATTTCCCATACCCAAAACATTAGCCAATAATGCGCCCTGCCTCATCAAACATTCTGGCGACCTATGGTTAGAAAGTAATGAGCGCATTAATTCAGGCCAATTTAAATGATTTATCCTTGAATGATATGACATTGCAGTACTCAGCCAGCCGGTAGCCCAGAGATTCCATTGACATTATTACAATCACACTGCAAAGTAATTAACTGCAATTACAACACTAGCCATATGTCGGCACTCTGGTGATCTTTAGTCATACTATATTGAGCGTTGTGTATGTCAAATTGTGATGGGGTCTTTAATAACGCCTGCTTGCGCCAATATTCCTCTTTCGAACACCCTTCAATGTAGAAAAGCGAAGGAAATAATCTCCAATAAATAGATCAAGCCATCCTAATTGACGCTTTATAACACATGATGAGTTACTTGTATGCAGATTTTGTATGGTGACGAAACAATTCCAATATTCATCATTACATTATTCGATAGCATGGATGTCGGGTTGCAGGTTGATATTTTTCGTTTCATCGTCCTGTAATAGATGATGGATAGTGCCCAACATAGGCTATCCATCAAGGTATAGTGCTGTGATTCTATTACAAATTAGAGAGAGGGTGTTCGACCTTTCTGTTAACACTCCGGATTTGATGAACGCCTCATCGAAGCAAGCCCAAAATTGAAACCTAGATGTTCGCAAGTAGACGAAGTGAACGAATTGGTGAACACGTCGGTTACAGCGATTTTATGGTATTTAACAACGTATTATTCATTAGACAGTTTTCTCGGATGTTGCTTAACTGTTTTAGAGATAATATTATTAGATACGCAAATATGTTGTCCACTGCACCGTTTTTATTGATCTATGATTGTAATGATTGTTTTCGTATCGTTCATTCCCTTCCTCTATGTCGCCTCCTTCAACTATCCATTATAGCAGTGTAGTATATAAGCGATAATGTCAGAGGCTAAGTAGTGCATAAGAATCAATTGCAACCTCGCACGTTATATGTACATCAACTTGGACGCCATCATTGGTTTTAGTTAGCGGACAACAGGCCTCTATGCACAAACATCCCAACGCATAATGGCGAATGCCGAGGTTCCCGGAGGAATAAACCAAGACATTGGGTGAGCAACGGGCTATACATGACCTCATTTTTATGGATTAATGAGATACACTATCACACCTCATCACGACTCATTATTAAAATAACATTTATTTCCAAACGCAGTTACCTTAGATAATCTTCATCCCTCTCCCAACTAGTGTAATCATGCGTTCATATTAATCTTGTTATTCTTACACGTTGGGCGTACACACCGCAATAAAAAAAGTGCTTAATCAGATGTATTATTGGATGAATTCAAGTCATTACAACGTACTCGTTGCCATGCCTAGTTAACTTATGACGCACAGTAATATATATTTGCGATAGGCAGTGCGGTGTATGGTACGCGTAGCTATCGGTTAACAATGGCGCCCTCAGGTAGGTTCTATGCATTCTCCTTCAGGTTGCGGGATTTCAATACCACAAATACAGATGTAGGGCCATAGAGCCACATTACATTATCTGTAATAACAACCTCGGGAAGTCCAGCAAAAATGTAAAAACACAATGAATCATGCAAGTGGTTCGCACAGGATAGTTAGAGTAGTCAAATCCATTGCACTATTTAAGCTAATGCGCACGTTTTCAATTTCCGAAAACAAATAAAATTAAACAGAAAGCTGACCGATGAGAAGCATGCTTGTGATGAAAGACTATTTTGTCGTTATGTTGATGCTTTCACTTAGATAATTGTCAGGGGCTTCGAGTACGGGACAAAAGACAAACACACCAGGCGATCTCACATCTAGAATATCACTTTCATCATTTACCATCAACGTTTATTATGCAGTTAAAAACACTAATTGCTTAAGAGGTAGGGTTTTGATGAATTGTCAGGATATCCATTACAAATGTAGGTACAGATACTCAATAAATGCGAATTCGAATCATATCAACGTGTGATCGATATCTGCATCGATCTGTTGATTACGTATGGGAGACTATATAAGTAACTAACGACGTTATGTACATGTTTAGTGATTGGCAACACACACAAATCAAGGACCAACGATTAAGATTAGAGTAAGAATGACCAACCATTTCTCTTGTCTTTGCTAATGATGATTAATTTCGTCCTGTGGTCGCAATGAACCCAGTTGATCGATAGATGGCATTTGTTACCTTTTCTATTGAATCTGATGGACATTTGGCAAATACAGTCGCTTTATTGCGATTGAGTGTTAATATGTACCACATTCCATGCAATGAACTATATTGGTAATGATAAGCTTAATTATGACTGGATGTGCCTCTGGGTACTGGCATGAGACAATCACTGTGGCAAGGAAAGCTTGATTGCAAAGCTTAGGGAAAGAATTAATCTGACATTGTTAGTAACTTGATTACTCGCGCTATTCTGTATCGTTCTGTTCTGCGACACAAACCATAAAACATCATAGCAGCAACACAATGATATCCCAAGCATAACATTAATATAGAGGTAGATTTTGATAAATTACTTACGTACCAAACCAACTTCATAATGCAGACCCCCAAAGTAATAACGTACCTACTTCAAGACCAGATGCATATCCAGCCGGACGTAAAAGGACTGCTTCCCTGCTTCATAGTGCTGTCAGAATTATCAGTACTGGCATAATCGTTCCGTGACCTGACTTGCAATACAAGTCATCCCTTTCCACGAAAGATTGCATGTCATATTTTGCGCATATTAGTATGTTATCTAACTCTGAATTATTCGTGACAAAACCTGAGCAGAGGCATGTGTTAGTTTCAATAGTTTCTATCGCTAAGCTGATCTCTAAATGCTTTCCTGACCATGGCGACATATGATCCCGTGTGCGATTCATAACAGATAGCAAGGGTCACCAAGTCGATGCCAATGCTGGCGATTACATCTCTGTGATAAAAAAACCTCATTCCCATAAAATTCATGCTCTCACGTGTTGACGCAAGGGTTGTGTACCACGCTTCTCATTTATGCCACGAATATCATACAGACCTAATGAAGGTTCTGTAATGATTGACTGCGTGTTGCCTGCATTGGTCTCGTGGTGACATCGCAATCTGCAGCAGCAGAACGCACTATATTGATGTAGGGATCTCCACATTAGTGCTGGCGGCTGACCGGCTGGGCGACTGTGATTGCTAACAATAGACTACAGGCACAGCCAATGCCTGTTGTTGCCGATATCGAAGATAGTTGCGGTAGTATGCAGACAGACCGATTGACGGTTGTGGTTGGAGATATGTAGGAGATTGTAGGAGATTGAAATGGTGACTTTCCAATAACAGAACGATATAGAGAGTTTGGTTGGCTGCTGGCTGGCTGATTTTAATCAGAGATAAAATATTAAACAAGTTACTGTGATACTATCGCTTCCCAGTTGCTCCGTTTGGCAAATCGGCCATACACTCATATTTCGTTTCACTGGCGCTCAGTGTGTTGTGGGGACTGAAGATACTACGTATGACCGTAACAAGTATAATCCGAATTAACTTTACCTTTTCAGCTTAGATATCTCTAGGCGAAATAGTTTAGCCAATAGCTTAAATGACTTATTGTGGGCGGTTTCTAAACAGGCATAAACCGTGAACCATAATACAATGTTTAAGCATCTTTTGATTTTTATTCAATTCAAGATCAAAAGGAAGCTGACCTTTATTTGGTAGATGCATTACCCTATTCACTTTCAGAAATGAAGTGGCCTTCCCTTCACTACAGCCTCAATACAAATCAGTCCGGGCTTGGAATCAATGTAAAGCAGCAGATAGCCTTAATTGCTTTTCGCGTCTTATACAAGAATTGTGCACTCACGTTATTATAAAATTATGTCATTATGTTAACTTGATAACTTACGACATACCCAAATGTCACCTTTACAAAATGTCAACTGTCCTCGCACTTTACACAATATTCATACATTACCTTCCAAAGATGGTCATTCTAGTAAGGGCGTCCAGCAATAAATATGACTGCATAACTCATTGAGCCTTTCATCGCTAGTAGAAAGGCCGAAAAATACGTGTACGGACCATTTTTGTATCGTTAATAAATGTCTTTAAATGACCTTAATCACTTCTTGTAATACGCGACCATGCTCCAGTCGACCATTATATGATCAAACACTAAGAGTGAAGTAACAAGAATACCTGGGGTTCGAAATGAACGGACGCTGCCGTTAAACAACCATCCAGACATTTGATACCTTTTGTGGTGAATTATATTGTACTTTTGTTTATACTATTTGAAAGGCAGTCTAACATTAACTTCTAAATCTAGTGAGATATGTCTGAAAAGCCAAGTAGATTTACCAATACTCGGTATTCAACTGCGCGTCAATATACGAGTGATGTGTGGAGCACAGAGACGCAAACGTTAGTAGATTGGAAGGCCTTATCTACATGAATTTAAAATATCCTTCAATACATATATCTCAAATTTTAATTTCGCTATTGCAATTGTGTACACTATCCGGCACAAGACAAGATATATTCGTAGTAAAAGCAAGCTATTGTGCATGAAATAACTTCGATTCGTCCTGTTCGATCACATCAACCACGCTGTGTGAGCATATATCAAGGACACCATTGCAATCTACCTTCCCCAGCAATAGCATATATTTAACCTGATTGGATCATTATTCGGGCTTTGATGGGATTCTTGATATCAGTCCTTGATATATTTCTATACTTGAATATTGTGAAAAATGATGGAGGATGATATTGTCTTATTGTCTTAATTGGCCGATAATGTTCGAGAAATGCGACGTGGTGGGATTCCTGACGCCATTTTAAAGGTTAGCTATAATGTCATGGCCGTCCTAATTAGGTTGATGGTTGCAGGTTTAGGTGTCGTTTATATGTAGTGGGCATCCACATTACGCACATCTATTGGTAATTTTCCAGATGGATACGTGATGTCGTTTCTTCCGCATTGCATTATAAAGCACAAATCTCTTCTCTCTTCAACAGTTTCTAAGGGCCGTGTATAGACCGCGCACACTTATGGTGCATGATTTCGCTCGAGGCTGGACTGATGGCTTTGAAACCGATTCAAAAAGTCCCATACACTTCATGTAAGTATCATATTGTCTGAATATGCATCCTGGTAACTTATACAGTGGAAATCACGGATGAGAGTTATGACTACATCAATGAATGCAAAACATTCGTTTCTTTGCTGGAAAGAGGATCGGTTGTACACTGCACCAGTGCTGCGATTTAGCTTCCAAATTATTGTTTGGCTTACTATTGAACTTCATTGTTCATGCCCGTGATGAAACATAGGGAATGTGATGATTGTGTCAAGGATTGTGAGTTGATATACAACGGTAGGTGTTGCCCTACCTTGAGAAAAATTACATACTTGGTTGCTTAGCGGGTGTCAACCGCTTTCAAATAATAACCTAATGGTGGATGTGGATAAAGGCATTCCGTGACCATCATGAGAGTTACCTTGGTCACATAACGTGGACTTGTTAATTATTTATTATAAGTTGAACCAGATGATATTTGGCAGTCGGTGAATGATGCAATCTATAATCGACGGACCGCATTGCAGCAATCACATGATACAGCAGATCGGTCTGCCGTTTAATGCTTTGGATAGTACAAGAATAACAATACGTCAATTTCAGTAAAACAACCGCCTGAAGCTGGCAAATCAATAGCTATAAGCAGGCAATTTTGCACCTTCCATGGCGAATAATAGTGTTTTTGCATGTTAATCCAACACATTGTACGAATAATTATGTAATGTGAATAAATGATTACAACCAATAACTAACGATAGCTACAACGACGATGTGAACATTCTAGGAATGATTATAATAAAAACGTTCAGTGGCGTATACTGATGTCGTCCTCAGTAGTGCATAATGCATCACCAGTGCTGTGCGGTCATGGTAATGGAACTAGACTTACTTATTCGTGTCAGTTGTTCTGTAAACGTAATATGATATACTGATCATTGCTTATCATTTGCACGGTACACCTCTTTATTTGGATGATGCAATGCATTAATTTTGTTCCGTACCCCATCGATTTGTCGCTTTGATGGGCTAATTACCTGGTGGTCTTGTAATCCTAGACTGTATCAATTACGTTGCGTTCTTTTTGAGCCGACAATATCAATAGCGCTGGGAGGCGTTTGGTAACGGTATATTGTTCAGCATTGTCTAAATGAATAAGAGACTGCAAGACGGGTTGACCTCATTTCGAAGAGAATCATATAAAATTGGGTGTTTTGATACGGATAAAGGCTCGGGGCATCTGATGCATTATAAAACAAATACCTCGTTGTTCCTTATTAAAACAATTAAATTTCACATTTCAACCGTCTCTGTGAGCCCCTTTCTTGACAACTGCACACTTATTGCATCCGACAGAGGGTCGTGCACGTGGGCATCTCGAACGAGTTGTCACAAAATTAGGCCTGATAATCTAAGACTGGACTTTCGAGATCGAGGTTTTTGCATCCAGGGAATTACCACATTTAGGAAACAATTATGCATAGGACGATCTGTGGGGTGTTGTTCATGTTTGGACCCATTACATGTATTACGGATCTTAGAACATAACATTACCTGTTGTATTCTATTGAGGCTTTAATGGGGCTTTCTGTCATGTATCAAATTAATTCAATGAATAAGGAGCCATAGTAGCACTGTCGTTAGATACTCCATAGCCAATCTGAGCTCCCCGTACAAATCAAGACTTAATGTTACATAACAGAGAGGCTCCTACAAGACAATTATTTGCCCCACGATGCATTTAATTGTCCGACCAAATGAATCACACATTGACTTCGCATCGGCAGAGCAGCACAGCTGGCTCTTGAACACACTCTAACCACAAACTTTCCATCCAAGGGTCGCTCACGAGAAAGACCTTCTCTTAAAACACTACCTAGGTAAGAGCAATCACCTATCCGCTCCAAGCGAGTATTGCAGGCCAGTTTCAGTTTGTTGCAGGTAAGCACCACGAAGAACATCAACCTCTGAAGCAAGGTCAGCTTCAGCATCTGGCTTCATGAGGCTTATGTCCCACCCAACTAGCCTATGGAGCAGTAAAATTGTCCATATTGACTAACATGAGATTTTATGTTTACATTAAATAAATATGTTTAGCCTTGGTAGATAAAGTGAGTTCTCATTCTCTTTGGCTTATTTGTGCATCTGTTACCAGTGTAATAGATCAAAACATAACTGGATACTTGTTAGTCTGGTTTGGGAGCCATATGTGGCCCTGGACACGGCAATGTTTTATGCTTCACGGGTTCCCATGCCTTCTTTTGTGTTATTGAGTATTTTTCTATACAGTATATGTATTCCAGCTATCTTCATCACAACTCTTGGTTATACGGTCCATCAGTTACAAAACACTTTCTTGTAGGGGCTATGTCTTATGTAGGTGTATCATAATAACTAATAACTGCGTAGTGTCATGTAAGTGACCGATATATCGTCATCAACTCATAACCTGATATAGTCAGACTTGTGTTGAACATAACATTATGTATTGGCTTCAGTGGTTATATTCTTTAGGTGACAAGGAGTATCTGTGGCATATCACAATTCATCAGATGGGACGGTATCAGGTACATCGACGACATTGTTGTACATGGGAAACCTTTTGCGGACAATAACGTATATTTTGTTGCATGCGAATTCAAAGCCGCTGTCTATTGATTCGCTTCCTCACTTGAATCAGTCTGTCGTAAAATTGTTTTCACATTGGATACATGGGTTGTAAGCGGCATCAGAATATTTGTAATTGCATACCCGAATCACTGTTGGTACTGATAGTGTGTCTGATCGGAGATTCCTCCTGATACTTTATGACTTCCTGACCCGATATAAACGTATCAACTGGGGACGATTCGGTCCTGTCCTTCCTGCTTGAAAGCAAAAAGCAACAGACGACCAAAAGTATTGAAATATTTAGGACGAATATGTATCGAAATATTCAGGCCAACGTTGATAAATTATACACAAGACCGAAGCAGCTTTTCAAACAATAACTTTATGTTATGATTAGCTGTTCTATAAACACCTGTGGTTCTGTTTCCCAGCGAAATTTCTAGACACAAATGCATTGTATTTCTGAAAAATGGTAAAATACTTGCAGAAGAGACTGGATTACTTTCAACTTCTACATGTCGAATATCATTACTGTGCAAAAGAATAACGGATAGAAGAAAATAATCCTTTCCTGAGATATTTGGTGCAAGTAAAATATTCTTACAGATGCAAATGAACATAATTTTGTAGTTGATTGATTGCTTTCTGCGGTGCATCATTTACATGGCGCATGAGAGTAAGAAATGTTTGGAAATATAAGTCAAAGGTTCATTTATTTCAGTTAATGGATATTGATACTTCTGTAAAGCCGAGAAATGCGAAACGCTGAAGCCAATAGTGAACCCTTTTCGCATTCCAGTGAATCATAACCAAACGTTTGTTCATATGTGCCATGGAATGTGACAGAGAAATACGATAAAGGCAAACGAGAGTTGAAGCAGCACAAGCAACAACGGCTGGTCTGGAGCCTTCCAGGCTGACCTAGTCGAAATATGTTATGTTCAATAAAATTCCAAATTTCCAATTTCTAAGTTACAACGGCATACAATGTACTTCGTACGGGTTGGTCATTAGTCAACGGTACCATTAGAGGTGTCAAATACTGTTCAGTCTAATTGCCTTGAGTAAAAAGTGGATGTTCCGAAAAGCTCCTGCCATCACCAATCTATTGCGTTCCGGCATTCAAGACATGCTAGGCATCTACACTATCACAGCATCCCAAAAGGACATGCCTCTCTTGTGATATGACGTGTTCTATGTCTGAATATATGTGCCTGTGGTATAATATTCATGCAACCAAATGTAAAATGTGCTGTTTTAACTAAGTTGAAATATAGAAAATAGAAGTCTTTAGTTGCTGTGTTCGAAAACAGGTCAAATCCAGAAGCGATATATCAAGGCTCTGTGTGCAAGAGAGCATATATATATACCACATTATTAATTGTATGCAACGCAGAAGTCTGCTAGCTGACATTTTAAGACCCTATAAAGCGGCAGAACAATATAATATCTTCTTCTGTGTTATGCATTTCAGGTAGCTGAAATATTGCCGTTCATACACAATAGCAACGCGGTGGAGTAAAGACACAAATGAGAAGACCAATAATGCTCAAACTACAACACTCTTGTACCAAAAACACCGATAAGCTAGAACTTTATAATGTTAATTCACACAATCGTCGCTTATATGTTGCTTAGTTTAAAACCTCTTTAACAGGTGTTGTGCAAAGTAAGTAAGTCAATAAAACGGTGAAATACACGATACAATATGTCCTAACATCCATTGCTGCACTTTGAAATGGCTTTGGCTAAGTCGGTCAAAGATTAATGACTGCCAAATTGATCCAATAGCCAATAAGCTCAGCCATAAAGGCATCTTAACTAGTGCAGATGCATATTCATTGCTGCCATATAGACCGACTGAACGAGCTTCTTTCCTAGCTACTTTAGCTTTTTATCGTTGCCAGCGGATATTTCACAAATATTTTGGGCCCCGATGACGGACTATACAAATGTTTATGGGAAGAGATCAAAAGGGTTAGACGACCGACGAAGCTATTTCATCAATTTTATAAGCATTAACAAAATCCACGATACTTGTGGAGTACTGGATAACTGCGTAGCCTTTCGACCAACAAGTTGTGGGTACGATCCCGAGGTGTTAAAACCTGACCAGTTCCCCTTTCCTCGGATGATCACATACAATGGTCGTCTCATCTCTGAAAGGGGATTTACCCGACCATGTAGTTCAGTATTAATGTACCAGCTGCGTCAGTTTTGCATCACGGTCTGTGCAAGGGGTTTGTGCCATGTGGGAGCTTGTAACTGAGGGGAACTGTCCAAGCATCTCAATCATCCTCATCCATCACTCTCGTGATATCACCTCGTTGTTGAAAGTGACGTTGAAGCCAATATTACCATCAATAATACAATTGCATGATGGTTTCAGCCAGATGAGCGGATGTTCAAATTAAACTCTTTGGACCATTGCATACGATTTACGGCGTCCCCCATTACCAGAACTGAGCCCATTGCAATGGATACACCGACTATCTGCATATATTAATTTGATTAATTACGTCCGGCAAATTGACTGGGAAATGTGTTATGCACTGTTATTATTTTCATCATAAAAATAATTTATATTATGAATTCAGCTATGATACGTTTACAACGTCCCAATATAGCGACTTCGTCCACCTTCAGGCCACATGACTATACAAAGGTAAATGGAAGCTACTGGCTGAACTTCTTTACCACTTCTAACTCTCAAGCATTTAATTGATTGTACTGCCGGAGCCCAGACAGTGATTTGTCATTTCCTGATTCCACGCTTGAAGAAGAAACTTATGGAAACAAGGCAAATGATGTATATTGAGTTCTTGTTATAGAGTAATTATTCCGTTGAATGCCGTGAGCTAAGCGAAACCGTACTCATAATGTACTGGGGGTTACGGTCCCTCGTTCATTTTATATTGATGCAATGGATTAGTTTCTTAAATAACTGCACATGAAGATGTTTTGCCCGAGTTTGCTAATTTACTCCTTTCGATTAAAATGCTTTGAGGTTATGTGCCATCATACTCGCAATTGAAGGCGCATTGGAGGCAAAGATCTTGTTTTAATAAGATACCCGACTCGGACGTTTCCGTTGTGAAGCTCGCGACCAGCGCGCCACTTGGTTTCGTGGAAGCTAAAATGTAAACTTAAGCGCGTGGCGCAATGGTAAAAGATCGAAAGGCGATGGTATGTACTCAAAAATACCGCTGTATTTCTAAAATGTAACGATTTTTTAATAGAGCCAATACATAAAAACATAGCCAATCACTATTGACACCCTTTTATCAATTTATTTGCAACAACACGTTTTTATGAACGTTTGAACGAAGCCGCATATATCACTATTCACCCAAGGCCTGGCCTCGATCGGACGTAAAATACATACTTACTCAGACGTCCTGTAGGGCTGAATTTACACCTTTTTAAGACCCAGTCGGACGTCTTGTCTACCCTTATTTGATGTTAAAAGATTAATCTGAATCATATTGGTTTTGTCATTAGTGTGGACATATTTGCGACGGAATATAAGACGTTGATTTAAATACATGCTCATGATTTCCAGATTTAATGACATTTGATTTGTCACCCGAACCTCCACCGAATCAACAAGCTGCATTGTCGGTTGATGGGGTGCCCTATGCAGACGTTTGATTTAATTATGTAGTACTGTAACATGTATTGTTGCTCATTTTGCATAACAATATAATAATGAATTATTTCAGGAGATATACTAAAACATTGATGCAGCATGAATTTAATCATCATTAACTCTCTCGCCCCCCCTCTCTCTCTTTCTCTCTCTCTGTATTTCTTTCTCTCTCTCTGTCTATCTCTGTCTCTCTCTCTGTCTCACTGTCTCTCTCTCTCTCTTCATGTCTCTCTCTCCGTCTCACTGTCTCTCTCTGTGTCTCTCTGTGTCTCTCTCTCACACACTATCTCTCTCTGTCTCTCTCTCTCTCTCTCTCCATATATATATATATATGTATATATATATATATATATATATATATATATATATATATATATATATATATATATATATATATATATATATATATATATATATATATATATATACTAAGGTGATTACAACTAAAACTCTCAGTCTTAATAGCTTACTCAAAACAACCACAAATGAAATGAGATCATCAGCATACATTAGAAGATTAACAACAAGCACACTAAAACTACACTAAACACAGCAATTATTTAAAACCAGAGCTCAATTCAGTTTGACAATATGCTTCCCTGTCATGTGTGATTAAACACACCAAACCAGCCAGACATAGTTCTGCCCCATCTTACACACACATCAGATTGGAGTACCATGCAACCAACCATTCTAACAGTATATCCAGGGACACCTTTGTTCGACAAGCTCTCCCCACCACTACAACCTAAGGTGATAGAATAGTCTGTCATAGACTGTCATAGAGGGCTTTCAATGAACTAAGTAAACAAATATCAATATTTGATTTTTCGGAAATCTACACATACAACAGCACTTTAAACAAATAAGAGCACAAATTTTCATGTGTGGGAAAATGTCAATGTCTTACGATTTTTTCTCTCGTTATGGTCCCATAACTTACAGTTAGCCTCTATCGGGCAATGATACAACCTGATGTTCCCCATAATACATATTACAGAAACATGGCACCTGCATGATTCACATTGGAGCTTCTCAAATGAGACCTCTTTAGCTAGAATTCTTACAACCCGTGCTTTTACTTGCTTACTGTATAATACTGTGTCAATGAATTTGCGGCAATGTTCCTTAAGCCTGCATAATGCATCTACTAAGGATTTGCTTTGGACAACGAGCCCTTCCTTTGCACTTGGGTGATTCTTCTGGTCATGTATATCATTGGCTACAGAAATTTTGTATCTGCCTATTGCACACAACTTTATTTCCGGACAATATAACCAGAGACATATGCTAGAAAAGTCACTTCCTGGGTGGAAAGGCCTTTGGCAATTCAAACAGTAAATTGCAGCGCATAAATGCCCATTTGCCTTTGACTTCTAGTCAGACATACAAGTCATAACGAAGTTGGTTGGCTGCTGCGCGTCGAGTAGTTTCCACAAAAGTAGGGGGCGCTGCCTACGCGGTGTCACGGAATTTGTCGGGCAAGCTGCGAGTCGGGTATCTTATTATAACAAGATCTTTGGTGGAGGTTCGCACAAGTCCTAACACGCAACAACGCCTCCAAGTAAAATGGTTTTAGATCCGTGATAACGTTACATGCAATGCACATGTCAAATACAGATGACCATGCGTACAAGGTTGTTTGCTGCATTACATCTGGGTGGGCTGACTTGTCAGCCAGTATATTGAAAAGAAACGATTGCCGTAATTATCATAATAGTGATGCGTGCACAGCATCAACAAAGATGACCGCAAGCTTCCGTTTGATATATCTGATCTCCTTTGGGTTATTTCGTGCTGTACCCCAGCGTCAGCCAAATCGAGCAAATGATAAACCTGCTAGAGCAGAACATTAAGTTTGTATTTAAAAGCTAAGACGATTTTGCTTACCACATCGTGTCCACGCAAAGAATCGATAACGTGCACCGACTATCAGTCCTTAATGCCGATAATATAAAGACGTTACAGTACATTATCGCAAGTTTTTCTTAGCGATTGGCGGCGCAATAGATAACTACGACCCGCATATATAACAAGAACAGATCATTGGTGTCAAAGATAGCATCACTGAAAAAGCACCACAGAAAAAGAGAAACACATTGGCCGCACACACCCAACATTGGCACATGCATTGCAACGAGGCTACGAGGCTGCTGCTGATTAAAACTTTGACATGGATTGTGTGACACCTTCTATTATGAGAAGGGTCGCCTTCTTATTTTCAATAATTGATAACATAAATTATGTATTCACTGAACTATTAAAGGAGCAAGGCATAAACATTTTATATACAGATTTCAAAGTTGATATGGTAGCAAGTCTCCAATGCAACCCATTTAATACTGTACTAGCATTTGAAATCTTCCCCTTGAAGGTTGTATTGTACAACCTCAACGCCATATTTGGACTAACAAACAACTATTATAACAGATATTTAATTGCTCAGTCATTGATGTAGGAAGTGTAGCTGTCATTGCCCACATGATACCAATACACTACATATGAGACGTAAGTTACCAAAAGGCGTCACAGTGTTATCACTTATACACATACGAGGTGATATGAAGCACCTCAATTATAGCCTAATGTATCACTCTGCTCTCATATCATTTGTTTAGCCGAATTTAAGCAGGATGAGATTACGGTCTCTCATAACCTCTACCCCAGCCCCCCTTCAAACCGGATCAGGAAACCGCACTCCGTAAATCTATCCAGAATTGTTCCGTCTCGAGCGAAAAGTACAGCTTCTCTCCCATCCCGTTTATCTAGCTCTTGTCAGTTTCATCTTTGAAACGATAAATGGCGAATGATGTAGAAGCTTAGATAGCCACATCAATCAGATGGATGCAAGGTTTTCGACGACAGAGGGACCAACTAATCCCGGCTCGCCATTCACTCAGTGCGGTTTTATATAACGTTTTACATTCCACATTTCCCAGCAGCATCAATGCGGGGTGCGATGGAGCCTGGTAATGTAAACATTTCTTATCTCGGGAGTTCGTACACTTTTTTCGCTCTATTTGCAGCTTATTTAAAGTAATGATTAAATTGTTGTTCTGAAGTTTGTCAAAATAATCTTTACAATTGAGACAGCAAGTCTGTATCTCCTCAGCTGTGTGACACATCGGATCTTCGCCAGACTGTGCAGCGTTTATTGATATGATTCAGAACATGCAACATGCAATTACTAATCACCAAGATTAAAAGTCCAGTAATACTATGTTCCAGTCGGGCCGAAATTGACATCGTTGATCTAAACAACACCCTTTTACCAAACGATGAATATAAGCTCTGCTTAGGTTTAGTTGAACTTTCCGCAACCAACCGAAACATGAAAATAATCTCATCTTATCTAGCCTTACCTTTACTGTTTAAATTATCAAGTACACGTCTATCATCAATGTGGGCAAAAAGCTATTCCGTGCTTTTCACTATAACTGTGTTTGATTGCCGGCAATATATATCATAACCGGATTTACACAAATACTATTGCTCAATATGCAGATGACGGTCATCATTTACACCAGCTTAATTAATAGCAAAGAGCTATTGTTTGGTTAATGTACTAATATCACCACGCAACGAAAATTTCATAATATTCTTTCGTTGTTACTATTTTGAAGGTTCACTGAAGAGTATGTGGTAGTAATTATATGTATACTGTCGACCAATAATCATAATTACAACAATAACGTGTATCATCCATCTGTCAAGTTCAATTATTCTTTTGAGCATGATACCTCTAATATGCAACAACAATGACAGTACAGTTGTTATTCCTCACCTATGCCTTCGTCTCTTCTAATGGCGAAAATACGATAAAGGGACGTGCTGACATTCTATGGTGCTGTATTCATCATACATGTCTACACATATTGGGCCGTTTTTATTTTATTGTCAGCATTAAACGGCGAATGGGCCTACCTTGACCAGTAGACTGCTCATGGTGATGCATATAATGATAGATTGATCTGAAAATCCTTTTTAAGCAATGGATTAGTAGTAACGAATTCCTCTCATGATATGACAAGGCATGACCCACCACGCAAGTAGGCTCAGAGGACAGAAATAGCCGTAATGACAAGCACATTGTTTTGGTTCGATTGTTTTCATCCTTGATGTCGGTAAACGAAGAGCGTGTCATTACTTGGGGTGGCACACTACGTCTCACATATCTACATATCATATACTGAAATATATATTGATTTCCGACAAACATCAGCAAAAATTTTATCAATGTTTATTAAACCCAATTATGTCACCCTAAGGCCAATATTGCAATTTGATGCAGCAAATTATATAACGATAATAACGCGCCAATATTTTGCTCTGCGCGTCATATAAGATACATATATGCATATATATGAGCATATATTTGTAACTTCTTAAGTAATAATAAACAACAGTACATCATGATATGTGCCTATATTAGCGAATGAAGATGTTACCCATCCAGTTACTGAATAATATAGAGCAATCGGCCTTCGTGTAAAGATATAACACATATATTTGCTTGGCCTCATCCATAAACTTGATTACATCCTTCTCAGATAGGATTATGTGTCATGCTGTGCCATGCTTCAACCAATCTGTGAATAGTCCTGTTTTCATGCATGCAAATTTTTAAGAATGTGTAACGATGTTATTCGAGGATTGTACTTACCCTTCCAGCCATGATGTCTCACTTCGCACAAGAGAAGCTGATATAGGCGCCACATACCAACGCCTTGGATTATGAGGGCCATGCCGCATGAGCATATAATTAACATGTGAAAGGAGTGCCCAGTGTACGAATTTGGACCTTGTTATCAGTCGTTCGGCAACTGGTATTGCTGCTAAATATTGTCCCTTACATTTAATTTCTACAATGCGTATTAATTACGAACTGTGCCATTTTCTTCTTACTCCTGCTGAAATGGAACTCAATTTAGAATAAATGGAGGATTAGGCCTGAAGGTGTTGTAAGGCATAGTGTTACACAATAGACCACGAAGACCAGTATTTACGAGAAAGCAGAGAGTCTCAACGTAATATTTATTTAGAACTATCTCAGGTTTGTTAGATTCAATTTATAAGTATTGTTAATACGCCAGAAGTTGTCGATGAAAGTAGGCTGCCTATGCGCAAATGACTATATATGTAACGCGGTTTGTTGTCCATGGCTCACAGTAACAGAACAATTTACGAATTCCATCACAGAAATATAATTGGAGACACAAAATCAGAACAAGGTAATAAGCTTATTTGATTGACTGTGGGGTAAATCCTGCTGGAGGCGTTTGACGACACAGAATCTGCTTTTGTGATTCGAACGCTTGCAGCCACAAAATGGGGTTATTAAGAAATAACCATCACAGGAACTATGATGGAAGTTAATAGACGGTTTGCTGATGTGTACCGTGTTATTACTGTCAACATGTAGACGATGTTTACGGTCCACACGTTATCTTCTAAAATAGCATGTTACATGGATTAAGGTTTAAAGCTATTAGAGGCTGTCCCCATGGTGCATAATCTGCTGTGGAGCGGTGATCCATAGAAATCCAAACAACCATGAACAGATTTGTAAGCATACACATAATGAAATATAGTGAATATGTCAAAGAATTGAATAACATATGTTACCCCACGGATATAAATACGTCGCACATCCCGTATACATATATAACTATTATAATTGGCAAGCATTAAACCTGCATTCATTGATAATGAGAAAACCTACCACTTTTAACTACCTTGGCAAAAACTCGTTCCCTAGACGAATGGGGGTAAGGGTGTGAGGCAGGTCCATACCTTGGAGATGTATAACAATATTATATGGTGACGTCATGCATCATTCGCGTTCAGATGTCCATGTTTCTACCTTTTGACGTCGACATAAAACTATGAAAGACACGAGCGTTCTGTTGATGCTGATCGCCTACAACGTTCGGTATGGACGATTGGGGACACCTCAGTATTGATACTGGTTAAGAATACGTCCCATCACTAACCTTTGACGAAACATTATTTCAACAAATGTGAAAGCGCAAATGATTTCTTGATTTAAGGAATAAATTGCGATGCATCACATTCATAGTGGAGGCCTATGAAACCCATTGATTCGAAATCGACATTACCCTATCAGAGTCAACCTATCGGTGATGTGAATTTCTCGTACGATGAACATAATTCAGCCGTTTGCAAAGGTGAAATCACGACCAGTGCCACATGCATACTGATAACCGTCAATTCTGGTTCAATCCGCTCTGAAATTTAAAAATCAACCAGCCGTTTTATCTCTATGTTATCCTCTCGATAGACTTCACTAGTACACATATAAAATGGCCCTGTATGTACAATAACACTAAAATAGTTAATCAATTATATGTAAGGGGGGATTTTAGCAAATATTATTTCAAACATAGGCTTGTATGAAAATGATTAACCATTTATCAACAGCTGGATATTTCAAAACACTATAAAGTTACCGCTAAGTTAATGCTTGAGGATTTTTTGTCTCAGCAAGAGACCATTGCAGATTTGGTTGTGATAGCAAGGTCAAGGAGAATATCGCAATAATTGTTAACATAATGCCAAAGTGCAATAGCGACTAAGAGAGTGTATTTTATGACAAAGGACGGTTTCCCAATGCACTAAGCCAACATAGACAATATTATTGTTGTTTTGCAAAAGGTGATATTTACTCATTCAGAAACAATTCATGTATAACAGATGAAGAGTACAAGATGAGGCACATCCGTGTGAATTTTTAATTTACATACAGCAGGTATAAATAATCATTGAAAATATTCATCCATGGAACAAGTACATGCTGGACTCAAAAGTTGTAACATTTTATGCGCAATGACTTTTCTATTATTGCTGCTTGAATATTTAAAATTGGTCAGCAGTGAATAGAATACTGCTGCCTAATGTTCTCATATTATTTCGAACCACACCACTAACAGTGTTAGGAGTTCAAGAATAAGGCCTTGTCGTACAACCCAGTAACGTTAATGCTGCAATGCTGTATATTTTTACGAGGTATAAGAAGACCTATAAATGGTTTGCTTGGTTACTCCCACTTACACATTGGCGCTGTGTAAGCCACAAACAAATATGATTGTTAAAATCTACCTTGCATCACAGTTGGTCCCTTCCTTCTCGTGAATATGTCAGAACTAATGGCACACGGCTATGAGGCGTCGACATGTTGTCATTAACGACCGGTAACCGGATATAGCAACGATTTCATGTTTTCAAAAAGCCGATGAAATGCTAGTGAAGATTTAACACATTACCATAATGACAACTGAGAAACTTGTAATGATACACTAACACTATTCACGCTCAACCAGAAGAGTGTTAAAACAATGCAAATGTAAAAACAACCGTGATGTGTGTTCGCTACCCGTGACTACAAGCCATCATTGGATCCATATCACTGTGAATGGAAAGCTTCTGACTAGACAGGCAGCAACGTCGCAAACAGAACTAAATGGCTTTGGTGGCTTTCATGTTCATAATATCCCATGTCAAAGTGAAATTCCCATTCTTACATGACAGCCACGTAACGTAACTTGCTAAACGGGACCCTAGCAGGTTTTTTTGCCCGCTCGACACTGCCAGAAATAATGCTCTCAGTCTTATACGGCAGTATCATGCACGAAATAGCTGTGCTGGATCATACTAGGTTGATGTTTACTTTACACACCAAAACTATATGCTGAATCTATAACAAGAAGCAGCACTCCAGATAAAATCACTAGATCCGTGCACTCCGACACCGTATGCGTATAACATGTCAAGCAGGGCGTCCTTGAGCAATAAGTGGCAACTTATATACGCCACTCAAAGGATGTTACAGTCTTTCAACAAGACAGTTATCACTTTCCGAATTATATGATTTATTCATTAGTATATTTCTTCCTCGCAAGGAATTAGTACCGAGCAAATTTTGAAATATATAGTACGCACACACACTAACAACCGGTCCCCAAGTTCCGCTAATTACTGAATGATTATTGATGAGTGATTAGTTACGTGAGTGCCTGGATGAGTAAGTATGTGTGTGAGTGAGTGAGTACGTGCGTACGTGAGTGAGTGTCTGGTAGGGAGAGTGAGTGAGTGACTACGTAAGTGAGTGAGTGAGTGAGTGAGTGAGTGAGTGAGTGAGTGAGTGAGTGAGTGAGTGAGTGAGTGAGTGAGTGAGTGAATGAGTGCGTGAGTGAGTAAGTGATTAGGCACGTGAGTCAATCATTCAATAAGAGAGTATGTGAGTCAATGAGTGTGTTAAAGAGTGAATGCGTTAAGTATATGCCGCAACGTAATTATTTCTATCGTCTCTTGCGGGATGGCATCTTAATCTTCGTGAACTATGTGAAGTGTTGTTTCACCGGCTTTGTTGATACCCTTGAGGGAGTGCAGATCGTTACCTATCAATATTCCATTCAGGGTGGAGCCGAGAAGAAACAAGCGTTGCCTGATCACATGTTTGTGTTAACATTGACTATAGAGAGACTAGTGTGGAAGTTGATATACGTTCATGGTAGGCAGCCATCGCCGCTTGCTTGATTTTGACTTAATCCCGAAGACATTGTCAATACTCCCCGCTGTTATTTCGCTTCACTAACACGGCTTCCTGATAAATGCTGATTGAAAGAAAACATCTATGCTGCTAATAATTTAAGGCGGTTGTGCCAGATTGCAAGGGTATTGTTGGGGTAATATGCGTATTATCTCATCAGGGTTGTTTATAATCTACAGATCTATAATTTGTCGCGCTATTGCTTCTTGTTTGGTGAATTCTACTTTGTTGTGATCGTTGTTCAGCCACTGATTTTGTCAAGAGAAATGCTGCACAGGTTATGAAATCTCTTTACTGAATAACTTGCATCTACTTCCAATCAAAGGCACCTTGATATTGTCTACCAAATCTGGCGTAAATTTAAGATGGATCATGTTAGTTAGCTTATAGTGGCTGCCTGGCTATATAATGAGTTGGGAAAACCTAAGCTAACATGTTATGCTGTGCTCCCAACAAATACTTCGAGTTTATACATTTTGGTCCCCAATTTACATGGTTTTTGTTATTAAAGAGGGTAACAATACGTCACTACAAAGCATAGTCACTGTTGTGCATTAGACAGCCTATTTGCTGGTTGACTAGACGATCATATCAAAATGACTACAACCGTTATATATCCTTCATCCCATTCGATGAGTATTATCAATTAGCAATATCAGCCTGAACAAATGCTGCGTACCTTGATATTTAGAATCACAATTTCCGTGCAAATCCTCGAGTGGAGTTTGGATTATTCATTTGCCAAGTATTTACAAAACTTTTGAGAGAGAGGGGTTTATATATCGGACGTTACAGAGAATTATTTATTCATTCAACGTCTTGTAATACAGTCCTTCAATGAAGAAATAATATGCATGTATATCGTATCAGGTAAGCTAACGCACCCAGCTGCGCTTTCGTAAACATGCTAACGCCATAGATTCGATTATTGTAGTTGTTAGTAACCAGGCTTAGTTATCATGTAACAGTCTATGACATTAAGACATAAAGTAATTAAATCCTATGCATTAAGTGTTTTGGCCAACAGAGAACTTCAGCATTGACCCTTACAGTCAACACAATAGTATGACCCCCGAATCACAACAGTGCGTCTACAACGATATTAAGTGATTAATATTGCGAGTTTTCTGTGAAATCGAACGACGAAAGTTAATAACACAACTGCTCCGTAGATTGTGGCAGAGCGAGAGCACATGAAAGTAGAATCATGAGGTGATGCGATGTTTTGTCGTCGTGGTATTGGCATAGCCATGTATCTGGGTGAGCATATTACTGAATACTCCAGAACAGTTGTTGTATAATGAAACGTACCATGGCGTTACGGTCCATAACACAATAAGCAGCAGCAACGAAGGAGATGAACCTCGCCAGGGTTACACTGGTGTTGCTATAAATAGAATGTCGGTCTAAACAAGGTGCATTATACAGTTGGATGACGATACCTTTTCAGTCATGTCCAAAGGTGCCTAGTTGTTAAGAGAGTTATAGCAATCGTCACGCGGCTTGAGCAGCAGAATGATGGCATCTTCCGACAAACTGGACAGAGGGTTGTGAAATCGAACACTCGTTAGAACTCACAGATCGGTGAATCATGTGAATCAATTGGCGGCTGAGCAACGATAAGGTGATCCGGAATCAATGCTTGAAGGGACCACCATCAACAACCCTTAACATTGACGGCTCACAAATTCAGTCGGTATCGTCTCTGCGTAATCTTGGATTCATGTTTAAGTCGATGTCAATGTCGTACTTGTCGGTTTGAAAAAGCTACCTGTGTCTAGTGAAGTTGTTGTACTAGTGGGGCCACTAAATTGAACGCGGTAATGATTCGTTTGGTAATGTCATGGCTGTTTCCTCAATTCTAAACCGTTGCATAATTATTTGGGTACAAGCCGAAAAATAAACATCAAATCTCAAACCGTGGAAGTCTGTTATCAACATATTGGTTCACACTACCCTATAGACCCCGCATTTCTATTTGGTTTATGATTGACCCCATCAAATGGCATTGCTGCCTACGATAATCTGCGCTTGTGTATGGCACGATTCCGAGTGCCTCTCAGTTTGAAAGTTTATCGTGGAAGGCTAAATGCTCAAAATATTATAATAAGCATCAGAAACACTATTCGCAATTACGCATTTGTATTATCTGCTCATCCCAATATTTGTGTTACGGGTTCCGTATCAATAACACACAGGTTTTATATGAACCTAAATGAAGCAGTGTGGATGAAAATCAACAAAATGTGATATTGAGTCTTGCTAAAACAAACGATTGGAAAAGCAGAAACGAATGCATTCGCTTATGTAGTATATTGGACAAATTATGTGAATAATTTAATGATACTTTAATTCATTTATAATATTTGCTTATTGGAAGCAGAAATAACACAACTGCTCCGTAGATTGTGGCAGAGCGAGAGCACATGAAAGTAGAATCATGAGGTGATGCGATGTTTTGTCGTCGTGGTATTGGCATAGCCATGTATCTGGGTGAGCATATTACTGAATACTCCAGAACAGTTGTTGTATAATGAAACGTACCATGGCGTTACGGTCCATAACACAATAAGCAGCAGCAACGAAGGAGATGAACCTCGCCAGGGTTACACTGGTGTTGCTATAAATAGAATGTCGGTCTAAACAAGGTGCATTATACAGTTGGATGACGATACCTTTTCAGTCATGTCCAAAGGTGCCTAGTTGTTAAGAGAGTTATAGCAATCGTCACGCGGCTTGAGCAGCAGAATGATGGCATCTTCCGACAAACTGGACAGAGGGTTGTGAAATCGAACACTCGTTAGAACTCACAGATCGGTGAATCATGTGAATCAATTGGCGGCTGAGCAACGATAAGGTGATCCGGAATCAATGCTTGAAGGGACCACCATCAACAACCCTTAACATTGACGGCTCACAAATTCAGTCGGTATCGTCTCTGCGTAATCTTGGATTCATGTTTAAGTCGATGTCAATGTCGTACTTGTCGGTTTGAAAAAGCTACCTGTGTCTAGTGAAGTTGTTGTACTAGTGGGGCCACTAAATTGAACGCGGTAATGATTCGTTTGGTAATGTCATGGCTGTTTCCTCAATTCTAAACCGTTGCATAATTATTTGGGTACAAGCCGAAAAATAAACATCAAATCTCAAACCGTGGAAGTCTGTTATCAACATATTGGTTCACACTACCCTATAGACCCCGCATTTCTATTTGGTTTATGATTGACCCCATCAAATGGCATTGCTGCCTACGATAATCTGCGCTTGTGTATGGCACGATTCCGAGTGCCTCTCAGTTTGAAAGTTTATCGTGGAAGGCTAAATGCTCAAAATATTATAATAAGCATCAGAAACACTATTCGCAATTACGCATTTGTATTATCTGCTCATCCCAATATTTGTGTTACGGGTTCCGTATCAATAACACACAGGTTTTATATGAACCTAAATGAAGCAGTGTGGATGAAAATCAACAAAATGTGATATTGAGTCTTGCTAAAACAAACGATTGGAAAAGCAGAAACGAATGCATTCGCTTATGTAGTATATTGGACAAATTATGTGAATAATTTAATGATACTTTAATTCATTTATAATATTTGCTTATTGGAAGCAGAAATAAGATGGTATCGACTGATAGGCTCATCATCTGGATAGACTTGAACCAATCTGACAACAATACGGAAATAATTCTCTGATATTCTATTCGGAACCACAACCAGAGCGGTTTGTGAATCTTCATGTTTGCCGAATCATTCACGGTCTTATAACCCTTTATGTCAGTAGAGAGCTCAATATTGTAAAGTACCAACTCACTAATCATTCGAAGTGAGGTGTTATATCTAGTTACGCATACGGTGAACTAATCCGACAGCAAAGATAAAGATAATCTCATATTACCACCCAAGACATGTTAACAGCTCATACGAGACGCCCAAATATACACAAATCTCAATGCATGCGTCAAAGGCAGATATCCAGGAGGGCGTTGATAAGAGCGGGTGCAATACGGAATCTATTTGCATTGAAGGTTTTTTTAGCATTAGGTTAGCGGTAAAATCTATACCACTGCATGAACCAATAGAACCCACTACTTAAGGCTAACAATGTTCCACCACTCTGCGAAATGAGGTGCACCCATCCAGAAGAAGCCTATTGTTATTCATATCCTGGTACAAAGTTTCCTATACCAGATTGCCTCTTGATCTTATGCTCGACAGAAGATTCAACGACCGTTAAATTCCACCCCTATTGTCCATTGACGAACGACATCGGTTTCCATCGATATTCTCGGCTAAATGGAAACCATCGTCAATTTAGGGATATCAGTACAAGGAGCGCATAATCCCAGTCTCTACGTGAATTCATCCGTTTGCTACGGGTGATAATTGATATGCCGTTGAATTAGAGCAATGAGCTGTACTGCAACATTAATGTGAGTAATGAGCCGTATTGCACCATTAAAAGGGGACTTAGGTCAAAATTCCGCGATGTTGAATTATGGCACCTGACTGAATATCGATGAACACATAGACCATTTCCGGCTAAATTGTAGCAATTCAATGAAGCAGACCGACTTTCTCTCCTCAAAAACTGCACCGATCGTCACCGACGGCAATATTGGCTTGCCTTTGTTGTGTTATTTTTCAGCCAATCACAGCCTACACGTAGCCTGTGCTTAGTCTGCGTGTGGCCCATTGCCACTTGTATGTATAAACTCATGACAGATATGATCTTAAAAAAAGATATTAGAGCCTGAATACCTGCCCAACGATCTAGACAATGTAATCAGAGATGCTACAGCTGATACAGACAGCAGCGACTATGACAAATTTCAAGATAGGGGCGAATATACACAATGCTGTCGGTATGGACAGTACGGGTTGCTGCCGACAGACGTTGAGCGTTGCTGTTGTCCGAGAAATGTTGAAAAGAAGGTTTAGTTAGGCTCAGGGAACACTTGTATTACGATGTTTACGACACAATATCCAAGAATCTAGAAGTGCTAACCATCATGATTATTGTGTGGTCTCAGCAAGTCATTTCACTGTGCTATGACAAACGCCAAAGGTTGAAATGTCTGATTTCTGTGTACCAAAATTTCAAATAATACGATTTGTATCTAATTTTTCGCGATCATTTTGAACAAGAATTCATTCAATCACAGCTATGCTAATGCATGCAAATGGCAGATTTCCATATCATATATCTAAGTAAATCAAAAGATGCATGAGCCAAAGCTCTGGTGACTTAAATATAGCCGTCAATTCTCAAGCGATCCCAGCAGAATATACTGTTATCAGAACATGGCATGGAATTGTGTTGGATTTTGAGTAATTGTAAACCAATATGGCAGTTATGTACTTACCTATAATGTATTAAGCGCCATTTCAAACGAATGATGGATGTTCAGTATGAAATATATAATACCTGTAATTACGAATGTAGTTATTAGACGTGGGAAACTCGCGAGAAGCTGACGCTGATAAGTTAATATTGCATAGATACTGATTATTGTTCTGTTTTTATCTACTTTCCCGAAACAGTCAACCATGATCCCAGTGGGCACAACACGTGGTGGATCCACGAACTTCCACGTGATATACACGTGGATTCAACGAGTATTTAATCACGTGGAATAGATGTGTCAAAACCACATGGAAAAGACTGAGCATTTTAGAACCCATTTGTAAATTATTATTTATATATTTTTTTTTTCAGTTTATACCAGAAATATGGGCATATGTTACCCTGAAAGCCCTAGCTAGTCATGTGCTATATATGACAAGATATATTAGGTTTCACCACTTTTGGTGCTATCGATCGATGAGCTCTGGGGATGATGATTGTTTGTGGCTTTCAACTGCTTGGTTACTATCGTGACTGGGATCTCCTGGAATAATGAGTCGAAATTCAGGGGAGATACTCTCCAGACGTAGGCGAGGCTCGAACCCCTGACCTGCTGGTCCGTGGAGAAGACCCGGCTGGGGGTTGAGAGCGCTATCAAAATTATTATTTTTGAAGACGAGATTTTATGCGTCATACTGAACTAGAAAGATTTGATTTAGAGCAGTAAAGCAAATACGAAACTAATTCCAACATTGTTCGTAACACTCGATTGGCGCGATTTGCTGCAGTTTTGGAAAGTTGAGAATTAATTTGCTATATTTTTTGACAGTTTCTAAGTTTACAAGTGAGTGGTATTTAAATGTTATTCTTTTATTGAAAATAAGTTTACTCAAGTGGTTGTGCAAAAACTGCGTGCCGTATATAATTTGCTCATGGTTAATAATTTTATGCTAATTGTTGCTTGAAACCTCTATTATCGCTCTCAGGAAAGTTCCAGCCGTTGCAGCGGAAAGGCTGTAGGCACGCCTCGTGCGTATTGGGAGGCTTGCTCCTTAATAAACCACAATCATCTTATACACACGCCATCGTTCATCTGTCCCTCCATCTCACAGTCATCGTTCATCTGTCAGTCCATCTCACAGCCATCGTTCGTCTGTCAATCCATCTCACACAGTCGTCATCCCTCATCTGTCACTCAGTCCCACAGTCATGGCTCATCTGTCACTCATTCTGGCAGTCGTCGGTTGAACAATGATGGCTTACCTTTAACATAAGTGCACATTTGGGAATATTTTACTTTTCTATAAATATTTACTTTTTTTTAATGCTGCTATTGAGACAGGAAAAAAGTATCTTTTTGGTATTATTTACAAGTTTATTGTGAGCAGCATAGTTATTGAACACTGCATAATTTGTGTGTGCACAGGTTTTCAGAAGCGCTGCCTACATCTCCTCAAATCAGGGATATACTGAACAGGCAGGAGAGGAAAGAGCTGGCCGATAGTGGAAAACAGCTTCCTGAATCTGGGCAGATGAACAGCACTGAGGAACTTCAACATTTCAATGAGCAGTTGATGGACAACCAGAGAAAGAATTTGTGGGTATGTAAAATTGCAGTTTTGTTAAGGAATAGTGGGCGTTAGATCTAATAAACAGCAATGAAATATTTTCCACAAAAATGCCTCCATATTATCATATACTGTATTGTCGGGAATGACTGTTATACCCAATTCAACTAGCATGCTTTTGAATTATTCCTTGTGGTTTTGTGGTCATTTACTTTGCTATTACTGGGTGATTATGACTTGTTTATTTTTGCATAAATAATCATTTATATATGTAAAAGAATACTCTGAACCAACAATTTAAATAAGCAAAATAATTCAAAAACATTGTGTAAATGTCACATATTTTGTGCCAGTTTAAGTGTATGAAAATTGATGGTAGCAGTGTCCGGGATATGGTGAACAATTTGACAAGCAGGTGAGATTATCTCACTCTGTAGATGTATATGATGTGTACATCCATGATCCAAACAACTTTCACATATGCATTTTGTCCGCATTGGCAATGTTTAAGACATTTTTATGCACCAATTGTATTCATACAGACATTATGCTTGCAGATTTATCACTAATTCCCTTTAGTGCAAGCTAAACATGAAAGGGTCAAGAGGTGACAAAGCCAGCTTTGAGAAAATGGTAGGTTCACCATTGGCTAATTACTTGGAAATCTATGATAGTATTTGGATTTAATGATACGCAATAAGGAATGAAAGTCAGCTGTACGATGTATGAAATTAATTTGTTTTCTATGTACTGTGCAGAAAGTGTAGTGAAGAGTCATGGGTTCACCGAGGCTGCTGTTAATGTCTTACTAGCCAACCGACTAAGGAATGCACCCGAGAGAAAAAGTTTAGATATTGCCTATTGGTAGTTTTGTTGAAATACTCACACATTTAGATTTTTGATAGATTTGACTAGATCATTTACTTAAAGGGCCACTGACATGCAAAATTCAAATTTGTGCGGTCATCTAATTTTGAAGATGATTTTGTGACATTTTTACACTAGTATGACTGAGATGTCATAACTGGTTGCCGAGATATTACCGATCGAACTCGCAGACTTTCCTGTATGACGTCATCGAGCTCATTCACTCACTTTCGTTTAGTGGTTTACTGATGAAAGCCATTTACCCAGACGAATGTGACTGCTTTGTGTTAATAAGGTGACGTCACACAGAAAAGTCTGCGAGTTCGGGCATACTTGCGTCACTTAAAAATTATCGTCAAAATTAATTATCAAAAAGTATGTATATTTTATTATTTGCATTTTATTACCGTGAAAGTAAATAATGTTATATCTGGGTAGATAAATGATGCTCATGCATGTAGTGACTGGTTTAATGTGTTTATGAACAAACCTGCCTTTGTTTATTAATTCTTTGCATTTGTATGTTGACATTTACCCGTATTGTTTAAAAAAGATGTTTAATATCGTTATTTGTGATCATGTAGCACTAATAGTTGGATATTTCTGAGAAATAAATGTACTTGGTTCAATGATCTTGTCGAATCGATTAAAAAACAAATTGACTGTATTGTAGCATTAATTAGTTGACTAAAGAGGAAGTAAAAACCACCTGAATACAGAAGGGCACACCTCTTTTTCACGTGTCTATATCCTTGTGTTTTCGACTTGCCTTTTATGCCAAGTTTCCACGTGTATTTCATCAAATTGTTCACGTATTTTCAACATGGATTCCACGTGTTGTGCCCACTGGGATAACAATGGCATTTATGAAAGCACTTTTCGAACAGCATTTTTGACTCAGATAGCCAGATAGAGCCTTCGCACAAAATTTTGGTATTGTAATAAATCGATATCACCTGATTATTGTCGATGTTAATGACAGGCTCATTAGACAAGTAGCTGCTTTAACACCGGGCAGGTATAAATCATGGTTTATAACAGCTGAGCAGTTCTAGCAACACCAAATTTATTCGCGTCCTATAGGTGACTTAACGTTTCCCTTTGACAAGATGTGTTATATTCATTATTAGATGAGATCATCTGCATACCCATAGATAAGCACGGTTGTTTTGAGATGAGAGAGGAATGCCTACACAAGACGTCTGCTCTATTTGTGGGTCATTTTGTTCATATGTCAGGCTTGCACGGAAAGTTTACCAACTGGATTTGGGCGCATAAGTACTTTGACAATGGCAGCATTAAACAATTTAAGACACGATTATTCGCTTGATCTACATTGTGTCATTATTTACCATTATCGACTTATAGGATTAGATGATAAAGTACTAATAGCATTCAAAGTTTATATGAATTAAAGCTGACACCATACAATCGGACACCATATTGGCTGTATCACACAACGTATGGCGCGCATATATATATATATATTATATATATATATAGATATAGATATATAGAGAGATATATTATAAAAGAGATATAGAGAGAGATAGAGATATAGGGAAAAGATAGAGAGATAGATATGTTTATATATATAGATATATATATAGATAGAGAGATATATATAGATATAGATATACACATATATAAATATATATCTAACACATATATATATCAATATATATAAATATATAGATAGATGTATACATATATATATATAAAGAGATATGTATAGCGATATATATACATAGAAAATATGTAAATATATAAATATATCTATAGACATTTAGATATATATAAATTAAGATATAGAGTATCTAGATAGATAGATCTCTAGAGATCTATCTTAGATCTCTCTCCCTAGAGAAAATAGAGAGATCTGAATATATAGAGAGATCTATAGAATATTTCTCTCTCTCTCCTTCTATCTCTCTCTCTCCTTCTCTCTATAGATAAATATATCTCCTAGAGAGATCTCTCTCTCTATATCTCTCTCTCTATATCTCTCTCTCTATAATCTCTCTATCTCTCTCTCTCTATATCTCTCTCTCTCTCTATCTCTATATATATATATATATATATCTATATATATATATATCTTACTTTATGCGCATATCTGTGGATTAACTATTCTGTACCAGTTTGGAAAGTTACTAAATGCACACAGTGCATTATAAATAATAAAGTTCACATGATACCAGCCACGCTGCTACACAAAGGGTTATAGCTTCCTATCGGTTGACTATAACGTTTTGATTTGCAAAATTAATCATGGACGTGTGCTCGAGGATATTGTTTGAAGAAGAGAAACCCCCATCCTTTAAACAGAAAACCTAGCAACGCAGCTCTCATTTGCCCTAAGGTAGGGTAACTTCAATGGGCATTGCTGCAGGCCCGTGTCTGTGCGTTGATTGAAAAAAGAACGACATATATAGATAGATAGCTATACCCAGAGGAATCACGTTTTTTAGCTCATCATTTGTTTGAAGAAGAGAAACCCCCATCCTTTAAACAGAAAACCTAGCAACGCAGCTCTCATTTGCCCTAAGGTAGGGTAACTTCAATGGGCATTGCTGCAGGCCCGTGTCTGTGCGTTGATGTACAATGGCAAAGAAAAAAGCGGAGTAATATATACCTTATGCTATACCCAGCAGACAATAAAACTTAAAAAGTGATGTACCAAAGGGATCAAATGGCTCTTTATTTGCTCAATACAAACTTAGTGGTCGATATACGAGGCATAATACATCTGTGGTAACATGGAATAGGCTGCGGTAAAATAGAACAGGTCACTTTGAAAACATGTACATCCCCTTGCAGTTGCAACGCAAGACAAGGCTTAACCCATATGGTAATACATACATGAATTTCGTCGCACGCTAAATACACGCTTTTCAATGAGTAAACATACACACATATATATATAAATATAAACATATAGACATATACATATATGTGTATACATATATTTCTATATTAATGTATATAATAATTTATGTACATTTATATATAAACAATATGATATATATAATATAAATATATATAAATAAAAATTTTAAATATACGTTTATATACATATGAATAAAAAATTTTATACATTAATATAAACATACATGTATTTATATAATTTCGTATACATAAATGAATATGTTGGTATATATATATATATATATATATATATATATATATATATATATATATATATATATATATATATATATATATATGTATATGTATAGATATGTTTCTATACATATGAATATATCAATCATTAAATATATTTATATATACATATTTCAAGAACACGTATCTGTATATCTGTTTTTCCTTTATTAGCATAATGCGACATGTGCTCTTTGTAGCCGCTACCGTAGCGTCGTGTTGCCTGTTAGATGTTATCCAGCTGTAAGATTAAAGCCAACTGAATGTATGATATATAAATAAACGAGCCCACAGGCTGCTTTATTTTGATGCCAGAAATACGAATATCTCAGTCCGTCCACATAATATAAGTTCTGAAGTGATTATGGCCCTGTTCGTAATTAATCTGTTTGTGGGTTTTTTCGGAAAGCCTCTTTCAACAAGCGGATTCATTTAACCTGGTACCTTTTATCTGGTTTGTGATAGCATTTTGTATGAATATTGCTTGGCATGCAGTTACCAAGGCAACCATGGACGGATTGGGAGCACATGATTGATAATGGGATACAGTTTGTGACAGAAAATGACTTATTGTGTTAATTACTGAACTCTAGCCAATAAGACCCCACATGTCCACAAGCAATAAAAAATCATCGAATACTGCCGTAATGAAGTAATGTGCGCAAAACTCCATGTTGGTGACTGATAAAGGGTAAATAAGCTGACTCAGAGAAGTTACACCAATCTTCCTGAATCAGCCTTCAATGCACAAGTGCATTTGCAAAATAAAGAAAACAATTCGAGCCAGTAGTGGAGGGGCGGTTTACACGATTTAGATATTACCTTACATCCATGCGATCCAGGTAGTTCATGGCGTTGCTGTAGAAAAACGGATATTTTTGGTTAGATATCTTTGCTAGGTTGTAGATAGTCACACACCACTGCCGTTATCTGCCTATAGCAAGCATATACAGTGTGATTGTCGATATATGTGGAGTAATGAAAAGATGCATGCCTTGCCCAACGGCTCCCCTTCATCTTTCGGGTTGTCAACCAAGCTCTGACGTCACGCAAAATGAGCCAGCAGAAGCTATAGCTAATAGTTCTTGTTAAACAGCGTTTGATATTAAACCTCGATATCTTCAACAACGACGTGATTCATCAACCACCCAAGGCATAGGAAGGGAGAGGCTGATGTCAGCATACATAAAATGGATCTGTTATCTAGCAACCCACTCATTGTGTCCGTGGCCTTAAATGCCCAGCTGCACATCAGTCAAAATTACTTGAAACTGATAATCGTATCAAACGGGTCCAAGGCTCGGTTGTGAGATAGAAGGTCTTGACCCGTATGAATTATGCATCAGGAACAGCATAAATCCGTCCGCAGAAATGATCAAAACACCGAGTCTAACTCGAAGACGAGATCAAGCATAAGCCGGTAATATGAACATATTACATGCATAACGTGACTAACCTGGGTAAGTATCTCTTTGTTTGATGGGCAAAAGGCAAAATGAGGAAGCTTTATCAAGGTGTTATTCGTCGATAGTGTACATTTCAGAAATGGTCGAATTTTATCCAACATTGAGTAATTTGGATATTTGGCCGGTGGGTCAAAACCACTTGTACTCACTCATTCCATTAAACAAGTTGAATGAATTGCTTGCAAAATATTTTCTAGTGCTTTGTATCGTACGACTGCAAGTAGGTGTACTGATCACGCAATTTGTCGTAAGTGCGGCGTTTGCTCTGTTTGTTGCAACCGTTGTATCAGAATTAATGGAAATGTAATAAGTATTTCCCGAATAACTAATCACAACAACCAAATGTATGTGCGGTTGACAGTTTAAATGAAATGTTCTTTTAATTCGGAATATAAACCAATTACACACGGCAGTATGTACATGATGCCCTTTGGTGGTGCATTGCTACAATAGGGACTTAAAGGGTGATTTTATTACTGATTATTCTTTTTCTCCCTAACAAACCATAATCGCCTTACCTATCCCAGGACACGAACATAATGCCCTTCAAATTTTCCGATCTTCACTATGTTTGGCATGCAAACTTTGTATCGTTACTACTTTAAGCATATATCTAGTTGTTGTGCTGGTATAGATAAAAGCTTAGTAATTCGTTCAGCAGATACAAAAAAAAATCGCTAGTAGAACAGAGAACCCAAACCGGCAGATACAGGCTTATCAAAACAATTGTGTCGTCGGCTTTGCCTTCAATGCTGTTAGCCTTTATTAGAATGAGACTATTTTGGATTGTCATGGCAAACCTAAATGAATTCTACCTACTTGTCATAAAGATTAAAATGAATCCCATCACTCAATGAATAAATTAAGTGTGCATTTGACTTGTGCACGGCTTTACTCGGTAGACTCAGCTCCTCTGAGATATGATTGTAAGCAATGCGTTTATTTAGCCACCTACTAGCTCCACACTATATCATAGAAATCGTAAGCGTATGAAGCGACGATCGTCGATGACGCTTGTTAATTTCAAAGCTTACCTCACTTGTAAGGCGTGGATCATGTCATCATTTGTACGCGTATCTGCCTATTCGATGACGTGAAAAACTAATTAATGCCTGTATCAATCCTTTATTGACTGACTGCACACAATACCAGCAGATACTGTGAATTAGACTGCAAAACGGGTACATGTTATATAGCTGACAGACAAACTAAGAGGCAGTCCACGTTCGAGTTAATATTTCAATTGAATCATCGCCAAATAAAGTGGCTGAATGCAACCAATCTATATATCACAGTTGCATTATAGTAAGATTTCATGAAAAACCACCTGCAGCGTTTGACGCCTAATCTAACACAATGACGCTGACATGTGATTAGCATTCCAATGAACTCAATTCAGGCTAATTATATGTATGTATTGGTCTCAGACGGTCTCCAGCTCAGCTTCGCTTTTGTGTATTTCTCGCATATCTTTAGCACTCATAGTGTACGGTCTATCGCAAAAGCAAAGCAACGTGACGGGTGTTTGTCAAAACCTGCCATGGAAAAAGCCTACGATTGCTTAGAGTGCTATTGCATTAAGGCCGGTATCTAAGTCAACATTTTAACATTTATATCATAACGCACAATCAGCGCGAACAAAGTTATGAAATTGATATCAATCGTGACGACATAAACTGTCGCTTTTAGTTTGTCATATTTGCATGACCTCATCAAGCACCTGTCCCTGTTCAACAGCTGATTAAATTATCACTGTTATGAATGTACATCATAGTGGATGAATATGTGCCAGCGTAAATGGCGCACTTGAAATTTTTATCATCGGTCCTGGTATCATTGTCAAAATGCAGCGTTCCTTCAAAATTCCGTTGGTCGATACATTTAGAGTTATGTAGAAATCGGTGTCTTCGCTATGAATGCAGCGTGAAGCATGCGGCAAGTTTCTGGTTCGGATTGTATTATCCGAGTAAGACTCGGTGTTCCAAACACTAGCTGCGTCATTCCTAGTACGAAATTCATGCCTACACTGCCCCGAACGGCACACAGGCGATTTTGATTAAAATATGATATGATACGCTGATGACTACGATTGTTAAAAGCTGCCCCAATTACAATTCAAAGCTTAGCGCCGATTGGCCTATTACTCACCTGTCGGTTTGAAAATGTTATATGAATTCAGCGCAGTTTTGATGCGGTAGGGTAACTTAACTGACAGCGTTCATTTGTAATTAATCCAAGTTATACACCTGCGTATCGTTAGTTGAGTACCAGCAGTAAATCATAACCGCACTCTTGACACCTTGTTTACACAACTCGATTCATCCCGTATTTCAAATGGTTCGCTGCTACCGATAAAATTTTAGTACTGTTTGTAATTGTCAATATAATGACAGAGTAATTCGAAAATTCTATTTCTCGTATGAAACTTGCAAAAGCGCCTGTTTATTTTTGATGATAGCACAGATTATAAAGGAAATCTGCTCTCGCTTCAATTGATACCTCAATTTACGTGAACAATGGTGTCGCGTAGCTCCGTACTTCACAGGGCCGCCATAGTGACATTCTAATGGGATGCCTAAAATAACTCATTATGCGTTGTTGGTGCATCTACCAGAATATTGCGATATTGTCATGTACACTTAGAATATAGGTACCATCAGCAGACGCATCGTGACAATTACACATAAATGTACTCTTAACCACAACGTGGGCAGTTTACAAAGTGGCTTACACCATTATTGCGAAGTTAAAATCTGCTACCTGTCACAGGTGTAGTGTTGCATAACTCCAATTCATAATTTGCCTAAGGGGATTTCTTCTATTGAAATCGTCTCAAAGTTAGTTGACGAAACGCATGTATGGCAAATTGTTATAAATGTTTGGCCGATTTTCATGATCAGTAATATAATGGCATTGTGATAACACTTATTAGAGCATCTCTGCAAATATATTTTGGTAAGGTAAGCATAGAGTTTAACGGCACATCAATACTTAGTTATATGGTGCCTACAAAGATAAAAGACCAAATATTACCCTAGGGCAAGTCGCCACCGGCCGTCTTTGTGAAATCCGGGCCTTAGTGGTGTTTTGCAGCTATTGCCCTCGCAAAGACTTCTCCACTCAAACACAAGGATCCCCATTGTCCACCGACACGAGTAGCAACCCACTGCCAACAGGTTGAACCCTATAAGTCGCCCCTTACGACATGCAGGAGGATACAGTTGGCCTAATCTGTCACCGGACCCAGAGGGGGTCGTAAATATATTCCTGGGTTTATCAACGCAAAGCTAAATGTGAGCATCGCGAATGGTTGGCTTTTATACCGATAAATTAAACCTTCAAAAGTAATGGGAAAATTTTTCCAGCGGCCACACGGATGAGCGCCTCCGTGTTGTATATATATAGATCTATATATATATATATATATATAGAGAGATAGAGAGATATATATATATATAGATAGAGAGATAGATATAGAGAGATATATATATAGATATATATAGAGATCTAGAGAGAGAGAGATAGAGAGAGAGAGAGAGAGATAGAGATAGAGAGAGATATATATATATAGAGAGATATATATCTCTCTCTCTCTCTCTATCTCTCTCTCTCTCCTCTCTCTCTCTCTCTCTCTCTCTTCTCCTATCTCTCTCTCTCTCTCTCTCTCTCTCTCTCTAGAGAGAGATATGTCTCTAGATCTCTCTCTATATATCTCTCTGTCTCTCTCTCTATCTTCCTATATCTATTCCCTCTCTACCTATCTCCTATATACATATCTCCTCTCTATATAGATATCTCTATACATATATAGATGCATCTGCCTTTATATATATATATATATATATATATATGTATATATATGTATCTATATATATATATATCAATATACATCTATATATATATATTCATATATATGTTTATATATATATTATTTATATATACATGTATATATATACACATTTATATGTACATATATGTATATATATGTATATATATCTATATATATATATATATATATATATATATATATATATATATATATATATATATATATATATATATATATATAACTGCTTGTATCTAATTATGCACGACGTTTATGACGCTGATTCGTTGGGTTTTCGTCATCCAGAAAGCAATAATGAATGACGTTTACAAGGAAAATTGTGTTACTTTATATCGCATAGCTAGCCTATGCTCAAGTATTTATTTGCTGTTAAGAGGAGAACAACCTTGTGACAAGCTTTCACTGAGTACTGTTAGAACACATGTTTGTCTTTATGAACCCGATATCTCATAACCAATGGTCTCTGTGTGAATCTAATAAGCCCGTAATAACAATATATGGATGCTCTTATGTCCTTAATGTGACGTGGGGAAGATCATAACGGCAGTAATATTGAGATATCGCCATTTGCTACTGCTGTCAATGTATTCTGCGCTAGTGAAAGTCTCAACAAAGTTATGCTTAAGCTCTGAGAAAGAATGCAGTTGATAATATTATGTACGGTTGGTTAGGGCCAATGCTGTTATCGAAGACAAAATTACAAATCTATCACAATTGATTACATGGTGTGTGTGCGTTTATGTGTGTATGTACGTGTTTAATATCTCATGCAAACAACTTTTTAGGCATTAACGAGCCATCATACATTGAGTAGTGATAATTTAGGTAATCATCATACCGATATAGCACGTGCTTTATGCCAACAATATTCTGTGATGCGTTTTCTTTCATACTACACTGTTAAACGCTTGTTTATTTGTACAACCTAAGTCAGGCACGTCCAATTCCACTGTGACACCCTTTTTGTGTCTCATGTTCGCGTCATAAAAAGCGATAGGCGCTTTATACGATAAGTGCAATGTACATTGAGTATACATAGCAATGAGGTTCGCCTTGCTTACGGGTGTTAAGTAGTCTGCGTCCCAGACTACAGGGGTTCCGCTACGCTTCTCACCCTAGAGTCTACGACAAGAGAGGGTCTAAAACTGATGCGTCCGAATACTCGTTAGACATGTTCGTTAAAAAGCAAATAAACATAATAGCATTTAGAAAAGGGACAATCGTTCTCTCAAGCATCCTGCTATGTTTTCTTATTTACAGAAAAATTTCTCATCACAAAACGATTGTCAAGCCTCAATTTAGATTGCTTCGTAACACCATCTAACTCTCTGACGCACCATAGAAAACAGGCCTTTACCATTGGTTTCGAGTGAAGCGTTCGAGATTAGATGGATGCCTTTATCAACACGACGCCTTGTCATCAATGTTCGGTACATCAAACCTAATTAGATGATAATAGGACTCCACGGAAAATGCTGTGTCATTAGAAACACGTGATCATATCGGCGGCAACATCGAGATGCTGAGCTTGAACCAATTAGACGATGTACTGTGAGGTGAAATGTGGCTAAATGTCAATGTTGCTGTACGAAATGATATCAAATGACAGCGTGGAATTCGATATAACCGGCCCATTGTAGTTGCATGTGTGGCCGTACTACTATTGTTCAGTCTGAACAATGGTTCACTGTATTCGGAATTCTGCTACCAAGCGGATGCTTCTTTACAAACGCTATGCAATATTTCTAATAAATGTGTGCGGCACCGGCGACTGGGTATGTCATATGAAGGGGTTAGGGTATCATGACTAACATATGCAAAGCTTATGAGTAACTTGTGTTGTATGAGCTACACGTGAACATCTGAGAATAGGGATATACGATATATCAATACAGAAGTTGGGAGCTTAGTAAACATGCCCCCCCACGACCCCGTAATCCTTGTAAATGTTTAAACACAATTAACAATGGTTTCTGTCATGAACATACATGGTCGCAGATGCCGTTTATGAACAGATGAAAGGTCGGGATTTATAGGCTGTAGAGCATAAGATCAAGTGCGGTCTGATGATATGGTACTCAGAGTTTACACGAATAAGATACTCCACGATGGGTGGATATTGTAGTGTAATGGATCGTCGTTACCTGTTAGCAGATCGTGCTGTTTCGCCAGAATTTGCAGACCAGATAATGAAGTGTTAAGCAAAAACCATCTCCCTGACTCTGGTTTTCATTGTAGCGAAATTCGCTTTGATGCGGAATATGAAAAATGGTTAATATTCCCGTTCAAATTCAAGATTAAAATCGAGCAGTTATACCAACCAACATTGACTTCTGTCAGTATCTTATTTTGTTTAGGCAAGAGTAAGTACAAACTCTGACAGGCTGACGCGCTATCAAAATGGTCGTATTGGGCCAATGAATTCTCGGTTTAACTCCATAATATATGTAATGGGTAAATGCTTCTGCGTTTGATATGTCTGCATTTAAATGGTTTTATCAATGCAGCTGCCGACGATTGCATGCCCTTGGTTTGCATGTATTGGTTGTGTAAATTTAATTCAAAACATGCTGGCGGTGACAAGCTAATCACACATGAATTATTATAAACCACGTGCTTTTTCTTATCATAGAGTTATCCATTTCAAATGACAATCAAGTGCAACAGATAGCTTGACCACGTGGCATAATACTAATATTATGGGTTCTATAATTTGTCAGTTTGTTAGTTTAAGAATTAACTGAAAGAGAAGCAGCTGTCATTATCATCATTGCAGATCTACATTTTCCTGTTAGGAATAATCGCCTTCATGTCATGGATAGGATAGCAATAGTTCTGGTCTACGGACGGTTTGTCATGGTATTGAAATAATTATTCGCTATGAGTATACACACTGTAGTAATTAAAGTTATTTAAATCAAATATTTCTTTTAGAAGATCTTGCGATAGGAAGCTAATATATGTCACCTACAGATGAGCAATCTAGGTATTAAGACAATTATTAATATTGCCTGGTTGTATCGATACAAACATCCCACGTTATTGGTGACTTTATTGACTGAAAGGAGTGGGATACTTTTAGCCGAAAACACTCACTCGATAAGCTAGTTACTTTTAAAACAAATCGGCTCGCACCGGCATAATATATTTTTCACATGAGTTTTGTTTAATAAAAAAACAAGGTAAATGCACAGCAACAGTTCTCAACTTTTCCGAGATAGATGTCGAGGCATATCCTATTGGCCGTCAACTGTTAACTTAAAACAAATATCAATGCCGTTAATTATGAGGTCTTTAGACGATCATTGCCTTGAGACTTAAAACAATCGAAACGAGCTAGATCCCATCATCTTTGCCCTCTTATCACCTAAAGTGGCACTGTTTGACAAATGATGCTTTCAGTTCCATCTGTTGTGACAGGAGACGGCCGAACAAAGGATATAGAATGTACATCCTATTCACAGCATTGACGTGCTCTTAGCATTAGCCTGATCAAATATCAATGCATTGAACTTTCTGTTATAACTTATGGGTCAGCTCCTTTGGTGATAATTTTTGTTTATTATCTATATAAGCTACTTAAATGTTGTAAGTCAATATGGAGACAGTTTGCTATTTTTGTCATAAGGATACAACCGCGCAATGGTTCGGTTCTCATGAGAATATCATACAAGACTAGTAGATACTGTGGACAATCATTCCCAAACAATGATCAGCACTTGCATTTATCCTAAAACATCTAACCAAATCCGTCAAATGCTTATAACGCATTGGTTTTAAGAATGTAAAATTGATAGCAATGAGCTGTAATTGGTCCGGCAAGAATGGGACAACTGAATGGGCGTGTATGCCGTGGTTTCTAATGGCTTGAAAGACAGATCTACGTACACGATTTGAATGTCAAGCAGATCATGTGGATGTAATAACAAAACCTTATTGTTATGTATAAATGACGACAAGATATTCATGAAACAGTTGCACGCTGCAAATATCATTACGGTTACATCTCACCACGTGATTGTAAAAAGGTCAATATAACGTTATTATTATAACTGTAACAATGCCAATGTGAGGAAACTGGTGCAATTTGTGAACAACGCTATGAAAACTAAATACGGAGTAAATACACAAGTTATTATTGGTAAGAACGCTTTATGTGAAGCCATCTATGTATGTATCATGGTAACATTACAGCAAAGATTTGTGAGCTACAAACCGCAGAGACCTTTGCCAAATACATTGAAGCAAACAGATTACTTGCGTTCCCCACTACTGTTTGATAACAGCTATAAATGAGAAAAGTCACATATTTCATCTGCTTCAAACTTGTGTCGCATTTCTTACACACGGCACCGCACCAGGCGCTACGGAACAAGTTGCGGCATTTCTAGCAAATGTTTCATTTCAACGACCATCTAAAAGGATGTAACTGACCAGGTATGCATATATCATCTATCAATATCAATGCCTGCGACCGCTATGCTATACTATAACAATGTTCCGATTTAAATATCCAGCTGATGGGACAATGATACATATTTATGATCCAACCTTCATCTAAGGGGATGAAAATATGCGTTTGTGAATGATTATTTCTTCATGATAGGTCTTAATTGCGAATGCCGAACCTCTATCGATGTTTGCATGCAGACCTGTCATTGTTTGGTACTATACCACTCCATAGTGTTTACCAGTACGTTCTTGCGATGCAAGCTTTCAGCATTGTGTAAGGTTTAAGAATGGCTGTACTCTGTGCAATATAACAATCTAGGGAACTTAGTTATACAGATATGATCAAAGGATTTGGCATCATGTGGTTTCAGACTTCTTCCATGCCCTGCAACACTTTCTAAACATTCTGAGCTATTCCTGAACTTTACACTATCTTGGGACAGTGTTATACAGTTAGGATGACACCGTACATGGTGGGGTGTGAACGCCATCCCTCGTCTTGTTGCATGTCAACAGATCTGCGATATCACTGAAAATCTTTTCCCGGTCTATTTTACTGTCCGTCATGAGACCTTTTCCCCAACTTTACATCCAACAGTTATAACAAAAACCGTCCTTCCGCAAATGATCCAGTCGATGTCACTTCGGCTTCTTGGGGTCTACGTCAGTGATATTTCTACTCCGTCTGTGAGTCCATGAGAGAGGACGTGTAATGTACACGCCAGGTACAAAGGTCCCTGATCATTGATTTACATATTGTATTTATGCTTCGTTTATAAAGCACCAAAGTATTAGCATATATGATAATCTATACATTACTGTTATCGACCGGTGACGTTCTTATTTATGCAAACGTGATCAAGTAATCTATATTTCTCTGCCTTTATGACGCCATACGATAACAAGACATTATGAAAGATATTTGTGAAAATAATATAAATTTACTGTTTGAGTGTTTTAGATCCAATGTTCATTTGCGGTGAGGTTATGCTCCTTGCCTGAATAAGAGTTTTGTCAATGGGTTGCATATTGAAATTTATGTCAACGGCCAAGATATCATTTTAGGCTAAATAAATTTAATTCAGCTAACTAAACCCATTGTTTGGTTAATTAAAGATATTCGGCAATTGTCCAATATCTATTTACCAAGATACTCATTACCATCTAGGTGGCGCTGCACCGCGGCGACACGCTGTCTAGTGTGTGCTCGTGTGTGCTCGTGTTTTTCTGTCATTTTCCTCGTGTTTTGGCCTTTGTTGGGCTTGTGTTTTTAGTGCAGTGTGTGAATAAGATCGTCTACAACATCTTTGAATCAAAGGATATATCTGAATCTGTTGGACTTTCTCATCAGCTGCCCAGGAAGGGACATTGTGTTTTTCCCGCTGCTCAACTACGCGCTTCGCTTCTAGTTCTAGGAAAGCCACGTGCTTTGCCAGGTCCTGTTTCCAGTGTCTTTCGCACTCTTCGACCTTGGAAACTACATCAACGTCACCAAACGACCAGACGTCTTTCTGACCACCACATCAATATGTAACGTGAGTTGCCGATCATGTGACGACCTTGTGCAAATAAAGCATATGCTGTCCTACACCAGGAAGGAACTGCTCGATATCTGCGGGTCACTGCTTCTTCATCACAGCACCCGTCTTCCAGCGCCATCTGGAATTTTCCTACCAAAACACGGGCCTAGAAGGGGCTGGGACACGAGGAGAGTGACAGAGAGACACGAGTCAATTGTAGACTGTAAAGCAAATTCCCGAATAGGGCTAATAAATTATCTTATCTTATCTTATCTTACCATTATATGGGCAAAATTACCAGTTTGATTATCTGGAATCAGATTATTTATTTTTGATACAGAATATCTGCATACATTGGGATCAATCATTGGGCATACTTGTCTTGTTCTTGTCCCTGTAAAGTATCAGAAGCGTAACATGCATGTTTAAATATCCAATTTCACACGATTGACTTTTACATGCTTTTACATTCGATGCCGAAAAGGTGATACAGCTGATTATTTAATTGTGCAATCTAGGATGAATCTTTAACTTATGTCCCTACCATATATACCCTGTGGTATATTCGGCGGCAAGTTGCTCCGTGTTCTTTGTTTAGGAACATGTCTGATGCAAATTAGACATAAATATAGACACTGTCGTCTTTCCACACTTTTACTGTGATATATTTCTTTCATCCCGGCTAAATGATATCTGATATCCATATGAAGCCACACCCTTAACTTTATCCAAAGGTCACACAGAAACGATGAGGCTCGTTGGGTTGTTCAAGCTTCATCGCTCTCTAACCAGCACGTGGTGAACTGAGCACGAGCGGTTTTCGCTTACAACAGTTCACACAAAAGGTCTTCAAGTGACATAATGTGGTGTGGCGTGATATGACACTGTATTCTACAGAGAAATACTCTAAGGTCTTTGGAATTAACGCCATAACGTAAGCGTAATTGGCACTCAGATCGATGTTTGCATGCAGACCTGTCATTGTTTTGTACTATACCACTCCATAGTGTTTACCAGTACGTTCTTGCGATGCAAGCTTTCAGCATTGTGTAAGGTTATATAAAGCATGCACCAAGTTAAATATCTGGCTCGGACTACTAAATCTGACCCCGAAGTTTGGGTCGGCGCTCCATCAGCTGTTTATATTTTTCCTAATGCGTAATTCACATGTGGATCACGACCCACACCATTCCGATCGAGACACAGACGCGGTTGATACGATTATTGGCTTAAGGAAATATTGATAGAGGATAAGTTCAAAAGCATAGATGGTTTTTATTTAGATAACTCAATTATGTAGGTTTACTAATGTTGCAATGCCTTCTCGTGTTGGTAGTTTTTATGTTGACGGCCGATGAGTAGCGCCTTTGTATAAGACAACGACGTTTGTGGCAATGACGGGAATCATGATTCATATGAAACTCCTTTTCCGCAACTTAACAACATTGAATACAATTCCTCAACATATTTCGTTAAGAATACATAAACACTTGTTTATTCTTTTATTCAAACTTTGCGCCCATGAATCAACCGGGAAAAATATATTTTACCAACTGCGTACGCGTGTGTTGTAACTGTGGAATTCATTGAAGCAATATCTATATGCATTATATGCTTGGGATTGTTTATATGATTCCTATTGCGCTCCTCTTAACGCTAGGTCATACAAACATTAGTGCAATGGCGTCAACTAGCGTTCTACATGTGATTGTTAACATTTTCTCCGTTGTTTGTTTGACTCATTTGACTAGCTTACACTATAGTCAACTTGTCTCCTTTTAATCAGTCAGTAACACAGCGCTTTGCATATTGCGCCCCAACGGCATAATTAGTCGACGAAATGTTTATAATGGAGAGGTTGTTGTTTCAGCGACAACACTAGTAGCTTCGTCTACTTAAGGGCCATGCAGTACTCTGTCGCACACTAAATATCGTTTAATAATTATCATATCAATATAATGTCAAGCAATATTCCAAATATATTTGTTGCCTCCGCCAATAGATATATTTCAACGCACGTTTAAAACCTAATTAGTGCTGCTATCTAGCTGATTTACATGCCAAAAGTGCTTGGATGAAACAACTAATCATTTTCAAGTTACCTGCGGGAAGTTACTCAAATAAGCTTAACTATGCGCGAGGCTGTATAATCGCCACGAAATGCGCCCAATGGTCCTGTTAACCAACTGTGTTGTAAGTAGACACTGCATGACGGAGCAACACCACACGATGCCAAGGTAGCGACGTCATGCTATGAACGGCTCATTGCTCGAATGGAGGATGCAGTCGTGTAATGTAATGCGTCCATGTCATTGCATTTATATATTCAATTCTATCTTTTGATAAAACGAACTGAGCAAGCAGCAAGTCTATGTCACTTAGGGAGTCTGCTTCCACCATCTTTGCAAGACATCTGTCATATATATTTCACCCACACCAACATCGACCGTTGGATAAACAAAGATTAGCAAAAGCCATTGTAATTATACCTTGGCATTTATAGAAGCCATTAGTAGGCTATGATGGACCTCGGAATGAATCAGGACGTATGACCCAACCAGCATTGACTATTCCCATTCTTATCATTGCTGATAACAAAAATCGGCGTTGCGTCGCTTACAAATGTAATACAATAGCACAATAATGCTAATGATTTTCTATCGCAAGCAAAGGTTCTATACCTACTGCCAGTGCTGTAATATTACTGTCAGTTGCATTTGTTAAACATTATGCTTCCAAAACCATAACAAACTCACCATAAATATTCACGTAGACGTCATGCCAGGTTTTCACTTACGCGTGAAATTAATACTACCTACGATAACTACGATCGACAAAACAATTGCATTCGTGTGTGGAATTTAAATTGATCGTTCCATTACTCTTGGAAAGTATTGGCACGTTACATCTTTCATCGCGGTAATGTGCCTGTTGTAAACCTCTGATAAATATAATAGCTAGCAGATTGTATAAGGCAGCAGCACCGGTGTTCTAGTGATAAATCCTACAAAATGTTTTGTAATAGAACATTGAACAACCAACACACGGCACACTATACGCACACACACGCACTAACAAACACATATTCATATATATAAAATGTAGAAATCCACTCTTCCTTGTTTATTACTATGCGGGTATACGTGTCATGATGGTGCTGATGCAACTAGTCACGACATCATGAAGCTACCCATTGAGTTGGCTATTTGCCATCGATGTAGGGGCGGGTATCGAAATAACAACAACCTTCTTCCAACCCTCTGGAAACGCTCATTATATATCTAAATCGTGTTAGCAGTTTCAAAACTTGATAGTGCGTATAATCAGACCCACTGTCTTGGCATTCGATGTGTGGAGAACGATTTACAGTTATCGCAATTATCGAATTCATCACTAGTGTTCTATTTAATTTGGATTCTCATAAATAGTTTTAAAACTTGATAGTGTATGTCATGAGACCCATTTCCTGTGTCGCATAAAGTATTAAACGTGTCAAGTAACTAACGCTTAATGATCACAAAAAACAGATTCGTTTCGTTAGTATTGATTAATTGTAGTTGCTTCAATCCCTGTTTGTTGTAATTTTAGGACTCTTTTGCTCCTGGAAACTGGATATGATGAATGCATAGCGCGCTGTATGTTTTGACTAGATGCTCTTCCGTTTATGTTATCGAAAGCTTATGATGGCCAATAAATTGTCTATACTAACTTTGCTTTGTTATAATAGCTGCATTAATACCACAGTCACAATTAGCTTGCGATGGGTTTGCGATTAGTTTGCAAAGAATTTCTAGAAATTTTCGGCCGGGGCGCTTCCAGACTCTTTGCAGCTGCCGGGTCAATTTTGGGCATCGGGCGGGTATCGAGTTACTTTTAAAACGGACTAAAAACCTGGTGCAGCTTTTTGCGTCGCAAACTGATCGCCATTAAATCGGTCTGGTCGTTTTTTTGCAAGGCATCGCATACATAGGGCATCCGCTAGGCCAAATTGTGGACAACCCAGCTTATCCGTATATCGACCGGGCGCCGGATGTACGCCGCTCAGACGTCACTTATGTGCGATAAAACTATTAGGATCAGTCTTTCATGGTCGGAAACAAAGAGCTGCCTCTAATATGATAAGCAGGCCTTTTTATGTGATGTGTTCTGTAACATAACGAATGTAGATTATTGGGTGTTTTGTTTCGTTGCAACAACAAGATCTTTTTCAACCATGGATTTGCTTATTTATTTTGTGATAAAGAGAATGTTATCTTTCGTCCAAAGTGTTCTACGTATTTGTCTGCTGCGTGCAGCAACCTGACACCAACAGATGATTTATCGTGCTCAAGATCGTCAAGTTTGCGTTTTTCCAAACAAAGAGCCTAACGTTCTAGGAGTTATAATATGTGCAGCCACAGCTTTTACATTTTGGCCGAATCAAGTAACAATGTAAAACTCAATCACAATGCCGTATTGCGTTGTGGCACAGATGGAGCTAAACCGGTGAGCCTGCGCACCTGTTCATATATATGGCTTTCCTTGCTGCACATCGATAATTTGTTATATGCGTCGTAATTTTAAACTGTATTTTACCGATAACGAAAGCAGACAAATACACCGGATTATATCTACAATAAATAATGAAATCAAGCATTATTTACACCACACGAAATGGAATTTTAAGCACTACATGTACCACTCACGGTATTTTCCCCTATTTGCATGACTTTGTCCAGCTTAAGTGACACTTGTATTTCATCACATTAAGTAGCGCGACGGTTACCGGGACAATAAAATTGCCCTTCGTGTTTTTTCCAGGGACAGTACCTTCAATAGCTGACCATGATGAATCATGACGCGCATTTAGCAACCATCTGTGACGGAAAGCCATCTACATCTGTTCAGTGTAGCATAGCTCTAAATCACCCGATTCAATCTAATGCTGGTGCAATGTATTTCGTTAAACTGAACAATGCTACAATTGAAAATTGGCCCCTGAGCCAAATATGTGGGGGTCGTACGCAATTCTAAGCAGATGCCCAATTGGCACTCCGATAGTTTAATTAGGCATGACCTCAAAATGGTTTTGGCATGAAATGATGACCAGTGCAACGAGACAAGTGCAGCTTGAATGTGGCCATGCAATGCAGCCAACATTCATCCAAAGGACCATTCAAGAGACCAAACACAATTTGACCGCCAGACAATATGTCTGTGCCAGTGGGCAAGCCTTGTTATACCCGTCATATAAACCGAGGCGGATTGGGCATAGACATAGTGTTTGAGGCGTACACCTAACATCCAGTGAGGTATACAGGTTCGTGAAGCACCACACCGGTGGCTGTACATATTTGATTTGTGCCAAAGGTGATTGAGCTCAGGTAGTTATATGACAAGTGACCATCGTTCAGAATGTCAAAAAAGATGCAATAGCCTTTCACGCTGTTGATGTCTGTACTTAACAAAATACACAATTTAACATAGCATAGTAAAAGCCACACGATGAAATTATATTCTTTTTTCAAAAGTCGCGAGAGATGAATTAGTGTAATTTCAAAGAATTGAAAGCAAAATGCTGGTTGCATCTTCCCACTAGTTGCAATTCCAATACGATACTAGTACCTCTGTAATGCAACTTACGAGAATGATTGAAAGCTGTGCATCGTTTCTTCAATGAACAATCATTTTTACCGATCAGAATGGGTGCATACGACCCGCCGTGTTGCGGTGTTTAATTCACTTATCTATTGCATTAGGACAATTATATGGACGTTTGTCGTAAATTCAGTGCCGTAATCGGTATCTGTTTTGGATCGGTTTTTGATTTCGGCTTTCAGTGCACGAATTGTTTGATCCCGCTTCATCAATTGTACTCTGATGTGGTATCGAGACGTGATAAGCATTAGGATTCCCGCGCGGAGGATTTATCTCCCAAATTGCCTCATAGAATCGTCCTCAAAGCTAGTTAGTGCCGTAAGCATTGTGCCATTTATCACGTAGTATTGTTTTCTGTAGATTCTGTTACGTACACATATTTCATGAGATGTTTCAAAATAGTGCTGGCATAATAGAATGATGGTAGTAGACCTCCGATGATATAAACTCGAGACTTTCTTACAAACACAAAATTACAAGGTTAAGTATTTAGAAAAGACAAACATATATTATATCAGATCTAACATGGCAAATATACAACCAAACCGAAATCAGATTACAATGATATCAATGTATTCCGCAGCTATGATAGGTTGTGATACTTATAATGCAAATATATATCTATAAATCTTCGTGCATGCACATGCACATTTTTGCAAATATATATATGTATACATATTTATATATATACATAAATATATATATATATATAGAAAGATATATATATATATATAGATATATAGAATAAATAGAGAGATATCTATAAATATATATACATATATATATATGTATGTATATATATATATATCTATAGAGAGGTATATATATCTATCTATATATGGATATATATAAATAATATATATATATATAAAAATATATATATATATACCCACACATCTATATATATATATATATATATATATATATCTCTATATATATATATATATATATATATATATATATCTCTATATATATATATATATATATATATGTATATATATATGGGACTTAAACTGTATATATAATTGACGGGTCCTTGTCGTGAACAGGCGCTAACGTGCTGGAGCATACTGAAACTCTCCAATATTTCAAATACAAATAGACACTGTCGGTGTACTTATTGTGTACAATGAATATGCGCATTGCTCAAGCCTAATGTGGAGTTTGATCAATATAATCTGAAATTCAACTTGTGAAACATGATGACCCTTAAGATCTACGGCAGTTTAATCCGCTTCGTCTCGAAGGCTAAATGTTATCGCAATGGTGTAATCAGCGAGGACGTGCAATCCGATATTGGTTGCTGGTTTGCTATTAAGCACTGCCGTTTTCCGCAACAATCACTTTCGTGATATCGCCTTTGTGTTAAAAACCGATAAGAGAGCTCAGATATTTAATTTTCTATCGAAGTAATGTAAGAGCCACTGAGCATATAATCCTGAAGGAAATGCAACCGTCTCTTGTAACCTGTCATTTCTATTTGTTGTGTGACGATAAGCTTATTGATTAAAGGGAACTTCATTGGACTGTTTAACGCCAAGCAGAGATCATCGTTCAATCTGAGATTTATGAGAATTGATTGTGGATTTTAGACAATCGCTCGATTGAACAGGTTAAGAAATATCATTAATCAATAAGTTTATGCTGTGTTTTACTTTTGTGGATTTTACTAAGACTCGTATAGCTGCTGAAATGTGTCTGAGAGTCTGCTATATAAGCTATTAAGTGATAATTATTGAAAGAACCATAACAAATTAAGAAATGAGTCATTCTATAAAAAGGATTTATTGAAAATTCGACCAGCAGAGATTGCAAACAGAGGAAAAATCACTTCGTCTATCATCTGAGTCCATGATACACGGCTATCTAAGGGCTGCCCATGGGTTCCGTATGGGTCAAATTCATGCAAGCCCGTGCGGGCCCGAACGGCTTGTCATGCAGTCCTATGCGGGGGGCGTAGGGCCCCGTAGAGCCTCTGGCCTAAAGTTGAACATGCACTACTTTCAGACACGGGCTCCTTACGAGTTTAAGCCCGTAGAAGGCCAGTAGGCACTAGTATTGGGCCCTTACGGGACCAACACGGTTGTTTTACGGTTCTCTAAGGGCCAGTATAGTGCGCGTATTGGTAATTTCGACCCCGTGGCCAGACCATCGTAGAAACCCACTGTAAAACAAACAATAAACATAGCAAAATATCCAATGCATTTGTATAGCGCCTGTTTCCAGGAAATATTCCTGCTCAAAATAAATACTGTAACCTGCTTACAGAAGCTTTAAAGACATTCTATCGTTTCAAGTGGGACCTTAGCAACACTAGATATTGCCCAGAGGCTGAGCAACAGTTATTTACGGTCGAAGCCCAGCGTTGACCTGCTGTCTGTAACCATGTACAGTGCTGATATATGCCAGGAATTTATCAAGCAGAACCATTGATATGTTATCCTAACCCCCCACAACATAAGTTACCCATTACATATACAACCATCTCGGTGATTTAGCAATACCCTAACAACAACGGGCCGATTGAGAAACATTGTTTGATATCTCTGTGAATAGACGGTTAACGATCCGTTGAAAAGGAATGAATCACCACAAACACAGGCACAAATTGAAGTAATTTCCTACATTCCACCAGCGATAGGCCATGCCCCTCCGCAATCCCCCTTGCTCTCTTCCACTGTATCTCTTCAATTCATTACATTTGCACTCGATTATATCAATGAGTCATAATAGTCTAAAACTACGGAATGTCATGCTGGTCTTCATTGTAACTGTGGTCCTTAATCTAATGTTAACTTTCCAAATCAACGATAAATCACAACAGCAACAGTGGTCGATATATAATGCGACTTGCATACAAGGTACGACAAATGTGATAAGGACACATCAAGGTTCCTTGGGGTTAAAGCGTAGTTGGTATTGGTGCTAACACTGCCTGCCTTCGTGACTATGAGATAATATGTTAACTCATATTTCATGATATATTATTGTTCAATTCCATAGTTTATTCATATTTGCCAGAGAACAGGTTGATGAAATGACGTACGATTAGAAAGAAGTTTAGTCTTGCAGTTTGGTTTATAGTCAGCGAATATAATAGACGTATTTTCCAGGATGCGTTTCTTTTGGTTCAATCGAAGCCGCCGCTCCACCACTGTATCATAACAAAGATACAACAAGCATGTACTGTGAAAATATGTTTCTTGTTCTTGCTCTTCTGTGTTGTCATTATCAGATCTAACGGTAAATTGGTCGATAATGATTCATATTACAATCGAAATGACACATAGCCGTGTACGAATGATGCACCAGTTTTTATCTTCATAACTATGGCTACCAAATGTGACAGGTGTAACGTTTCTGTCTGTCTTAACGACCCTATTCATAACACCTGTCTGATTCATTTCCATTCTGCTTGCTAGATAGTTAGTACATTGATATCCATGCAGAAAGGCGATTCTCTGTGGATGCATGATGTCGCATGTTGATGTGTTAATGCCCATACAGATAACCCTATTGTTCGATCTAGTGATATTGACAAGAAATACGCATTCCAGTGCAGTTTTCACAGCTATTCCCTTCCCGATATCGACATCGACTGCAAAGGTTATAGACAAATTGGCAAGGTGTCCAAACCGTCGATGTTCGAGAGCGTTGTGCTCTGTATATTTGAACTAAGTGAGGAGAGATTTAGAAGAGCGCCAGTGCATCATAAATGCTAGTATATAAAGGCATAAAGAGGCTCTTCGAGAACTTATTTCTAAGAAGACAATTTCATGTACAGCGCTTCTCACATAGATATCAGCCAATATTCACCATAACATGTTTGGTGGTGCGGCTGTGTTATTCTGTGGTTTTCGTCGAGGCTCATAGGCAATACAATTCAATAATTTATCGTCTATTCACTAAATAACTTCCGATATTTAATTATATACTAGGACGCAAACATATTGCTTTGCTTGTTACTTTCATGACCTCGACGACACAGCACCATTGCATGGTAATGCCCATGTGCGGGTCAATATAAACAGCAAGGGCATATCTGATTGATGCAGTTACCCCGGGTGCTGACGAGCCCGTCTCTGCGATCATAAAATGCACGTACACGTGTAATTGACTCCAGATCATTCGTAGGAAACAATGTTGTTTTGTGAGAACTTATTCAGACTAAAACAAAGCACCTGCTGCATACATTTAGTAGTAAACCATGGTTTATTGGACAAGGCGTACTAACCTGAATCATATATCAAAGGTTATCGCCTTCATTTACGCGCCAGATTGCATGCTTTTGGGTCTCGTGCCAAATGGCGGAAAAATATGGAGCAAGGTGTTAACTAAGTATGCTAGTTTTTCACAGCGAATATGGGGTTCGCGAACAGATAAAGATTACTCTATACAAAATAATAAATCTACGAAAACGTTATCGCTATAGTCGGTAGTGCTGTAGTTCGGCGACGCAATACATTTCCACCGTAATATCGAATAATACAACTCAGGTGTTGACATGCAAAAAGATCGTGACTAAGGCTCATATGCTGTGGAGCTGATGCTCATAGGCATGATAAACAAATTACCCATGACTGTCACATGATATGATTTACGAAGAACGCCTTCAGTAGCGCCAAACGAGGTAACAACTCTTTGTGCCCTATCGTCAACCAACCCAGATATGGCAGTAATACACAGCAGGTTACGGACAAAATGGAAGGATGAAGATGTATGGTTTGCAAAACCTTTGAACGATGCTATTGGAGAAGTATGGCTGGCCCGGGTTAAGAAGCAAGTCAGTAGTGTGGTATGCGATTGAAATGCATATATTGATACGCCACACAACAAGCAATTACCTGCCCATGCGAACACCGGAAGAAAAAAGTCTAGGTATTCAAGTTTTAACTCTAACCCTGTCACGCTGTTTCAGGCGATGCGGCTGTATATTACAAGGTAATGCAAATGGCAACGTTAACACGTTCGATCACTAAAAATGTTGACACACTAGGCTAGTTCAGGGACGGCGTCACGTGCGCGCACAGTTGATAATGTCAGTGTAAGGCCGCGCCGATTCACGCTATCACAACCCACTATCGTTTAAGTAATCGGCTCCCTCGATGACCTAGCGCAGCAACGGCAACTCTATTCTGCATCTGTTATCAAATTACGGATCAAGCCATGCGTTTAAACTCATAAGTTGAGCGAGCACAAACCGCCCCCACTAACAGAATGATGCTGATTTATCACAAACAATTTGTGGTTGGTCCTAAGGCAATTGATCCTCAATTGTACGTGAGGTGGTATCCACTTCTTACCACCTATAATAAGGACATGGAGGTACATAAACTTTATGTTTTCAGCGAATAGATGATCATAGCAATAAAATTAAAGTAAACGAACCACGAGTTACATGTTGACACGAAGATAATAAAACCATTACAACAGTTGTATCCTAACAAATGGTTTTGGGGTTGTGAAAACTCATTATTGCATGAGAGCCGCATCCACGTCTGAAAAATCCACTGTGTCAAATCAGTTACGGACCTTTGAAGGCGTTAGTTCGCTGGTTTATTATGACTGCGGCCACAAGTTTTTACATCGGAAAAACCCGGAACGGATCAACGTCAACAAAGTTATGAGATGACGTCAACCCTGACGAGTGATTAATAAATGCATGCGAAGGGGATTGTTTATGTGTCGCTTTTGGTGACATTTTCCTCCATACACATTGATTTGATTTATCAAGGTAAACGGGTATGTGATATATATTGGAAAGCGTCAATGACGTTCAGACAGGCCTTTCATATCGAATATCTAAGCTTTTGTAAGGCAGGATGTAGAACGCATTGTATTCGGAATTATACTTATTCGATTTTGCACTTAAAGAAACACACCTACCATGATATCAAATGTCCCCAATCGTGTATTTGTGTCCACCAATTTACAAAATGAATCACATTAGGCCTTGTAGCAGGTTGAATAGACTAATCCCATTTTTTTTATGAAAGGTGGTGCAAGATTCCAGTTTGTATTGTACATTTAACCGCTTTGTCCATAAACGAGATTTCTTGATGTCCGGCTTGCAATGTACGAAACACTATGTTCTATAAGCTAATGGAATTATTATAGGTTGTTTTATATCCACGGCTTTCATGTCAATGACTACACATGTGAAGAACATCGCTGCCCAAATTAACACAAAATAGCAGAATATGTCAGGTGACTCATGATCATCAATAGCCTTAATGCATGTAATTTGATAACAGAACGACACCGGGTAGTAACTACGATGGCACCTACATCGGAGGTTGCTGGACTTGATCTGTTACAAACTTGCATTAGACGCTAACATATACACAGTCAGTCTCATTCAGGTGCCTTAGAAGAAGAAGCTTGAAACCTGTACGAATAGTGAATGAATTTTTGTTAAAAAAGAATTCTATGACAAAGAAGTTAGTGCGTTATTTGCTTCGTGAAATCACTGCCTCCACATTCAACAAAGCAACGCCATCTACTTAATATCTCATTTAATTCCCAGCTCCCCAAATGGACCGGCACCTTTTCGGGTAGTTCGTTTACTTACGATGAGCTTCCTTCCTGTTTGGTGATTATCTATTCGTTGAGCCGGGAGCATGGTATATTATCCTATTTTTCTTTCTGTGAAGATGTACGTAATTTGGTTTGGCGATGTGTATGTGCCAAATGTGGTATGCATCAAGTAGCTACTGGCATAGTGGGATCTTATGATCTATTGAGTGACCATCTGACATTATCCACACAGGCAGTTGGAGTTTGTACGTTCTATAGAAATGGATAACTTGGTATACATGTCAATGAAACGACGATTACTATAAGCTATTTTGAAACCTTGTTGGTCGCAATTAGCACATATCTAATCTCGTTGCACTTATGTTGTTGCCAATAAGCTCTGCAATAATTTTGACTTTCTTGTAAGTATATCAATATTTGCCACCTCACTTAATTTTAGAACAGGATGATTAGAAAAACTGTTTTGTGGCACGCCGTTTGTTAACATGTTTTGGCTACTGATCTTATCACTTCGCTTCAAAATACCAGATGTAGATAAGCCATATTGCATGATTTGCGAAATGAATGTGTGAATACCTAGCGAATTACGCCTGGTGCCCCCTTGGACATAAAATTAGCATTTGAACATCGACAGTACACGCCACACAAGACTATCTGCCGTCACGCATTGCTGTTGATTAGCGTTTACTTAAATAGACATATAGATGAGACAAAATGTATAACGCACATTCAATGATAGGAACATGAATTAAGCATGACGAATCCACAGGTTTAACGACAATACACCACCTGATTCGATATAACAAAATGATCTCATGTTAAAACGCAGTAGCTGAAGAAGGACGATCATATGGAATGGGTCATGAACCCGACAGTAAAGGCAACACCATGAACCGCTTAACGAAAAGCGACTCGCTCGCATCTTATACAACTTGAAAATTAACGTAACAATGTTGTGAACAAAATGTACAAACAACGTGGATCCACGAAACCGGCCGTGGGAATGCAGTTTCTATTGTACTATTTGTTGATACAGGGACAGATTTGCCGATGGATACCCATGCCGGATGAAAAATGGCATACTTACAAGAAAACACGTCACATCACGCATGCGAGGTACACCCTCCATACGTTGAAGTGTGGAAAAATATTAGATGTTGAAGAACATAGAATTGTCACAACAAATCAAGAATAGCGGTCAATCATGCTTTGCGTTTACTCTTCGAGCCGTCAAAGGCCAATACAATATATGTAACATATAATAAGCATTGCAATATTTGTTAACCATATAATAATCGGTAGATAACTGCAGTGCCGTTTATAAACAAAGAAAGCACATATGCCTGGAATGTAAAGCTGGCGAAACTAAGACACGAAAAAGCCGGCCAGCATTGGTGCACAGCCTTATTCGACTCATCATCAGATAGCAATGTAAGCAACAATATAGATGACAATGCTGAGAAACCTTATCACAAGCTTCCGCACAACGGCTATGACAAAACAAATTGTAATAAACAAGTAAACATAAATGATGGACATTCACAAGCACGTTAAACTATAGAACAATAAAAAGAGGGCGATTATCATTGATCACTACATTTTATATTTCGAAAACACGTTACTGCGATCATTATTTTACAATTCCTAGAATAGATTTGGGAACCCATGATCGGCATGAATTACGTAAAACCTTCTGTTGTATTATTTCACGCAGCAAAGCATGATGGGGTGATTGAATGTGTGATACCTGCGCGAAAGCATTCTGACATCATCAGTATAGAAACTAGAATACATATGCCGAACCCTATCCAATATTTGAACTTGTGCTCATCACGATAATCGGTTGCTTACTAGCGAGTCTGCCTTCTTAATCACCAACTTATCAGTCTCCGCAATGTGCTTCATTACTGTCGAACGGCGATTAAACGACCACATATCTACAGGGTTGTAGATGATTTAGGGCATTAATGCAAGACACTAGTGTAACATATTCTACTGGGTCTCGAGCAGGAACGTTTTAAGTATAAGTATATACTCTGGAGGGCAAATATTGAACATCATTTCTCTGTATTTTATTTAAATTGACACTACATAACCTCAAATAAGCAGATATATTTTGCCTTTCAGGGGACGTGTCTGCGATCATTTATCGGATATATAAAACCGTTGCATGAAACTGGTCAAGGTATGATGTATATAAAACAAACAAAGAACAATGTGATTGCAAAGGCAATGTGACTTCAACCATTGCATACATATGATTATAAATGTTCATGTTATTTAATTGACTAAACACTTTAAACGCCGAAGTCCCAGTTGAATGATTGTGACACATTAGCATCATATACTTGATACAATCGTTTGTGACAAGGAAAAAAAAAACAACTTGTTTTGAGCAATATTTTTCATATATCTAGTATTACTATATTGTACATATCTATATTGTGTTCCGTACTATGTATGTACTGTTCATCTCACGCCACACATCTCTTAATACTAACATCCGTAGCCCTTCCGGATATGTACCTGATACTATTACTTTGCACACGACACATACGAGGTGCTAAACTAACGTTTTGCGTAATATTACATATACAGCGTATATCACACTCAACTTGACGCCGTACGGAATCTCTTGGACTAAAGCTAATCATGAAATCACACAAATCTTATTCGTAGCTCATCGGCATTAGCGACATTAAAAATTTGTCTGCATTCCTCGGGTAGTTTATCGTCGACAAACAAACAACTTGTGGTCGCCGTTTCGATTTGACCTTAGCAAACATCTCCGGATGATATGTGGCGTGTCTGCAATGTGAAGAATACAGCGCTACACATCACGTGTTTGTATGTGTGCGTGAGCATGTAAGTGTACATGTATGTGCATGGTATATCATTAGATTGTTTATTTGGAAGTCTAGTTACCCATGCCATGTCATACGAATAATTGGAGGTCCCGTATATTTCTGCTTCATTTAACACGGCGGCACACATACGACACAGTTAAATTAATAATAAGTCAACCAGGATTCCTTGCAAACTGCATGTTGCCGTCTTAAACTAAGTGATGTAACACGGCAACATATCACCCGTGTTGTTCATTTAGATTTCTTGCAAATGTCAGTTCGATAAAACGAAATAGCTCTCATTCAAGAACGTTTTTCCGGGTATGGATTGGTTATACAAGAGCACCACACGCCTCGCACTTTCCGGAAACATAGATGCTTTCATCGCTTCCTCGATGATAAGTGATGTTTCATCACAGGATTTAAATACAATAATATTCTTACGATAAATGATCTTCGTGTATCAGCTTTGCAGAATCGATATCTTTGATGCAAAATCTATAAGAGCAGTTGTAAATTGATCTCAGCTGCTAACTTCTACATATATTTAATACGGCGGCTTAAAATAAACTCTACGTGAGGTGTATACTACAAGATCCATTGCTCAAATAGTGCGAGCTATGCAATGACGACCACCGCGTCAACTGCCTCCCTAATTCTCGTATTCCCAAACAATGCATTGCCGAATCGGCTATACATTTATTCTGAAATTTCCACAGTTTAATCATATAAAGGAAGAGTTAGATTAAGTTGATTCGTGTGCACCATTTTTACACCATCGGAACTGTCATCATATTACATATAGCCAGGTAATATAGGTAGTACTTAAAAACACAATTTAGGTCTCATCTAGCCTGGATATATATAGATATATATATATATATATAAAGAGAGATATATATATAGAGATATAGATAGATAGATAGAGAGATATATAGAGAGAGATATAGAGATATAGAGAGAGATAGAGAGAGATAGAGACTCAAAGAGAGAGATATAGATATAGACATATAGATATAGAGATATCATAGAGATATAGAGAGACATAGATTATTATCTAGAGAGAGATAGATATAGATATATATATATAGATATAGATATATCTATATAGAGATGGATGAGAGAGGAGGATATCTAGAGATATATAGATCTTAGACAGAGAGAGATCTCTCTCTCTAAATAGAGAGAGAGAGAGAGAGAGAGATAGAGATATATCTATAGAGAGATACATCATAGATGAGAGAAAGAGAGAGGGAGAGAATAGAGATAGAGAGAGGGAGAGGGAGAGATTATATGAGATAGAGTATAGAGAGATAGAGAGAGGGAGGACTCTATATAGAGAGACTCTATAAGAGAGAGAGAGAAAAAGAGAGAGAGAAAGAGAGACGCAAAGAGAGAGAGAGAGAGAGATATCTAAATATATCTCAGATAGTATAGATATATATATAGATATAAATATCTATATAGAGACATAGATATACATATATATATATATTTATATATATATCTCTTAGATCTCTCTATCTATATATAGATGTATATAGATATATATATATATATAGTATCTTAAGATCTTAAGTAATCATAATCAGCTGAGGCACTGCCGTCTCTCTCTCTCTATCTCTAGACAGAGAGGCAGAGAGAGAAAGTCTCTTCCCCCCTCTCTCTCTTAGTTTAGTCTCTTCAATACAAAAGAGCGTACACATGTCCGTCTCTCTCGGACTGTGGAATTTCTTTCTCTCTCTCAATATTTCCATAGTTATGCCACGTCGACACTTCATACTTCATTCGTCCTGACTCTCTGCTCCTGATGTAGTTTAAAAAGTAGGATTCGAAACACTGCGGGGCGGTTTTTCTTAGTTTAGTGGTCTCATTACATACCAGCGTTAATACCGTTTGATGGGGAAATCATTTTTCCATGACATGGACATGCAATTTTCATTCTGGCATATTAAAAAAAGGGAGTCGAAACATTTTTACAACATACCAGCTTTAATGGTACATGGGTTAATTTATGATATGGACATGCAATTTTAGCTGGCATATTAAAGGAGTCGTACAAATGGTACATTGTATATATGGTGTGAGATGATACCTTGTATAGTTTGTTTTCTTCGGGAGAACACTTGAATGCAACACAAGAACACACTGACAAATGAATAATATATTCTACTTTCGCTATCGAATATTCTTAAGCTCCTCGACTTAATCGTTTTACGCATTGCAGTAAATAACTCAATAACAATCTCCACAGATCTCCCTTAGCACCAGCACGTTGGAAATTGAGGCCATAACGTTCATAATTTCTCTTCAATTGATAGCAGGTTTATTATCGTCATATATGCAAGCGCGATAAGATTCTGCAAGATGAACATGAACGCTCCCGTACTGCAGGCATCTATTATGGCACACTGCTTCATTGAGCTAAGCTATAAATTCTCTTTAATGAGTGCGACTAGACAAATATGATTAACGCGTCTGAATCGTAGTTTACTAATACCCTTATTGACTTGAATGGGGTAATATATACATTGTGCAATCGACAAGAGTAACATCAATCACAAGGTGTCGTATAGGTTATTTCATCGCGTTCAAAATGAATTTGATCGCGTTAGAAATGATTTTAATCGCGATCAAAGTGAATGCGGTCGTTAACTTCCAGCAGGTACTAAATTCAATTATATATGTTTTGATTATGCCATCAAGTACGGACCTGTTCTTCCATATTACAGTCACACCAAAATACTCGCAGTGATATAGTTGCCCCCAACAAACAGTGAGATGTATGTTTCTAGCAATAACGATATTCATGCAATAATGTAAGTGTCATGCTGTATTATATATTCCCGCAGCCAAATAACCAAACCCTATCACATAAACAGAGTAATCCATACTGAGCACACATGGTGTATCCATATAGAACAACATGGTAGATAGCAAAATGGATTGGACATGCTTAAGCGTAATGTACCCCATGTACTTTATCAGCTTTAGTTTCCATACATGCTGCAACGTATTGGGATCAATACGATTTTGTGTATGACGACGTTACTTAATATGTTTGCTTAGCATTCATTATTAATGAATTAAAATGTTCACAGTAATGCTCACATATTGAAGCATAACCTATGTCAACTTATGAAACATTTCGTGTAAATCACCGATGTATTTTGTGACAAATGCGTATCAATAAAATGCTATTTCAGCCGGGCGAACTGTCGTGGCTAGCTCGGTTACAGCAACATATTACAAGATTCGATACTCCCACCCGTCCCTCTTCGAAGTCATGAATCCTGCGGCGAATAGATTAATTAAGTTAACTGTCAGATAGGATAGCATGCAACCGATGCTGGAAACTACGATAACAACGCTAAGTAAATGATTTTAAACAAACTAAATTGGGGCTTGTTGATGCAGAATGGTGATGGGGTCTTGAATCGCACCTAATTGCACCACAATGTTTGGTCAATTACCATGCCATGTAGAGGAGCTGCTCCAATATTTGCAAAAAAAAATAGATAAAGTCAACTACGGACACTAATGAAGATTATGAGAACATAATTGCAAGCAGAGATTGTACAGTGATGAAACTACTCCAATATTAATTATTACAGTCTTTGAATGCCTAATATCGGGTAACATATGCCATGCGTGTGGTCATTGTCTCGATATGGATAATGAATGGTAGCTATGTAAGTGAACACTCAATGTCCAGTGCAATATCTCTTTTAATGAGTGCTGGTAAGCATCTGTAGATAGTGCTATTTTCGCCTCAATATTCCGACTCGAAAATTTATTTTTTTTTAAACCCAGAGCGAATATTGGATATTACGTTCATCTTTTTATTTGTTCATTTAATCTATTGGAAAACAAATGTCAGTTGTCGTGTTACAGACTAACATATAATGGTTCAGTTGTCCCGCATTAATATAACAGAGTATGATAACAATTGGTATGATAACAGTTCATCAATAAGGTACCTGCATTAATATAACCGCTGTAGAGTATGATGCTTCTGAACTGATGCAATTGGTATGATGGCAAAAGTATATATATATATATATATATATATATATATCTTGGCACGTTTACGACAAGCGCATCTGAGCGAGTTGAATATCTATGCTAAGCCATATCTAATTGTGTAGCTAGCTGGCAATGCTATGATATGTCAGTTTAAACGTATATTCTGAGGATGTAAACATTTATCAACACCAAAAAAAAAAGCAAGTAATTATGTCAAATGCCATAACACACTTCATATTTCTGGGTTGACACCCGAGCATTACTCCTTTCATGACGCCTGAACCGACATTTGGTGTATAGAGGCCTGAGGATGCCTGCGTGAGATTTTAAAATTCTGAATGTTTGGAAGAGTTCTACTGGAGTTCTTAGCTGACGATTAGGATGTGATCAAAATAAAGTACAATGACGGCTGCATTTTGATTGATTGCTGGGTTGGACTATGAATGTAAACGTGGCTTATATCTATCATCGGAGTTGGCCATTCCATTCCAACAGCCAAACTGACGAATTGTTTTATGTTAATGCGTTTTTATTATTCAATGCGACAGGACACGATTGTTCAAGTATCTATCCAGCATATCGCTCAAACACTGTAAAAGGCAAGATACTATTGCTACAGAATATTGCCAACAGATAATTATGGAACTTACTTTAACTATGCCAGCATCTCACAACTTTGCTTTGGGGCTCGAGAATAGAACTATTCTATACTTATTATGTCATGTCACTGCATGTATAAATGAAATGTGCCCTCCGTTTGATAATTATTTGGGTCAATGGCAAGTGGTTAAATGATTCGACCTTGGTGTAGAATTGACCATTCATGTAAGTTGAATATTTATCTATTTTTGTTTTCCACAATTCTCTCTCTTTCAACTTGTGATGCATTAGCAAAAGTTAAGAACTCGTATGATTGGTGAGTCAGTGGAATAAACGTGATGACGTAAGTCAGGAACATCGTCGGAAGATAGTGAAATGGCAACCACAATACTGTAGCTACCATTGTCGCTACAGTTATCGTTGCTATAGCAATGCACACTAGTTTGGACTACTACTGAAACCCTATAACACAGACATGGAGTTAAGTACCGTCAGAAAGTGGTAGTATTCTGGTATCATGATCGTTTTGTAAATGATCTCATGCAGTTGCAAAAGTTTCTACCACATCGGTAGATTAAAAGTTTTTTGTTAGAAACCAGGTTATGCCACCGGAGCTGAATGGCATGAATGATTAGCATAATGTCATGGCAACGGCACAGTTCATTAATGCCACAAACTATGCTATAAATACTATTCGAAGAATGCGTCGGTCATACAAACTTAAATATTTCGATACATTTTTTATGCTTATATGTACTATTTGTCTATTCTTGATTTGGGGATAATCAATACGTTGATTTTCGCAGGGTTTGCATATTATCATACTATCTTATATTTTGACAACTATTCAAATATTTATTCTATTGTAGTCACACGTAGTTTACAGTATGATAAGTAATATAATTGAAAATAACCATAATTTACTCTGATTCTAGATCTCTGAAATCTACAATGTGTATTGCGGGCTTTGTAGTAGGATATTTTTATTCACTATCAGAAAGTTAAGGGGGCCATAGATTAACACGCGAAGCAAACGCTCAACATTTGTGATAACAATCGTAACACAACCATTATACTTCAAACAGTAGTTATACCTAGGCCTCGCCACAGTGTTTACGTCAAAAATACTTTAATTTCCAACAGCATGTTTCCATCTGTCAATAACACACATACCATACGTGTATGTATTTCAACTCTATGTCCTCATTTACGCAATATTCCATCTCCATGGTCCTAATCGATAGCTGAGTTAAGCCACTGTCCACCTTGTGAGTTTTGATACAACGTTTGACATTACATACCTCATGAAATTTTGCTTGCTAACGCATTCTAAAACACGACACTTTCCGGGCAAAGGCGATAATTAAAAAAAAAACCAATTCCCCCTGTGGTATTGACGAGAATTGAGAAACTCGATTCAATGACACTTGAAAATTGATAATTTTTGGTAAATTTTGGTGAGTATTGGGATATGGAAGTGAAAATTGCAAAATTATTAAATTTTGCAGGGAACAAAATCTGAAACCCTAATACACTATAAGCCGATGGTACGTGGTGCTTGTGCAGGTGAAGTCGCAGAGTAGTTTTGATAGGGTATGGCCCTAATGTGAGGCGATGAACAAGTAATCGTTGCAGTTCGTGTACATTCCCGTAGGCGCTTACTGGTTTTAATTAAAGTTGACCAATTTCGGGAACATATATATATATATAACAAAAACATCATATCCATGAATGCAAAACAATGTAATAGCCAGTTAAGGGATAACTTAGCAATATTTTGTCCACATATTTAGAATGCAAGGGCAGTAGGTTTGGGAAGAACATACAACTGTGATAAACGTACCTGGTCATTTAACTTTGCATGACAGGAATAAAGCTTGTGAATGTAGAATTTACTTTCGTGCATGGCATTTGACGCGAATGTGCGCATAATACTTGGCGTACTTGAGTACAATACTGTGCAAGATCGGAAAGCATAGGTGAGCACATGAGAGTCATAGATAACGACCTAACTAACACAAGTGTATGCAAAATAAGCAATGCTATGTGTTTCTCAAATATTGCATAACGTTATAATGAGCCACACCACATATTGAAATAGTCAATGGAATATTTTTTTTTATCCAATTGTTGCGTCGATTACTAATTGCAGACAAGTTTGCTTAATGCATTGCTCGCATTAATGCGCTGGTCTAGTCATATCGTTTCCTTGATGCTGCATAGAAGGAACATCATACATTATATTGCGTTCGGTCAGCTCAATTGTTGGCACTCACGCTCGATTAATTTTTCTTATCACGAGTGATTAGTGCGAGGGATACACAGAAGTGTTATTATATCTAACTTCAAATTGCTAAAATGACAGCTATTATGACACCATTGGCCAATATATAACCCGTTGTGCCACGGTTCATATTCACCTCCAAACTAAGACATAATACAAATTTGGCGCATGTGCTGATCTTGCATTGAATAGTGCCAATGCATATTGCCGCGATTGAATTACGGGGTGCATGTAACTTACATATTTTAGTATGGAGATATATATTATCGATAATGTGCGACTCGATTTAGCATTTCTTCGAACGAACATGATTAATGTTGTATTGCAAATACCAGTATATATCCCTATCCGCCCCCAAACCCAACAACCCATGGCAAAAACTAGGCTTTAAATATCATAAGGTGGTCTAGCCTTCAGCAATGTACAATTCAGTGCACTGAATGACGTACAATTTGGCAATCATATATAGTCGTTGTTTAATAATTAATGACAATGTGCAAGACACGCACTGCTTTTAAACATGTAGCATTATAGCATACTTAACTATACATTCCGTTCATTAATTATGTTCTGTCCACGCTTAATCTGCCCAAATAATGCTGGCTCTTTACTAGATATCAATCTTGTATCCAGCCGCAGCAGTATTCATATCAAGCCAAACACCACCACTATTGAATCAGTGGAATAGCAAAGAGAAATGGTTGTAATTGGGTGGGTTATTTTGCGTTATCGATCAATGGATTGTGCGCAATTAAATAAACTTGAACAAACATTTCTGTTGTTAAAAGTCATACTCATCTCTTGCATGTGGCTACATGACTGACGTTTGGACTGGGGTTATATACTTTTATTGATAGTTCCACTGATAAAACTTACAGACTAGATGCAAATCTGTGATTGCTCTATTTCAGCAATTTGGTCATTAATATAAACTGAGAGGCATGTAGCGGCTATGAATTGGCTGCGAGAATCTGGGCCAATGTGCTCACATGATTTGCAGCTCATTCTTACAATGATTCCTTGTGAACGCCATTTTAGTTCAGCTACGGGGAGATCCAAAGAGCTGCTTGTCGTTTCCGTTGTTGCGCTGTGTGGATTCACCATCATGGTTGATTGCATCTGAGCAGGTGTATTTGATCTTAAATATATATCATCTCAGTATGCTTACCAGATATCATACTACGAATTTGCTATCCATTTTTTATTAATGTAGAAGGGCAGCATTTGTAGAAGAATGTGGCGATGCAACCACGCTTCACAAACGATTCAGTGCTGTCCGCTTGCTCTTTGAAAGGTAATGGGGACTTTACAGTGAGATTTTTATAGCACTTTCGATAGGGCCAAAGAATGGATGAAACCATGCGGCACAAAACCTTTTGTAAGGACTAACAAGGTCGACCATTTTGCACTGCCAAACATTAAAAATGTTCTGCGAATGTGGCAGAGAAAATAGGAACTGGCACTCAATAAGACCCCATCTGACCCCACCCCAGAAGCAACACAATCATCCTCATCCATCAATGTTGCGATAACAACGTGCTGTTGGAACTGACGCACAATACCAGTATTTCATTACATTACAAATTAAATTTGATACTTAGAGGTGATAACGTACACCGCCATCAGCTTCCACTCAATTGTCCAGTCCCTACAGTAAGCGTCTAACGATGCACCCACGCTTAAGTGTTGGTATTACCACCACAGGCCTGTACATGATCCTTGGTGTCTACAGCCGTTGCAGAAGCATATTCTATATCAAAGATTACACGACTAACTTGGTGTAATAGATTTTGAAAATTATCAGATGTACCGGAACCAAACCTCTTGTGGGGTGTTTTGCTCATAAAGATATGAGGATGCATGAGGGTAAGGAAGTATATATGTAACGCCTACAGGAACCAAATGAAGCTCAAATGTACAGTGTGTTGTATGTGTAACTCATGACTATATTGCCCGAAGAACAAAAGTCGTTCCATGCTTTTGTGTATTGCATGGTCAATATATCGATATTACTCCTGCGAATCATTCTAACAATGACTGACACACAAGTATGGATAGTAATACCATTATTCATTATCAGCGTAAATGATCGTGCAAACTAACAATGGTCGATCCATATATGTTATATTCAATAGAAAAAGCTGGCTGGTTGAGAACTATAAACATAAAGCACGAGGAACAAATTGATGATAAAAGCGTCGTGAGCCTGCGCTGTGGTTTGCTCACAGTGCCCATATTAGATCGCGAGTTCGCCATCCCTTTGTTGTCAACGATAATCTCAACGATACAGAGCTCAAATGATGTGATTGGGTGTCGGTACATTCTTGTTAGCAAAATAAAGTACATGCGTGGGAATGCAATCTATACAACAGATATTGAAAATTGTACGGACGGTATACCAATGATGAGCAATACAGATATCACTTATAGTACAGAAAGTACATTAGCGCGCTAGTATTGCATTAACATGTAATTCAGAAAAAAACTGTTGGATTTATATCCATCTTGGATGATTCATATTCAGTGATTGTCTTCGGAATTATCCGGAAGCTATACCGTTTTATCACGCATGCGTCGCATGTCTGCGCATTGTAATGGTAAATGCATGTTGTGTTATTGGAAGTTGACCATTACTCCTATATTTGTCGTCCTCTTTTTGATACGAAGCTCATATAGCACAGCATCAATTTATTAGGATTTGGATGAGCGTTTTTGCATAGATTGCTATCGAATATAAACGAGACGAGGCTAATTAGTTTTCCGCTGTTCTGCAAAAGCAAAATGATAATTGCTATGGTTTAGTACCTCAGTGACGATTCTTTTGCGTCACGAATTTAATGTGGTTCGCTAATCAACCACCGCACCCAAAGATATAATAAAACAGTGGATATGGACTAACATAGAAAAAAACCCTGATAGATCACACGTCATGTTTTGTGGCATTGTGTATCATTCATGCAAACAGGATCGTAGCAGACAAGAACTATTTACGACAGAATGGTAACTCAAGGGGATACAAGGTGTCATGAGAAATGGCTGAAATCAAGTAATCAGGCGAGCTGACGTTCATCAATCATTATTAAAGGCGACATGCGACATGTGTTTACTTAAGTGGCCTGAAAATTTACCTGTTCTAGATTTTATTTGTATCGCATTCTGATACTGTTTTTGTTCGGCGGAATCGTTAATGGCAGCAATATGAGCCATCCAAATTTTTTATGATAAAGCCAAAGCATGATATATCAACTATCTGGGAAGCAATTCAACAATCCCAACGCAATAGGAACAGAAAAAATATCACATATTTTACTATGGGATGGTTTTAAGGTTAATGATAGCCCATTGCGTGGTCACCTTTCTGCCTCAATGTTTAATCGATTGTGTCGAGATAGTATGCACAAAGCAAAGTCCCATTAAGACAAGTCAGCCCCATCCATATTTATGTGATAATTGGCGAGATAATATAAATAATGCATCACAAGAATTAACATTTTCCGTCAACAAACGTCTTTTTTTTGTACTGAACCTGATTTGTAAAATGGGATTCAATGGGCATCCCCTATACTTGAGAGTAACGAAATAGTACCAATGTGACTAACATACGCCGCTACCTTAACCAGCAATGGAGCTAGATGAGCATATTAAGCAAAGCATGGTCTTTTGGCTGGTTATAAAACGAGTTTTTATTTCCGCGCTATGTGGGGTAGGTTCCTTGTACAGTGACCCAGATTGCCAAGTATTTTGATTGCTGGCCTTAGGACCTTTTGTTGTTAGAGGAGTAAACCAGCTGTGAGAAACCTAATCAGATGTGCACCTGAAATATTACATCAATGCACAATGTCCACTTGCATTCCATACGGGTGCAGATGCAGTCATTGTACTGCAATGGAAACAAGAGAGCAAAGTTGCTGTTCCAGAGAGATAGCTAATGTTTCGTCACTTCTAGAGGAATGCAATGGTTACAATGCACCGGAATTCCAGCACCGAGCTATGACCTTCAATATCCTGCATATTTTTCTGCCTGTTTTGATTTCTGGGAACTACAATTCAATACAAAGGCTTCACAAAAGACTACCCAAGAGAGGCAGACAACTTATTGCAAAAACTATACCCAGATACTTAAATAAAACTGAGTTGGCAAGCTGAATATTCTCTGTTTTTACCACAGCGATTGGGACGGACTTAAACATTTTCATTGCCAACATCGAGAGAGTGATTATCCGTCTAATATAGTCGTTCAAGTAGACTTACAATAATGAATTTTAATCCTGAGCACCAACACAAATTGTTAGAGCAACCGAAAGCTGTGACCATGTGTGACCACGTTTTTTTGCCCATATATATATATAACATCTATAGATATATAGAGAGAGATAGAGAGAGATATAGATAGAGAGAGAGAGAGAGAGAGAGAGAGAGAGAGAGAGAGAGAGAGAGAGAGAGAGAGAGAGAGAGAGAAAAGAGAGAGAGAGAGAGAGGGAGAGAGAGACAGAGAGAGAGGGGGGTCTAGATAGATCTTTCCCTCTCCCTCTCTCCCTCTACAGAGAGAGATCTTTCTCTCTCCTCTAGAGAGAGAGAGAGAGGGAGAGAGAGAGAGAGAGATACAGAGAGAGAGAGATAGAGAGAGAGAGAGAGAGATCTCTCTCTAGAGAGAGAGAGAGAGAGAGAGATCTCTCCCCTATATCTATAGAGAGAGATATAGGACAGGAGAGCAAAAGAAAGCTGGGACCATGTATGACCATGAAGGACGGGGGGCCCAGATAGATATATATATATATATAGAGAGAGATAGAGATATATAGAGAGAGAGAGAGAGAGAGAGAGAGAGAGAGAGAGAGAGACACAGATAGAGAGAGAGAGAGAGAGAGAGATAGATATAGAGATAGAGGGAGAGAGAGAGAGGGAGAGAGAGATAGATCCTCTCTCTCTATAACTCTCTTCTCTCTCTCTCTCTAGAGGGATTTCTCTAGAGAGATTTCTCTCTCCCTCTATCTCTAGAGAGATAGAGAGGGATATAGATATATAGAAATATATCTCCTCTCTCTCTCTATCTATATGCCTATATATATATATATGTATATATATATATATGTATATATATGTATGTATATATATATATGTCTATATATATATGTATATATACATATTTATATATATATATATATATGTATATATATATATATATATATATATATATAAGGGCTAATTAGTTGTCATTATCGGTGGTATGGTAGATGCAAATGCAGATTGCGTGTGGCGCATACCATTCCAAATATCCGTTATCGTATAGTTTAAATTAGAGATAGAACCGATATGCTGTTTAGCTATACCATCTGAAACATAGCTATTTATTTTGCATTGTGGCAAGCCCTATGTGCCTTTTGTATTTTCAAGTTCAATGCCACGTTTTGCTGACGTCTGTTATTGGAATGACAGCAGCAAAGAGGCATTTCCTTGCTGCACAACAAGGTTGGGTCATGTGAGGGCACGTATACTCCCAATCCCCAACTCCAATCTAATATTGGTCTATTTCTGTGGCATATTGAATTATGCAGCGAGGAAAGACAGGATGAATACCAAGGGACAGTCCGTTGCCTGGTTATTGGTTCAAGCGTCCAGTGGTACAATCTGTGATTGTGTTGATTGATTACGAGGCATTGACATTGAATAGATCACCGCCTGTAAATGTCAGATATATGTCGCCTGTAAAGTGGGACATGTGACTTAGCAATGACGACGTATCAATATACGACTCATCTATTTGCAACATTGAATTATATAATGAACCAACATGATATAAACAATGAAGTCTACTCTAATGAGAGGTTGTGGGAATGCAAATTGTCTTATCTCCTTAATTAAATTATCTACCCGACAGCCTGCTCGTGATAAATGACGAATGACCGCTCAGTGCCAGAAATGTAATGGTGCTGTCGCATGGCACCGGCTAAGTCCAACTGGCCTGTTTTATTTAAATGACAAACGGTGATAATATCTCCGTCCGCATTTTTTTTATTTTTTCGACCGTGTACTCAACGTTTCCATACCATCTCCATACCGGGTCCTCACCGCTTACAGCCTCTTCGTACCAGCCAGTGTCACCGTGTTGGCCGTTTTCTGTCCGGGTCTCGCCGGGTCCATGCCGGGTCCTCACTGCATGGCTACCGGCCCCTTACCGCCCGGAACGCCACCATACCGTTCGCTAAACGTTCGCACCGCCTTGCTGACGTCACACACGGTATATAAAAGCTGGGAATTCACCCGTCCGGTCACACATCAGTTCACAAATTGTACTCCTCATAAATTTTCTCAAAAATCCAGAATAATGCCTAAACTTGGAATGAAAGCTGCTTGCAGAGGGGTGGGTAAAGTAAGGGTAAAGAAGCCCAATCCCAAGTATGAGTCTTCTGATAATGCGGGTAAGTTTCAGTATATTATTGTCTGTAGGTTATTATTGACTGTAGGTTATTATTGTCTGTGCGTAGATTATTTTCAAAGTTCATATTTCAAATTAACCCTTTCCTCCACAGAAGCGCATTTCTTACAATGATTTCAATACGGTTCAAAAATGGCATTTTTCTTTTGTCCATATTTTTCATCCGATTCTTTCCTTGTGGATTAGTTAACAAAAATAGCTTGTGGAGTTAATGGTTAATGTTAATACTTTTTCTAATAAATTTAGAATATGATGAGAAAAGTGGGGAAGACAACCCTTTGTCGTCTTTATCAGCAGAATCTACCCCTCCTCCTGAACCCAAAAACGATAGAGAAGAAACCTGTCAAAACCCGACATATTAGACAGGTATTTAAGATAGACGATGATGAGATACCTACCACCAATATAACCTTGACGCAAGGCACACATTTTCTGTGTGCTACTATTTTGGACTTTTTAGCGTATTTCTGGTTACAATGTCTAAATGTAACCCGCCACATGGATATATAATGGTGGCGAGAAGATCATAGTGAAGTGTAATAGGCTTACAGTGTTTCTAAAAAGCGAAAATTGCAACTTTTGTGTACACCTGAAGTCAACGTTATCAACAATTTTCTGCCAAGCAGCGCACCATTTCCCCTCTACAGCCGGACCAGGCGCGACTACCAGTTACATAATCTCTAATGACCACAAGGTGGCCGAGAAGTCTTTCGCGAAGCATGGGCCTGGAAATGGATGAATTTATTAAAGGACTTAAAGCCGCTCTCAGTGACACTGCGGTCATTGAGACTTTAAAGTCCACAATTTGTGATCCATTGCACAAGGAAATCACTGCGCTGAAAGAAATAATAAAGAGAAAAGACGACTCCATTGAACGACTAGAAAAACGGGTGCTCGGTCTTGAAACTCAAGCCGACACTCTTGAACAGTATACTCGCAGGAACAGTCTTAGGATTTACGGCATTCCTGAGCATAAACATGAGGACTGTTGTGAAGAGATAATAAAACTTGTGAATAAGGATCTCAATATGTCTCCACCAATCACAACATCGGACATCGACAGGGTGCACCGAGTCGGCATACCGCCGACAGAAAGCAGACCTGGATCCCGTCCTGTCATACTGAAACTGGCGACATACAGAATACGTGAGAAAATCTACAAAAAGCGGACCAGCCTAAGGCATTGTTCCACGCCGATCTTTATTAACGAGGATTTGACCAAAACACGCTCCGAATTACTTTGGAAAGCAAGACAGCTGAAAAAGAACGGAAAGGTAGCCGACACTTGGACACATGATGGAAAAGTACTCGTGAAAGATTTGAAGGCGAAAATCCTCCATATACGCGAGATGACAGATCTCGAGAAACTGTGAAATAACGATGTACGAAACCGCCTTTTTGTAAGTCTCATCACCATTCTTTATATCCATATATTGTGTACTATTTACACCAGCACTACCATTTTGTACACTTATGGAATTAACTATAAGATCACATTTGTGTATCATATGTAACAAACGTGTGCACATTCATTCCTTTTATCTAAAATGTTCCATATGTTGTCAGCTTACTCATTTAAATTGTCTGTCACAAGTATGTAGAAATGATTCACTATACACCTCCAGAGAATGCAACAATTGGTTTTGTGTTAACTGTGTGCAATGTATATTCCCATTTAATCATTTTAATGATGATAGAGACTTTATGGATGCTATTAATGATATTGTGGAATGTGGGCCACATAACATGGCAAATGTAGAGGGCATGATTTTGAATGTACATGAACTTAATGATACTGAACAAGAAAATCCGCTGTCCGCTTTTGATCCAGATATGAATTACTACAACGGAAATCAAAAAGACTATACCATAGCAAACTGTAATTATTATGTAGAAGATCAATTCAACGCACTTTGTAAAGCTTCTCAAGTTAACTCTGATATGTTATCACTTATGCACGTGAATATTCGCAGTGCTCAAAAAAACTATGCCAATCTTGATGCCAATATTAATTCTTTGAAATATTCATTTGACATTATTGCTCTCACTGAAAGATGGCTGACAGATATAACAGTTGGCAATTTTAGTCCAGCCGGCTACAATACAGTCAATTATTACAGAACAAATAAACCAGGTGGAGGGGTGTCTCACCTGATTAATGATCAATTACATTATCGTAATAGAGATGACCTCTCGATCTGCAACTGTAATATTGAATGTGTTTTCGTTGAAATTCCTAAATGTACGTCTCTCCAATCTCACAATAATCGTAAGAATATAATAATTGGTGCAGTCTATCGACCACCGAACACTTCAATCAGTGACTTCATAGATTATGTATCTGATATAATATCTACTATAAAGCATGAAAACAAAATCTGCTATTTAATGGGCGATGTAAACATTAACTTGTTAAATGTAGATAGCCATGTCGCTACAGCAGAATTCCTTGAAATGATGTATTCTTTCTCTTTTACCCCACTCATTACCAAACCCACGAGAGTAACAAATCGTTCCGCCACACTTATAGACAATATTTTTACCAATTTTCAACCACAGCACAATTATATATCCGGTATTTTGTGTACAGATGTAAGTGACCACTTTCCAGTGTTCTGTATCGACCACGGCATTAAAACTAATACTGAATGTGACCAATTTTACTACAGACAAATCTCGGCCCGAAAAGTAGATAAATTCTCTGCGAAACTTGGAAAAATTGAATGGAGGGATGTTTTAGACACCAATGACGCACAGGAGTCATACACAAGGTTCTATTGTACTCTTAAAGATCCATACAATGCATGCTTCCCAATTCAACTATCAAAATCGAAATATAAACATCGATATAAATGGCTAACATCGGGACTTAAACAATCTATCAAAGTAAAAAATAAATTGTATATAAAAAGCATCCAATACCCCACGCTGACCAACCAAACACAATGCAAACGCTACAAATGTAAATTGCGTTCACTAATGAAAACCTGTGAACAAAACTACCATGAAAATGCCTTTTCTAAAAACAAAAGTAACATGAGGAAGTCGTGGGAGTTGATTAAAAATGTCCTAAATAAGAAAAAGCAGACCAAACTATCAGAAGAATTCATCATTGATGGTAAAACTACCACCGATAAAAAATTAATTGCTAACAAGTTCAACCAATTCTATCTAAATATAGGACCTACGCTTGAAAAACAGATCCCTGCTTGTAATGCAGATGTTCTTAAATATTTAAAGTATACGAATGCTGACTCTATATTTATTAGAAACACAGATGAAATAGAGGTAACTAATATAGTAAAATCCCTGAAACACTCAAGTCCAGGTTGGGATGACATATCTCCAACCATAATAAAAAGCACTTTAACACACATTATAAAACCCTTAGTTCACACGCTTAACATGTCACTTATAAGTGGAATTATTCCAAAAGAACTAAAAATCGCTCGAGTTATACCAATATTTAAAAATGGCGACTCCTCTCAGATTAGTAATTATAGACCAATATCAGTTCTTCCGTGTATTTCTAAAATACTAGAACGACTCATGCATACACGACTTACTGAATATATATGTAAGCATGATATATTATATAACTATCAATTTGGTTTTCGTAAAAAAACACAGTACCACTCAAGCTATAAGCTACTTGGTTGATAAAATTATTAATGCTCACGAAGAACATAAAAATGTTTTAGGGATTTTCATTGATCTAAGTAAAGCGTTCGACACCATCAATCACCGCATTCTTATAAGAAAATTGGAACACTGCGGCATTAGAGGCATTGCATTAGAGTGGATAAAAAATTATTTGCTCGAAAGATACCAATATGTTACTTACAACGGTGTCCACTCTGAACGAGGGCGTATTACTTGTGGCGTTCCACAAGGCTCAATCTTGGGCCACTCTTGTTTTTAATCTATGTCAACGACATTGTTAATGTTTCGAAATGTATGCATCCTATACTGTATGCAGATGACACTAATATGTTTGTAACAGGTAATAACAGTGATAATATGATAAACTGTGCAAATGTGGAGCTTAAAAATTTAGTACTATGGCTGAATGCCAATAAGCTTTCGTTGAATGTCAACAAAACACATTACCTGATATTCGCACCTGGGCGCTATAGCCCAACACCAACTCAACCACTTTATATCAATAATCAGGTTATAAGGAGAGAGAACTCGACAACATTTTTGGGAGTCAAGTTAGATAGCAAATTGACATGGCAGTCTCACATTCAACATATAAAATTGAAAATTGCTAAAAATATCGGCTTACTTTGTAAGGCGAAAAATATTTTTAGAACAAGTACCTTAAATACTCTGTATTATTCGTTTATATACCCATACATAATATATTGTCTTGAAGTTTGGGGTACAGCTGCAAAGAAATATACAAACTCTATTGTCAAATTACAGAAACTATGCTGTAGAGTAATTACCGGTTCGCCAAAGCGCACATGTTCATTGACATTATTTAAATCCTTAAATATGTTACGTTTTACTGAGTTGTATGAATATTGTATCATGTTGTTTATGTTTAAGTTATATAGAGGTGATTTGCCTAATGTTTTCAAATTAATGTTTCGACGAAAATCCTCTAATCAAACAATTACTACAAGACAATCTAGAAATTTTATTGTACCGTTATTTAAATCGAAGGTTGCCTATAATAGCATGCGCGCGAAAGGCGTGAATATCTGGAACGCAAATTGCACTAAGTTTAATGTATATTGCTCATTGCATTCTTTTAAAATAGCTCTTCGAATTCATTTTCTTGCTAAGTACATTGTTTGAAGTATGCTCTCCTGGCACATGGTTTTGTTTATTTTTATAGTACTATACTCATAGGTGTATGATAAATTATTTTTTATTCTGTTGAATGTCCTTCTCTTAAAAGCAATTTATTCTGTTGAATGTCCTTCTCTTAAAAGCAATTTATTTTTTTGAACATGTTACGGGGACATATACATCTAATGATGTCTCGTCCTCATTGTCACAACAAACTTTGTATATTTTACTCGAATTATTATTTATAATGTATGATATGTTGTTGTTGACAAATAAATAAAAATCAATCAATCAATAAGGATGATTGAGTAAAACCCCTTGTAAATATACTACAGGGATCCTGACCTGGCTGGGCAGCGGATGGGGACATGCTTCCCGTCCAGGGCGCCTATGGTGTGTGGGAAGTTCCCCCGCTTCAGAAATTCTTCTGCTATGGCTTGCCATTCTTCAGGTGTCGTCGGAGCGGTCATCACTTCATCCATATATTCATCGCAGATTGCCTGGCAGACTTCCTGGACCACTATGGAGATCGTGTTGGGTGGGATGCGCCAGCCATACTGTAGTTCGGTGTACATTCCACCCGAGGTAAGGTGCCTCAGCGAAACAGCCAACTTGAGTCCTGATCGAGTAGCTCCCGATACGACGTATGTTGCTTTGTGAGGCGATGTTCTATACGGGTTGATATTTCATCGTACATCTCGGGAGGCATTTCGCAAAATTATTGAAAGCCGAGGGTTCCATAAGTACGACCATAAGCTGATGGTACACGCCAAACTGTTTGCGACGACTGATCCATCCCCTGGTCCATGCACATCTCCCCGTTGGCCGCGGCGAGCCCGTCCTTGCGGCCGTCGGACGTGGAATGCCAGATCGATATTTAGTTGGTCGCGTTCACGTTGGGCAAGGGCCAACATATACATGTTCCGAAGCCTTTCATTACACTCCATGATGAAGACTGGTCCGAAGAAGAGCAGGCACAAAATGAAGCGTTGACAATTGTCTTTGTTTTATACAGTAAACTATGGAGTCACGGTGTCTGGCACGGTTTCTAAACGGGCGCAATGAAAACACACGGCAACAGACCGGTATGGAGACGCTATGAAAACGGTAGAACGCCAACACGACGTTATTAGGCCGTTAAGAGACCGATTAAACGTTAAAAGACCCGTAAGGGGCCGGTAGATAGCCGGTATGAGACGGTTGGTCAACGTTGAGAAAAGGGCGAGAGCCCATTGATTCCAAAGCCCATTGCCTTTTTAGTTTAAGCATAAATATTGTTACGTTAACGGTTTGTTGATTACATATTGCATAACGCATACCTTTTAGATATATGAGTCATAAGGTAAAAAGATAATTGCTTTAGTAATGACTAAAATACCGTGTCGTTTGTTGATTGATACAATGAGATACGCTTTGGGTCCATCAGCAAGCCGATTTACTTGATTAATAATCAACTAGATTGCTAATGATCGCGTGCATGGTTTTGTCGGCCATAAAGGTCCAGTCGATCAGCATATTCGCTCGAACAATAGGGAAGGTATTGACTACCCCTTTGCTGGGAGCCACTCATGGCAACTGGTTAGACGAAATCAACGTCAGAAGTTCACTACCAGCGCGAGCGAGGAAATTTCATACTCAATTGCATCAGTGTCAAAATAATCTTGATTGCTCCGTTATCTATCGCGACAGAGTTATTCTCATGTTCTCGATGGGTCGCAAGATTCACGCCAAATCTATTATTAGTTTTCTTGGTCGCAAGCACCGATTACATAAAACAAATCATGCTGGGACTGTAAAGATACCCCTTTGGCTATTAAATGATGCAGTTGTGTCGATAACAAATGGCAGAGCACCATCTATAATCGGACGCGGCAAGCTTGTCAGCTTCTGAATCATTCCCAAACGCGTGCATGGCAATCGAATCTTTAATAGGTCCATTTATTTAGGGGTCGACTGTTAGAGCCATCTGTATCGTCATAATTGGTTATGGAATATTAAAAACCATCTTAAGGGCAATGTCAAAACATAGTTGCATCTCGGTTGTATGCTTTTGGAAGTATAATATGTATTGTTGAGCATTGTTTACTCAATGTATGACTAGTATGGTGCTTTACATATTCAGCTACACATCATTATCAAACAGCGTTTAGCAGATTGCAGGAAATAATAAGTATATAGCCATATATTGGCGTAAATTCATTATTGGTGCTGTTAGCACATATCTCAAACTGTTAACGTTCTGAATGAAAAGGCGACATGTCAGGGGTATAAATTAACCAAGTTTAAACCATCTCAGTATCATTATTGAATGTAATTGTGAGTAGGTATTATAATATGTGCACGTTGTGAGCGTACATGATTTAGGATCTTATTCCTAATTTATATTTACTTTGTTAACATCTGATATGACTGTATTTCTAGCCACGAGCAACCCTAAAAGGCTAGACATTGTATCCAGCAAATCGCAGCATGTTATGGCCTTTATGTCGAGGCAGTGATATATAACTAGCATGATTGCATATCATGCACCATCGACCCTTGAGAAATTGCTAGTTTATTGCACACAAATAGCGCAATACATCCCGCTTCTTGTTAAAAATTATAAGCTTCGTGGAATTACATTAGCGTAATGTGTTTTTTTCTCAACTGAACTAGCAGGAAGCCTTTTGTTTTCTCCACTAAAATTGGCGAAATCAATAGTTTTTAATATACTTTTTGATACATGAAGGTTTGTCAGGGAGCATATGGCAGTGAGAGCAACATCATGAAGATACGGGGACATCAAAGCAGTTGATGATTAGCTAAGATGTTATTGGCAATGCATTCTGTTGATTGTTGAAAGAACGCTTGATATGTTTGGTTACTCCCATCTGCAAGAAATCACCACTTGCTGTAACAGGCGGGTTTCGTTATGCCTTCATTGTACAAATATTGACAATATGATTTATTTGTGCAGGTGCTTAAATCTGCAAACGGCGACGATACTTCAAAATGGTCGCAATAATTGAGAACTACGTGATGTATGAGATTGTCCCGGAAACCAAGCACTGACAAAAGTAGCTTCTTGGCGCGTTGAACGAATTAGATACCGCGATAATGCAGTTTCTGATTGATTTCCCCCGTTCCCTCTGTTTCCGCCTGGTGATGAAAATTGATACACTTATTTCAATCGGCCAGAGAGTTTCGGTGGACGCGTCTCCAATCTCTACCCAATGAATTGGTGATAACGATCGCCATGAGCAACGATGAGTTGTATTTACTACCGATGTCAGCGACAAACGCGCGAACACAACAAATAATAATCATAGAAGCAGCTTTTATGACGGTGCTATTAGGTCAGCAAAACATTCACGCTGTACTGGTCTTATTCACTGCTGAATTGTCAGTCTATCCCGTGACGTTCCATATTCACGATAATCCCCCTAGATATTGGTATCTTTCACATTTTTATAGCCCAATGATATGCCATAGATGGCGTGTTATTACATTTTTGAAGTGACTCTCTCATTATCCCCATTCTGCAATCACGGCGTCGTTCAACCATCAAGGTGCTCGAGGTCAGCAGGTTCTCAACCTTACGACACATTAGTCTCAATCTGAGCAGACACCGACACCAACTAGCTATAAACCGCACGCTCAAACAGTAGCAATAACTTCTGGTTGCCCGTGAATTCCCATGCTAATTTGAATCCGCTCAGCTTAATGGGGCTTTGATAAAAATAGTTCTACGTTGCTGAGGAAATGGTATACTTCATTATTTGTCACGCGTTTATCATGACGCTGGTTGCCGCTACGACTGGTATGTAAATTTGTCCATGGACGCATTCTTCATCCGCCATTTACAATAAAAATATATATTGTAAAGTGAACAGCTAAAAACGTTGTTATGGATATTGACTTTGCCCTACATGTTCTATATGACGACGCTATGAGATTGCGTTATGTCAGTGGATAAACAATATAAAAAGCGTAATATGGTGCTACATATTGGCAGTGGTGATATGATACTGTGTAATGGTAATGGCAGTGGGCTGATCTGATGCTCATAGCCGCACTCACTCCTATGTATTGGTTTTGCGTAGAACGAGTGTTAAACATATATTGGTATTTCTACCATTGCATATCTTGGTATATGCATATATATATATCTATATGTATATATATATATATATATATATATATATATATATATATATATATATATATATATATATATATATATATATATATATATATATATACATATGTATATATATATATATATATATAAATATATAAAATAATTGAAAATACAATGGTTTGACCATTTGAACATGGTTGCCTAATCTTAATTACGTGCAAAGATAACCTTTCATCAAAGATTTCATTGAATTTTGAATATTATAACAAAATCAAATTTCAGCAACTAACCATTCGTTGTCGTAACACGAAAACGTCCATACCTTCCTTAAAACCCCATATACTATATTTGATCGATTTTAACATTTTAGTACAGAAACCTGTTGTGATTTTGTAAATTATTCGTCTATCTTTAACATTGAATTATATTGCATAACACTTATAATCGTTCATAATGATCACATTTAGAGGACAAAAAGTATATATAAGGAATAAAAAGTGATTTTTTTTTCTTTGCAGTAAGCATCTTCATTACATCCATCAATATATGCCGCATTAGTAATTAATAATTAATGACAGCATCTTGGTCATTTAAAGGGAGAATGATAAATCCAGCTTCAGTCATTTTGGGCAGCTCAACGTTTTGATACAATCGACTCGTCTGATGCGTCCGCATGCTTCATATATTTTTCATGGAATCCTCGCATTGATTTCACAAGCGCTTGTGCACTAACCTGGGAAATCATATTTACCTAAAGTTGCAAATAACGTGCTTATGGCTATGTGGGTGTGGCCATCTTCTGTGTTCTGTAAGTGAATAATAAGAGCAAGTTGATAGAATGTTACTTTTGGTGATTGATTACTGAGTCCATTGCCGTTCATAATTTATCATGGCTATGAATGATATGCGTACCCTCCTTCCCTAACATCCACGAATAATTACACTTCACAAAGCAACTAACTGAGCTAAGCGACTGACTTATTAGATTTAGTTGTGTGGAATTGTGGGGTTAAACATGTATATGGGCGAATATTTGATGAGGATGGAACACAGGGAAGCATTCATTACATAATTACAATGCAACAATTAGACAGGAACATCCGACATATATCTACCCATAAACTACCATATATTGATTCCTCAAATTTTTAACAAATTCATTAGATCAGATTTCTGGATGGCTAACATGTGGTTCAGGGCCAGTACTCAAACAAAATGCACAAGTATCCTCCTCATACTTTCAGGAATCTGTATCCTTAAATGGGTATGTTTGCAAATAACCAACACACATATCGGGAATATAATAATCTTAAATATCGATGAAGAATAGTCACTGTTCATCGCATCGCCACTAATGCATTATTTGCTGCCTTGTCTATAGATGTTGAAATATTAAATAAGTAAATCAATTACTACTATCTGATTAAGAGCATAATGGTAACTTAATGAGCATAAACCGCGAGGGCAACGTCGCATGAATGATTAACCTTGTAATTTGCATATTGCATGTAACCCAAATATGCATTTTACACATGACAGCAACATGTTCCTGTCATATAAGAACAACTTACGTTCTTCTTATCACCGTGCGACCAAACGTAGAGGGTTTGCCGTGGGTGTCAAACCAATATTGCCACCATCTTCACTACAGAAATATTATTTGAGGCTAATTTAATATCCACGTCTTCCGTAGCCCATCTTATATACTCTTTATTATCCGCACTATCTCAATGGTGGTTTTTTTAGCAAGTGTATGCAAACGGTTAAAGACACATGAGGCTGCTTCCAATACCAAACAAAACTTTCTGTTAAATTCGGACGACTTCATAAGGAAATGATCGCAGGTGCTCTGAGAGTATTATGAGATGAACACATATAACATAGCGATGTATAACAACCTATTTCAAAAGCTTGACAGAAAACGAGAGGAAAGAACCCTATTTTGCAGTACTGGGAACTAAAATACGGAGTATGATTAAAACTATCCCTGGCAAAGCATGACTCGGTAATGCTTCAGGTGTCTAAGCATAAGTGCTTACATATGTCATGCACTAGTGGTTACGGGAAACCAAGTAAATACATATGAACATTTGTGTTTTGTCAGAGATGGTTCAGTACTAAAACCAGTTGATGATCAAGTTTGGCAGTGTCAAATGGGTTATACGTTCAAGTCTTGGGCAATTAGAACCAACGCTTATGTAACTTTTTGTATAATCGTTGTATTAATCTTAATAAGTAGCATAATATTCAATCGGTGAGGAAAGTAGCGAACAGTTAAAACTGCACTGGGGATAGGTTTGCCCCACAGTTAGGTCTAGGGCTAATTTCTAAATGCCGGCTGTACGCTTTACAATATTTTGAGTGCACAACCATGGCTTGCCGTAAATTGATGCAATGTGAACGAACATCTTACTTTCTTACGATGCTTGTTTATAAAGGCATCTATCCGATAATCTTTCCTTTTTTGTACGCGTTGAAGTTAACATACGATGCAATGTCTATCGACAAAACAAACGTAACAATTGAATCGGCCAGTTTCATGGGCATAGAAGTACGAAGATAAATCACCTGTCAATTTCTTCTCAATTTTGTGGCTAATATTGACGTTAATGTATATTTAACCCCGTTGTTTTGGTGACATATATACACTTCTTTACACATCCATTGGCAATGCCTTAACTTAATGAGCCTTTAAAAGATAACCATAGTATGGTAAAAATAGTAAAGCCGTAGATTATTGAAGGGGGTAAAATTGCCTTGATAGAATCTGCCTTAATTGCTTGTTTAAACTCAAACAACAATCGACACTATGCTTCAAACACACTTGCTAGGTTTAATAGTTGGCGATATAATCACAGCTATTCCCAATAGATATACGAGACGGAGGTAACCCCAACAACAGTGCTAGCTCTAGAGGTCTTATCTTATGAAAAGTAAGCGATTGCGGAACTAGGTCGCGGCTATCATTATGACGTGTCTTTCTTGAATCAAATTGCAAAGAAACCTTGTCGTTTATCTAACGTTTTGTTTCAATATTTATGCCACGTAGGCACTTTAAATATATATTATGTTATCACGAAGCGGAAACATATACCTGTATCCGTCTACCTAAAGATGACATTTGATCATGACAAATCGTATGCAATTTCACCGCTTAAATAATTTTCATTTCGAATCCAGCTCGTGATACCTCGCTCACATTAAACCAACAACAAGACCGACGCGATTTAATTGTTGCTCTGAAGAATTACCTTCTTTTGGTTTTTTTAATTTTGGCGTCAGATATAATAAAAATTTGTTAATAAAAAGATTACGATCGTGTATTATCTGTTGAAGCATTTTAAAAAACATACATGTTCTGCATCATATTCGAGCAGACATTTTCCTGCGATTATTTCGAAAGGGCCGCTATT
>CM067350.1:67368797-67513792 GCA_034190875.2 Urechis unicinctus
ACACAAGTGTCGGTCGATAAGTGTTATAGTAAACTATATTCGTATCGAAGCTTAGCTTAATCGCAATCAGCGACAGTGAATTTCAACAAAAAAGATGTGATAGTATGAGAATTGACCTCTAACAGAACCGCACCAGTAATGAAACGTTGCATATCATTACATGACGTATAACTGGTCATTGGGTATAATGTAAACAATTGATGCTGCTTTAGCCAGAAAGTTGAAGCAGACAATGTTTCCCTCCAAATAAGTCGAATATGGGTCAGTTTAAATATTACGAGTCAGGTTATAACATGCGACGGTAACTGTCCAACGAAGTGGCACATTTACCATGATTTATTCATACAAAAGCAATATTTTGTTGCAATTCTCTACAAATTGAGTCCCAATTGGAACTTTTAAGTAGCTAGCAAAGTCATATCCTCTTACACAATTAATGGTGGCGTTTTGTGTCGTACCACACATTAAATGACATGTCCATGGTACCTCATATATATTGAGGTGGAGCTGATATACCCTGAATTTCATCATTACTCTTTTCCACGAGCAGTTTGACGAGGGCCGCTGCATGATTCGGCCCTTGCAATGCTTTACCCGCATTACGCCAAACCTGTCCGAGGAATAACGACTTAAATCTATCCAAATGCGTGGAGAATGGCTTTGTTGATTTCCGTTACCAAATTGGATATATATCTCTTGTGGACGCATTGAATATAAACGTCATGCTTTGGTTGTAGTCTTAATGGTGGCCTTCAAACAAGGCAATCAGAAGCTCAGTACATGGATGTCGTAAGATTAATTGCTACCTGCTGTTATTGAAACAATAAATCTGTGTCGTCCTTGACAAAACATATATTGTCGCCTAGGTACCGTCTTGAATATCCATTCAATGAACGCATCATATTTCCGGTATAGCGGCAATCGATGACCATGCGACGTTGCCGTTGGGTAGTAGCAAATATTAATATTTTCAGCAAAATAACGCTTGGTGGTGAGTTAATGGGGCTCGAGGCACCAGAGGCATCAACGCCATTGACAGAACAAGAAAATTGACGAAACACTATCAATTTTGTATGGCGGTTACAGAAATTCCAGATATTGATTAGGTGCGTCAACTAGGATAACACACGGAAGTTCGCCCAATTCAAGAGCAGCTGACAAACATGAGCTACCATCTTCATTTATATTGACAATGGACACGAGCCACAAATCGAAGGTTACAAAATATCTTTATACAATATTTCCTGATATACGTGGTATAAATACCGCGTGTTCGAAGGGCTCGAATGTGCTATTTTTCGTAATTAGTGCTGTAAAAGCCAAACTATCCCATTCTTACCGCCAGTAATTATTAGTTAGAACTTCATGGTGATAAGTGGGTGTGGGGATCAAACAATGAAAATGTTCATATATTTCTCCACCTGACCTCTTTCAGCGTTCTATATAACTAGGGAGGCAAACTATGACGGAATATCTTGGATCAGTTTATTTTTAAATAAAATTTAACGAATTTGTCGTATGTTTAATTTCAAAGCACCATTTACTCCCGTTCCCGGCTCTTGCGTTCTAGTATCACGCTAGCTAAATGGTATTTAAACGATTTTTCACATTGCCAAATTAACCCAAGGATTTATACAATAAAAATATACAACACGATGATTGTCAAAGTGAATTTCAGCAAATATGAGCGTGACTGCAATTTTTTCACAAGAACAAATTGGATCAGATGCAACTATCGCATTTACATTCTAAAACAATCATGAGTGATTATCTCGCCGCTGTCAGACAATGCATCATTTCACGACTGAGGCTCGTCACAGCTACACGAATAACCGCGATGAACAGCAGACTGAAGCTATATTTTAAGGCTAGGTTGCTCGTACATACACAAGCATCTCTGAGAAGAGTCATATATATATATATATATATATATATATATATATATATATATATATATATATATTTATATATATATATATAAATATATATATATATATATATATATATATGTATAGATATATATATATACATATATATATATATATATATATATATATATATATATATATATATAAATATATATATATATATATATATATATATATATATATATATATATATATATATATATATATCTATATATATATATATATATATATATATATATATATATATGCGTATATATATATATATATACATATATATATATATACATATATTCATATATATGCCGCATGGCAATGACGAAATGATGCAACATAATGGCAAATGCGGTATTTTGACAATGACGGAAGAGTGCCAGATAGAGAATAGTTATGCAGTGAGGCAGTTCGTATCTGCTGCTTTGTGGTAGCTTTGGTGACATTATGCTATGTGGTCATTACGGTGATATGATCCTGCGTTGTGGCAGCAGTGATATGGTATAAAGTGTGCCAAAAGTAATACGATGCTGGATTGTGGCAGCAGTAGTATGCTACTATGGCTGTGGTGTAGCAGCAGTGATGTGATATATGTTGCGTCAAAAGTAATATGATGTTGCGTTGCCGCTGCAGATGTATCATGCTGTGTTGTGACACAAGTGATGTGATGCTGTGTTGCGCCAAAGATGATATGACGAGTTTTGTGGCAGTGACGACTATATTGTTGTAAACTTTGACTGGTGATCATATACAGTGCACGTGAATTACCTATGCCATGGTGCTATAGGCATGGTGCATTTCGGTGCTGCTGCTGATGTATGAATGATGACTTTACTGGAATGAGGTATTCACTGCCGTAGCTCTACATTTTCTGTTGGGTTGGATTTGTATTCTTTATTACTGATACCATGTATCGTTTCTGTTAGTATCAATTGTTCGCATTATTGCTGGTTAACCCAACAGTACAGAGTGATACAGTGTGTCTGTGAAATTAATTTGTATAACGAAACTGCACAGATAGTTAATCCGCTGGATTCTATTCCTGTAACACATGTTTCACGTTTCCGGTTATCCCAAGACCACGAAAGTCCATCATCGATCTGAGCGTAGCAGCCCCTGTCTATAAAATGCAAAACGTCGATAAATAACTTTATTAACCTTTACTCGGCAGATATATGAATGCTGCATCTAAGCGTCACTCTCAGACAATCTTGACCAAGTGTGTATTTAAAAAAGCTTGCTAACAGTAGACATCAAGCATTTTCGCTTGAAACTTCTTACGTCTACTTCAATGGTGGAAGATCGAAAATAACCATGATTCAATAGGCAATCAATAAGTAATTCCGTTTTTTATAAAGTCAACACTCCTCTATTCAGAGCTTTGCGTCACAAAAATGATTTTTCCCCTACGGTTTAATACACAACGCACGTTAGACACTATTGCAATTTGAGGAACAGGATATGTTTGACGTGCTGAATGCTCATGCAACAAACAACTGAAGAGCTACATGGAGTACCCTTGATATCCCTTAAATTGCATTACGTATACGATAGCTTGTATTTGTTGGACTATGACATGTTGATACTGTGCATTATGTTCCGTTAGCCTTATCACTGTAATATATGTTAAGACAACACGATTATTATGTGCTTAGATTATACAGATTAAAATTTTCATATTTATATCGTTATCTATAATCTCATACACATAATGTGACCAATCCCATATTGCAAGCAGAGTCTGATCAGAGGCACTTGTTCTGTGCCAAACAAATGTAAAACGCCACATTTGTGGTCATGGCACTCAATACGTGTCAAGGCAATGGTACGTTATTTGCAATTTGAAATCATCTAAAGGGCCTTCGAGTGTCTTGATTGGCAGTACAGCTCTTAAAAGATATTATAATCAGCCTTCACATGAAGTAACTCTGCTAGTGGCATAAGGCTGATCGGTCGGCCATCATAGTCCTTCTTATTACTGCTATATTTTTTGTTGACTTGATCAGTGCTGCATCTGCATAATACGTTTTACAATGCATTGGAACCACCTTTGACCTGTAAAAGTTTGTTAATCTTATTTTACCTTTCTGTGTTATTAAAATGAACTATACTAACGCTTTACGATATATCCAGCTACCTCCATAATTGCTTTAATCCAAACCTGTTATTGGGTGGCTGCAGGGCACGGTCGCCATTGATTTCCTTTTCTTTTACGCCAATATATATATATACCAGAAACGTGGTGTGGTGGGATCAGAATACAGCCTCAAAGAAATTGCATGCGCATAAAATATATCGTGCAGTCGCTGCATACTGCAGAATAATATACATGCGATCATACAAAAAACAAGGACGCCATGATCTATCTTCTGTACCCTTTATTCGGGTAATGTGACGTTCACGTGATAGAAACACTGCCACGGTGCCAACTTCCTGATGTTACTGAAGCATGCCATAAAAGACAGGATTAACGAGGTGATACGAACCTTTGATTCTGTGCTGATCAAAGAAGTCAGTTTCACTGACACACTTGTTCGTCCATAAAATCGATGTTAGGAAGCTAGATCTGATACATTCATGTTACAGATATTACCATACGTATAAGTGCTATGGTTGGGTTAATGCAGAAAATATCTCACAAGGACGGAAACTTTTGCAATTTACATGACATTCAATTTATAACAGCCAGTTGAATATAGCTGCCTTCAAGCCATGCAATCTCAACAACTAATACGGCACACAGCATTGATTGTGCATCAACTGTGTTAAGCTTACCTTTATAACTTCACAGGCAAAGGCAGTAAACAATTATATTAACACAATAGGCTTTCTTCTTTGATATTCATCGACAAATACGCTACTGGAGGCTCTAAATACTCGACTTATATAAATTAATAGAGGTTTTAAACCTGTGGTTTGTCTGTGCCTAAAATATCCATAAATGCCTGTGATTTAGAAAAAAATTGTCGCGTTAAGATGAAAAACGTATGAAGTTTTGATGTAGATTTGTTTAAGTAATCGACCGGATAATCATATTTTGCCCACGACTGAACGTGCGATAAGTAACTCTAGTTGGTCGTGGGTCAGCTACAGGATGCGACTCAATACAATCATCACGACATCTGCATCTACAGTTACATTCATGACTAACTATTTCCCTAGTGTGAGCAACCTAGGTGGTTATTAACAACAATGAGTGTTGCGCTTGTCAGGTCCTTGCATGTTAGTCCACATCGGGCCGAGACGGAAGGTGAGAAATATTACATTGATTCCATCCGGTAAACAAGTAGATCGCAAGCGTAACCAAACAACCGCTTCCAAATACAACAAAATATGATTTGTGGATCAATGTCCCACACATCACAGCACTATGAATACCGTATTTCATCACCCTTGTATAATCATCATTAATGCAAGTGAAATTCATAATGCTGTCCGTTGCCACTAACGATTGGCTGGGCGCTGCCATCCCATGTGTGACGCAAGTTGGGGTGCGGTTTGTCCGTGTTGTCAATAAGTACCATGTGAAGCTTCATATTCATTAATACCAAACGGACATGCTTTCAAGTCCTGTGAGTAACGTAATGCATAAATGACGGGCACACGAATGTAAGGTTATGGATAACGCATTGATAGAAGGCTAACACGTACACTCGTGCAATGTATACGGCTATACCATCTGCCGCTTTCGTACCATAAGCCAGTAGCATGCATACATACGTACCATTAGCCGATTGTATGCATTCAACAGCCTTCGTCATTGAAACCGACACTCTATCATAAATCTAATCTAGCAGATTGACAATATGATATTACTTTCAATATCTCAAATTCATGATATTTGTTTTTAGAGGTGCTTCTACAGAGCGAATACAGATGGAACTGATAATCTGCCGAAAACACACAGAGGCGCTTAACGGCGCATTTGTTTTTTTTCTTTTCATCTACCTTACATATGCTATTCTAGATGAACAAATGCAACTTCCCTATTATAAATAGCCAATTACTGTATTTGCCGCAGCACCCTGTTGTTTTTCAAGTTTGTTGATTACATATAGCAAAGTACGTATCTGTCATAGACAGAGCGTTACGATGGCGTAGACTAGGCAGTAGTCATTCATGGTAACCTACGGCAATACGAATATATCACAAAAAGAGTGAGGCTCATACAAAAACGTTACAACTACCGATCTCAGTACAACCTCCTTCAAATATATATGCATTTATATATATATATATATATATATATATATATATATATATATATATATATATATATATATATATATATATATATATATATATATATATATATATATATATATATATATATATATATATATATATATATATATATATATATATATATATATATATATATATATATATACATATGTACATATATGACACAAAATAAGCCGACGTTCTGTTATAAGATAGCCAAAGAACAGCATTCCTAAATCATCTTGCAATTTTGCGTTGCTTAGATCTCACGGCGATCAACTCTATGTCACCATCATCACAAATGACGTCATTTCAGTTGTCCACGGCAATAGTCGTACTATGACATTCATTTCACGCTGAATGTTGCCATGAAGACGAAACCTATGTTTCCTTAAATCAGACGTTTTCACGCGATTATGCGTCTCATGCGTACATATGCAGTGCCTTGGGGTCAACATGTACGATTAATTAGTGTGAATGGATTCAACAAAGCGTGACACGTTTATCAGCCTATGCAATGTGATAAATCACTTCAGGTACTGTTCCACACTTAAAAAGCAATGACAGTATAAAGCGTGTTTATTTCAAGCCCGCGTGAACATGAAAAGCCCAAGCATTAATAGCTCTTTGTTCTTGTATGTCAGTTCGTTGATATTGATTAGGCTCCCATTGTCGTAAAACATCTTCGCAATTAAACAGAGCAAGTGTTAACAAATGTTAACAAAAGCACTCATCAATAGCCTTTTGTGTTTGCTGTTTCACGCTACATTATACTCACTTTAACCGATGAATAAACCGAAATAATACTGCTTTGTGGATCTGACATCGAACGTAACTTCCTTTCAATGACTTTTTTATCAAGCCTTTGTCAGGAACACAGTGGCAATATATGTAATGGAATGTGTCGGGTTAGCGTCGCGTTCCTTCTGACGAGGATCATTTGATGTGTTCCGGAATCGGAAACAGATAATCAAACCCGGAATAAATGTAACGCACCCCGACAGACCCGACAGTATGCACTCGCGTCCTGAAACAAAATGGATTGATTTGACGTATCAGAGATGTGCCGGCTTGGGTTTATATATTCTTTCCCTGTGATATCCCTTTCGACTCGATGATGTGTGGCGGTTGAATATATCGTAATCGATGATAGTCAGCGTTTGTAAGTTACGATCGTCAACGGTATGGTATACCTCGTGCAATAATGTCGCTGATATCTAGCACACTATGACAATGTCTTCTATTTCTCTCTCTCACACACTTTCTCTCTCTCTTCGCTGATCCATGGGTATTACGTCGTATAAAATAATATTACCTTTGAACAATTTTCTTTCAAAATAACTTCACAGCGCTATGAGACAACAAGGCGTGCACTGAACGAGATTATGATATCTTGAATTTGACTCCAATTTTTCATGTTTATTAGGACGACGAGAGCTATATATAGGTTAATTCCCCTCATTTGTCTAAATTTTGGTTCTGGGCTGATTTCACAATCGCCGTCATTTATGTGGACACCATTGGTACTTACAACGCTCGGATATCCCTGACAAGTCTTTAATCTTGAATATGACTTAACTTTAGGCAAGCTGTGTGAAAGCTCTAAACTAGCTGCATAACAGTATTACATTGTCTTCAAGGCGAATAAAAGTAAGATAAACTGCGTAAAGATAACTTGATTTATCTCATAAATGTCAATTATTCATACAAATAGAAACTGGAGGCTCTTTGGGAAACATTTTGCTCTGATCCGAAATTAAATAAACGTCGTGCACTATTACTGTCTGTGGAGACTGTGACAGTCTTGCCTTTTTAACTTGGAAACCCAAATGGTTTTGAGTCATTCGGCAAGGATCCTAATTCGCCGCTTAAAATGAGTATGACAAACACTTTGATGACAAACTCTTCGCTCACATAAAGCGTGGTGTAAACAACCAACAAGCTGGAGTGCAGCCAGCGCCACTGACATCACCAAATTGGTCGCACCAACACGGCCGTCCCCGACGACGAGAGCTGATTTCACCAAAATAGACTTACCTTCGATATATTTATACTATGGCCTAATGATATTGTTGACTGAAGTGTAACTGTGAGCTCTTTAGGACCACAGCAGTACACAGACATGATCTACAAGTACATACGAACATGAAAACCTGAGACATATGTTCGTGTCGGTAGTCAATACGTGTTTGGTGTCTGTTTGAATATGCCACTGGGCCTAATGCAGGCTCTAGCTGATCGGAGCGCCTATAACCAGCATCGTGTGTACTTGTCAAACACTACGGACAGCCTCTTTGTTACATTTCCATTACTGGGCACAGGGCATAGATACAAGGTCACCGTCCCCCGTCACTGATTAGACATATACGTCACGTATACATAAAGAATCGCTGATTCTGGGTCAGTTACAGGATGCGACTCAATACAACCGTCACGACATCAGCCTCTATACAAACAGTCAGGATTTAAGTAGTGTCCCCAATGATCAAGGTAGTTATTAACAGCAACGTTTGTCGAGCCTGTCAGGTCCTTGCATGTTAGATCACATCGGGCAGAGAGGAAAGGAGGGAAACATTACACTAATTGTAACCATCAAACAAGTAACTCGCAAATGCAACCAATCGATGCCCCACACACCAGGGCAATAGGAGGACCGTATTTCTCAACTCACGTATAATCATTATTTATGCAAATGCATTTCATAATGCGCTTTTCATCCGTTGCTACTAGCGACGTGTAGGGTACCTTTCATCCCTGGTTATAAGCACCAAGCGGACCTTAACGTCATACATTAATGAGGAGATCACGAATGTAAGGTTTTGAATAATATATCAATCGAAGTCATGCAAGACTGACTCGTTCACTGTACACGGCTCTACTATCTGCCGCTTTCATACCATAAGCGGTAGCATAGATTTAATAGCATTCGTCGTTGAAACATAACCCAGAATATTGGTGAAATCAATTTGTTATACAGCCACCTGTGTAAGAGTTGATTGAGAAAGCATGACAACTGATTCATCACTTGAGAGGGAAAATACCAGTTGGTCTTTTGGTGATGTTTGGGATACATCCGCTGCTACTGAAATACAGGAAACTGTGCCCTTGTATGGACTTCCTGGACATCTCTTTGACATAATTCACATCACAGCCATCGTATGCACGGCCACAAGCCTCGTGTTCAGCACTGGACTCATGGCTCACATACTGAGGCAACAAAAGGCATTTCGAAAGCAGCCAATTGCGGTTCGTATGGCATTCTACTTAGCGATATGTGATCTTGGATTTTATGGGAGTCATTGTGCGGACCACAGCTACATCTTAGCGCATAGAAAGCATCCATCTTGGATAGCATGTATCTTAGCAGGTTTCATGCTATATCAGTTTGCCATGAGCCAATGCATGGTTGTCCTTCTAACCGCTATTCACGGATTTCTGCAAATCGTTATACAGAAGAAAGTGAACTGCGGAGATGGCGACTGGAAACTTCTGGTCTTAACATTTGGGGTGCCGGGTGTTGTAAATGTGATTGGCGTATCCTTACAATGGTTCGGACCGGAAGACATGATGTAAGTGTTACATTTAAAACTTGTTACTGATAAGGGACTGGTTGGAAATTATCTCGCCAACATCGGGTCTCTGTCAGGGTTGAACCGTCATTATATGTTGCCATATAACACGATGTATGTATCAAATTTATATCTGCTTGTAGACCATTGTACCGAGTCTCGAGTACATATCAAGTTCAGATTCAAATACTGCTACTGATGTCATTCTGATGTCTCCAGATGCGGTATCGACAAGCGAAAGCCTGGCGGGTCATTGTTGGACACTTGTGGGACAGTTGCAATCTTGGTCACGCTGGTAACTTGTGTCGTGTGTTACCTCGGAATATGGCTACATATGAAGCATGCAGCAAAGAAAATAACTCCGGAAGGTACGATAGGTACCAGCAAATATCGACGAACAGGTGTTATCCTTTTCACGTTTGTCATTTCCTTTGTCCTACAATGGTGGAGCAGTTTGGTGTACAAAGCATGGGTGTGGGTTGGAGATCCTGCATTTAGCATCCGATTGTGTTCTGTTTTATTTATCAACATGGGCGGAGTATTTAATTTCTTAGCCTACACATATGTCAGAATGCGGTTAATCAACACTGTAGGTGATCCAAGGAATCAACAATCCGTCAAGACTGAGACAGCTAGGTGATTGCATGTATGTATGTATGTATGTATGTATGTATGTATGTATGTATGTATGTATGTATGTATGTATGTATGTATGTATGTATGTATGTATGTATGTATGTATGTATGTATGTATGTATGTATGTATGTATGTATGTATGTATGTATGTATGTATGTATGTATGTATGTATGTATGTATGTATGTATGTATGTATGTATGTATGTATGTATGTATGTATGTATGTATGTATGTATGTATGTATGTATGTATGTATGTATGTATGTATGTATGCATGCATGTATGCATGTATGTATGTATGTATGTATGTATGTATATGTATGTATGTATGTATGTATGTATGTATGTATGTATGTATGTATTTATGCATGTATGCATGTATATATATATATATGTATATATATATGTATGTACGTATGTATGTATGCATGTATGTATGTATGTATGTATGCGTATGGGTGTGTATGTATGTATGTATTTACGAATGTATGTCTCTATGTATGATTGTATGTATGTACTTATGTATGTATGTATGTGTGTATGTATGTATGTATGTGTGTATGCAATATCTTACAATGTATCTTCGATCCTCCAATATTTATATCCATCCATTTACTCTTGCAAATTGAGCATGACCAATGTTATTTCATTCTAGAGTGGGAGTTTAAACATAACCAAGATATGCAAAACATTGGACCTAATTCATAACCTTCTCAGCAACGGTAAATTGTATAGTATTCCATGTGATAAATGTATATTCACGCAACCAGCCTCATACTTTACCTAATCCACGCGAGATTATAAATTTGCCCATTATTGCCTGATGACTGAACACAAATTACTAAGCAATTACAACTTGTAGGTAGAAAAAGAATGTAGTCACGTAATTTCTGTGAATACCAAAAACCGGTAGTCTTAAGACGGGTGCAACATGTGGGGAGGGGCTGTCGGTTTCTGCTGTGTCCCGTGGCGAATTAGTGTCAAAGCTTGCTTCATTGGAAGGCGCAGCCACTTTGACATCAGTGACGTTGCCGATCTGCTGTTGGTAACTCGCGAAGGTTAGCGGGTTGCTGTACCAATGACTTAAACTAGCATCCTGCATGGCACCTTGTAGATGCCAATGGCGAAGACTACGTCCACCCTGGACCTTGCAAACTTCAGGACGTGTTGATACCACTTTATTGCAGCTGGGATGTGAACAGCACTTTCAATCGCATCTTCAACGTTGGACAAAAACTGCTTCATGGCGTCGAATGCAATGATGGTACCCAGGATGGGGCTACGAGTCTTTGCATATGCCACCAGCAGTGCCCTGACATAGGTCATAATGCTGTCATCAATACGCACAACGCCGGTGTGTGTGAACCCCTCGGACGTATCCAGGGTGAAGGTACTCCGGGTCTCGTCTGCCTCAGAGCCCTTTGCTAGGGGTAAAACAGCGCCCATTTGCTTCCTGAAAGGATTTTAGGCTGCTTACGCGGGCAAACCCTGGAGTTTTAGCCCTTTCCGCGTGTAGGGTCATTTTGGATGTTACGGCCGGCAACTCTGACGACGCTACCGTACTCATACGCATCATGTGTATCAAAGTACGTCAAAAATTGCTACAGTCTCTCATAGACTCTGCGATTATATGAAATGTCATAGAGATCATGGGCATGGTTCGGAGGGAGACGGGTTTGTAGCTCAGCCAGTAGGAGCCGCACTGTGTAATAAACGTGCAAGTTGTAGAGATCAAGGCCTCTAGGCTGTCGTGGGATGACAGCAGCAGCCTGCTCTCGCACACCAAACAGCAAAATATATCTGGTTCTGCCAGTATTGTTTTCCTATGAGCCTAGGCTTATCCGCAGTTATCGGTGGCATCTTGTAATAACTGGACACCTCTGGAAGTTTGCTCTGAATGTACCGCCGCTGTGAATGACTTGCATGTTCAGTTTGGTGAAGCGCTCTGCCCCCTCATGGGTGCTTTATATGTTACATGGCTATTGAATTGAAAGGCTGACATAATTAACTATGCATCAAACTTTGACAATTGCTCAAAGCGGCGAGGCTGTGCCCCAGCAAAATTCTATTGACAATATTGCACGAGATCTTTGCGTTAGTCAATCACGTATACTATGGGTTGGTACAACCTTCGATATAAGGAGATCATTGTATGGCGGTCCGAAACTGCTGAGAAAGAAGGAACAATCTAATTAAACCCCGGCTTTCTTCAGCAGCAGATTAAGTCTGGGTTTAGGAGTTGATGCTATAAATGGGGATATTAACCGCACAATTCCTGATGGGTCTGCGCGTTTTGACGATGGAGTGTTGACTATACTGGGTCCTGATGACGGCCTCGGTAGGCAGTGGATTTATTCAGGTGGTTAAAAAGGATCCGGCCCGTCAATTTTAGCAATACGCAACACGCCTTATGTTTGCAACGATCAAGTCAGTACCACGCACAACATGCTAGATGGCGCCACCAATACGCTTCTTTCAGTTCTTTCGGTTAACATAACGAACATCACTAATCCTGTCACTAAACGTGCTACTAATGGAACTGGGCATGATTTAAAGTTTCAGTTACAGGATGATAATGAACGGCTATTGGTAAGCTTTGCCCTTGAATTTACAAGCTGTCAATAAAACCGACTGTCTATGGTCCTCAACAAAACAAGACGGATCCAGGTCTCTCTGAATATGCAAAACAAAGGCATCTGTAGTTGATAAATCATTTGGTTCTATGATCACATGCAAGGTAACAAAATTCGTCGGCTGCGTGACCCCACATCACATCATAATTTCGCTTTGTGCTGGAGCAAAAAATCGCCAAGTTTTCGATAAAGTAGACAGTATTAAGTATGATATGTGGGCGATTGGTGGTATACACTCGCTCGAAAGTGACTGTGGCGTTACTATGTTTTCGTATGGTAGGATATTACGTATAGGGATGACTGCAACATTGAGATTTCATGTTACTGCAGTGGATGATCACATGTTGGTAAAGAATCAGAACGAACGTTATGCTATTAAAACCTATGACGCGCCTATAGAGTTAAATGAAGGTGATACTGCGATTACGCAATATGGTGTTTTGTCACTGATAATAAATATATAACATTCCTGTGTTGAAGTTTCAGGATTAAGCCAATAAAGGGGGGCCTGTTTGATGATGATGTTAATAAAAACATGTATCATTGGACCTATGCACTCAATCCGACCTCTCAGAATATGCAACAAAGACTCACAAAAATGGCTAAAGCTGGTACTACTACTGGAGACCTTGACATGCGAGGCAATCAGGTCCTTGCACTGGAGGACTAAATATCACCAAAGGATCCTGCCAATAAAAGGTATGTTGATATGCGACACAGACAGCAGCACAGAAACATACGCGAGTATTCCTGCTGGCCGACGAGTTGCTGTGATATATTTAGATCAGCCTTTACAGCTGTCACAAGACAGTGTTAGTAACTTTTATACGATCACTTCTACCAGAGCAGCGACCTGTTCACGCCTAATTGAACTTGACTTGTAGTCTTAGTATGAAACAACAACCAACCGTTCCAACAGCACCGACAGCTATATCCTGAGCTGCCTCGTTTAAATAGTTTCCTAGTAAGAATGATCCATTCCATAATAACAGTTTTGGATTATTTTTATCCTCTGTTTTTTCAGCTTACACAAATCTAGGATGGACAGAATGTTGTTGTAAAGTTATGATTGGGTTTCTAGATTGTCGATTTCACTAGGTGCGCTGGAAAATAATTGAAAGTGTATAATGCAGATTGCCAAGGCGAGGAAAGACGCAGATAACCCAAACAATGAACGTTAACTCTGCTATGAGCATCTGAACACATCAGCAGGCAGAGTTGTCGTTCAATCTGTTTAAATCTAATCACCAAGTACATATCAATTGTCGCGATGCTTGTTCATATCATGTACCACTCCAGAGTGCGCAGCCGGTTTTTTTGCTGATTACGATCTACACCTAGTATCACGCATACATTCTGGAGAACAGACGGTGCTGTATATTCAATCACATTTCGCATTTTGCGCGTGACCTAATGCTTTATGTGACCTAATGCTTTATAATATCAATAAACTTACAACTGTATCCTTTTGATACTCAGAATCGTGCCAGTTATATCTTCTTGCTCTTCCGCTGTGATACGTGTCTTGCCCGCGCGCGGGCATGCCTGTGATTCAATACATACCATATCACTGGGCGCAGTAATTTATCGTTTAAATTGAGCGGGATAACGCATGGTGACAAATGAAGATGACCGGGCTTAAATATTTTAAGAAGAATTCAGTTTTTAGTTAATTCTCAGACGTGTTCGGAAAAATAAGCTGTTCTATAACAGGCGAATCATAAACGTTACAACTAAAGATTCTTCTGCATCCACCTGCATCCCCCCCCCCAAAAAAAAAAATACGAACCTTGTATGGTGATTTGATGATGGACGATGCTTGCATGTTGCCGCTGAAGCGATTGATTATCAAAAGAACTGGAAAAAAAGTTACAGCTTGTTTTGGTTGCATAAATTGCAGCGTTTACAAACTCACATTATCCATGCGTGCACAAACTGATGGTGCAGTTCATGATGAGGGTAGTGAGGTATTATTGAAATTTATTCCGTTTTGATGTTTGGTATACTTAGACGTTTAATGTTGGTGCATACGAAATATCCTTTCATTGAATAACGCGTGCGCATGAAAGTGTGCACTTGCACTTGAAATGCAACATCCAAATGACATTTTGCTAGTGGAATGCAATTCACTATACCTCATTACAATTTCCATAAGCATTTCCATATATTATTCTAGAATCTAGGCGAGATTCAGACGTGGATTATTAAGAGAATGCATTACCACCTGGCCATTTTGTGCGATATTATTCATAAGGCAAAATGGAAGGTGATGATAGATTTCTAAAATATTTTTCTAAAGTTATTATCAGTTTCGTTTACCATGGTGTGCTCTATGCAACTAAGAAGCCAACAGTAATATATAATCTCCCATTTTAAAAATACGCCAAGCTGAAACGCTGTAAGCGACATTAAATTTGACACCAGATTTTGATGTGCATGTTATCCATTGCGTGAACTTGCGAGTCAGTAAACATTATGACTGGCTCCTCCCCTCGCTCCAACACATTGCTATCTCTAGATAATTTGCTGTGATCTCTGTCTCGTTTTTGATTCGCACGGTAGACATTGTTGGACAACAATTCTTAAAATGTGTTAGATTTCGTTGATTTTGTTAATTAGGGAGCATGACTGTTGTTGCACACTAGGCAAGATATTTATGGGTATGAAAATGTATATTTTCCAAACTGCCTCTTGTCTGCATCGCGAGAGGGAGCATATTTGCTTAAAGCCTTTAAGATTCTGCCGTACAGGCCCCTCGCCCCTAAGGTGGTATCAGAACATTAAAACACCAGGGGCGAGTGCCATGCCTACTTTTGCAGTGTCCTGGAACGTGCGATTGCTTGTAATTATCGACTTCTGTCGCCTCCTCAATATCATATCTGAACCATTTTATTTCGAAATAACAGACAACTATTCGAATATAGAAATACATACATTTACCTTTGTGTTCCCAAAGAGACATCCTTAGGTAGCTCGAATGATAATTCTTCACACAACATCGCCCTGTCCGATCAGCCTTTTAGTTGGTGATGAACATCGTAGTCCTATATATTGTTTTGTGAAGCTCTTTTTATTTTGGTTGAATAATCCATATGCACAAACATATGATCTAAATATATTGTTACATGCAACATGCTGTATTTATTGGGTTTACTGCTAATTATGTGCGAAAGGTGCTTTGTTGCGATGTGAATACGTGTTATCGGTGCCCCCAAAAAACAACGGTTTTTTTATCCTGCGCAGCATCAGGAGCACAATGGTAGGCGAATGATTTTTTTATTATCACAGAGGGGATCGCTAGCGACGTGGGTATTGGCCCCAATTAGATGTGCCTTTGGTATTTGTAATGAAGCGCAGATGAGATGATGATTCGTTGCGTTCCTGCTTCGCCATGGCCAAGAACGCAAATAACAAATTCTAACTAACATATGCCTCATCTTCAATCCAGCTGTGCAAAGAATGATTCAGTGTTAGAAGAATATATCCTAATATGCGCTAAATATGCCATGCGATTTAGCGTGGAGACAGATGAACTGTATTGCATGGCGGGCTCAGGAAAGATTATGCTATTAAGTACTGACAATTCTGACACCACACTGAGACAGGGAACCAGTCCTTTAACGTCCGGTAGTATGTTAATCGGGCCACGTATAAGTTACTTTAATACTTGAGGGGTCTGTCTGTTAAAGGTACTTTCGCATTTAGAAATGAGTATTGTAACGTAGACTGTCATATCAAAATCTACCTCTAAATATTAATTTAGCGCCTGGGATATTATTGTGTTCCTCCTATTGTGTTTACAGAACAGAACGATACAGAATAGCGCAAGTAATCAAGTTACTCAAAATGTCTGGTAAATTTGTTTGCTTAAGCTGCGCAGTCAAGTCTCGCCCCAGTATCTACAGGCAAATCGAATCATAATTAAACTTATCATTACCAATATTGTTCATTCATGTTCCACGCAATAACATTCCATAGCAATATAGTGACTGTATTTGACTTAAGTCCATCACATTCGATAGAAAAGGCAACAAATGCCATTCATCGAACGACATGAATTCGTCCAATACAACACCTGATTTAGCATCTGTATTGGGATTTATACGCCAAACGTATAAGAATAACAATATTAATATGAATGTATGGTTAAACTCGTTGCGAGAGGAATGTTTGTGAATCGAGGCCTGTTGTCCGGTAACTCAAACCAATGATGGCGTCCAATTCAATGATCTTACAACACGGCACGTTCGAGCGTGCCATTGAATATCATGCACTTCTTAGCCTCGGTCATAATCGCTTATATACTACACTGATATACTGGATAGTTGAAGATAGCGACATAGAGTAAGAGAACGAACGATACGAAAGCAATCACTACAATCATGAAGGAATAAAGCGGCGCAGTGGACATCATATTTTTTTCGTATCTAATAAAATGACTTTGAAGTATCAAACAACATTGTGATAATCAACACTATGTTGTAACAGAAGACGATCATTAGTGATTGCTCCTCGTTAAATGCGTGGAAGATGTATGACACAGATACGTTTCATCTTCATGAATGATGCTTTCATGAAGTACACTTTAACGTATCTATACTCATCATTCTAAGAAACAACAATGGAAATCCTAAATTCACCTCCACATCTAGTAACACTATCTAGTGTAACTGTCACTATGCATGGACACATTGACATAAAAAAAAAAAACAACCCACAAATGATGTTAAGGTATGTGGCCAGAAGGCGAAGGCAATCGATTACAACCAGAATAGATATTGCTAAGAGAGCATATGTTCTCAATATAATTTCAGTCTGACAGAAACAATGTTATTTTGCCACTAACATGATCCCATGTATTTTATTGAGCTATCTGATATGTTTGCAATAGTCATCCAGGCAAGAGTATCGCAGGTCACATCGGATGGCAATGCCACTATTCTAGTAATGTCACATACACATTGATACCGTTGTCTCTAGCCCATTGTCTAGTCGTGAACCAATGGTAATGTTCATAACAATAGTTATTGGAAGAAGTGACGTTATTATTACGACGCAAGCTGTAATATTAACATTCATCCATACAATCACCTGGACATTTCGCACGCAAAACACGATTAGTTCAATGCATCACTCTGCAAACACAATATATTACCGGCATGAAGACAAACATAACGTGATACTTTGATAGATTTCTGGTTATAAATCATCCATGCCGCTATCAAGTCTTTCCACTGGAATGAAATTCTTCAATAACTTTTTCACAGCACAAAATGTACAGTGTTACAAAAAGACATTAAGTATATAACCCAGAAAACAATTCATTATGCGTATTCAAAATATATTTAACGAAGATTGAGCAATACTTGTCTATTTTCAAACTAATTATACGAATATGTTGACTAATACGGCTTTATGCACTTCATATTCGGTATATTGTTCTAAAACTCCTTCATAAACTATACTGTATTAATTCCACTGGATGTCAATCTAAGCGAATATCGGCGCATTATCCTTCCATGATATGGCATGACAAGCAATGTGCAAGAGGCCTCACAGGACAGCATCCGCTATAATCACTAACGCCCTACACTGATATATAATGTTTCATCCTGGCAGTGTATGGTATTTTCTGTTACTCATAAATCATTCCAGGGTAAATGTTGTTGCTACCTTATTCAATGAGGAACAAGGTCAGTTTTAATAAGACCGGGTAGATTTATGTATGTTCTGTTGACACAAGATGCCCATGAAACCACGAAGGACTGTAATAAAAGCCGACGATTGTTAGATAGAGATGGTCACGGAATCCATACGTTTAATACAATAGGACCGCATATGACAGCGTGCTGAATTGACGCCGATGCTGCTGTCAATTGACTGGCATTATAAAAAAGCAATATACATTGGTCTATAACATAACATTTACAATATGGCTTGCCTGGAAGGATTGAACTTTGGAGATAATAACACAAAACTGTTTATGCATTGACACGCGTCGGATATGTTTAGTAATTTGTAAATACTTATCACTATTTAACTTCAACTGTACATAAAATCGGCGCACGATTTCTCAAGTTTCGGTTCTCTGGGGCCTGTAGCGTGCTTTGATTGTGGCCTCGTGGATTGAGCTTGTTGACATCTTGTGGTATTTTGGAATGGATGCCTAATAAGGATTACTTTTCACAGCAGAATTGAGAAACATTGTGGTAGTGCAGTATTAAAAAGCCACATGGGAACTTTCCCATCATTTTACGCCATTAGTATCATGTGACAGAAGCCAGGTCAACTCGGCTAATTAGCTATCATTCATTAGGCTTTATCGAAATTAAAGCACGTACAATTATTGTTAGCACTGTCTTATTTGTTGTTCTTGTCTATCCATAAAAATATTCCTGTTCGTCTATGGCTGAGAAGGTATAACAGCTTGCCCATGGGTAAGCTTTTACTTGCTATCAAAGTACTCAGTTTGGTATATCAAAGAATAGCAACTCCATGACTAACTTTAAACCCCGTGATTCATTCGATCGGGTATTGACATGAAGGTCTTGTCAACACAACAGCCCGGTGTATATACTGCCACACTTAAAGATTGATTAATTTGAGCTTTCATTTACATCACCTCTCCCCAGTTTTGGTTTCCGTCGCAAGTTTTCACTTGTGGTGGGTGATAAGTAGAAGAGAAATGTTTGGGAGTCACACATGGCTTCAACGATTAAATGCAGTGTAAAATATGTGGGGCTCCTTATTCTTTTAATAAAATACAGCCGCGTTATTATATACAATGTCTATATGACGGCACTTACAAATGCAGTTCCCGGCTCCAACTCCTGCGCCTTTGATGTTTCTACTCAACAGTCTATCTCCTCCCAATCTGTCCCCGACGCCATCCCTAAAAAGCTTTCCCCGCCACTCCGGTCTCACACGGACAGCCTGCCAGCTGGGCTCTACGACTATCACTCAACTCCTGAGCATCGCTCATCTACTAGTTTATTACCAGCGCGCCACATTTAAGACAACGTTATTTCATGACCACCATATTTCCTTCAATTCATTGTATGCACAGAAAATCAACCTTGAACACTTGATTATATCCAGTTGCAGTCTTCAGTTAGACAGTCCAGCTCTTCATGCATAACCATATGGCATAAGTCGGGTGTCTTTTAGCTCAATATATTCAATAAAACCTGAACTACTTATTTTGCCTTGTTCCAGCTCTTTCCCGGGTGATTTCAGCAAAAGACAATAAGGGCAGACGCAAAGAGATTGCCATCAATTAAATGCATCTGAGTCGACATATATATATATATATATATATATATATATATATATATATATATATATATATATATATATATATATATATATATATATATATATATATATATATATATCTATATATATATATATATAGATATATATCTATATATACTATATATATATATAATATATATATATATATATATGTGTGTGTGTGTGTGTGTGTGTTTGTGTATATATATATATATATAAAGATTTATATATATATATATATATATATCTCTATATATATGTATATATATATGTTTATCTATCTCTATATATCTCTATCTATATATCTCTATATATATATATATTCATTTATATATCACCCCTTTCAAACTAATAATCGAAAACCTGATAACGACCTAATTTCAATAAATGCCCTACGTTGAAGTCGCTACACATGCTTGTCATACCTCGAAGTGGTGAGATATTGCTACAACAGCGCATAATAATTTGCACCCATATAGGTTTTGAATTTTGCAAAGAATGTTGATGGTTTAGGACATTGAAGATACCACGAACGACATGTATATACGCCATAATCTAGCCGTATAGCTTTGCAGAAAAATGTGGGGATGGTGGTGATGGAAGTGGTGGTGGTGTGGTTGTGGTGGTGGTGGTGGTGGTGGTGGTGGTGTGGTGGTGGTGGTGGTGGTGGTGGTGGTGGTGGTGGTGGTGGTTGTGGTGGTGGTGGTGGTGGTGGTGGTGGTGGTGGTGGTGGTGGTGGTGGTGGTGGGTGGTGGTGTGTGTGTGTACACTGTTCCAAATATATACCATTAACACGTAGCATATGCCTTCAGGGATGACCCCACTGTGAGTACAGTGTCACCAAAGCATGCATGGTTTGTGCGCATTGCATTATAAGTCTAAACCATGTCGTTACAGATACTATGCGGTGGTACGAATAGCTCCCATATAAACGATATGTCACCCGCTTGCGTACATGGTATGATGCAATCTCCAATTTACATTGCAAATGCAATAACTGGTATGCCAACGCCTCCAAATATATCCTGCTGTAGCAAATGTATTTGGACTAAGCAGCCAGTGTATAATAATGTTCATTATGATTCAAACAAAGAAGTCATAAGAAGCCAGCCGATATATCCCAGCCAGTCAAAATCGCAACATAATCTTACAAGGATTCGTGGGTGGGGTTTGCTTAAGTCTGAAAGACAGTGACTAAGCGGGCAGCCACACCAAGAAAATGCAATACACATAAACAACTTAAATAATAATGAAGGTAATATCAGCATAAACTCACGGACCAAACTGATGTAAGGAATGATAAGTGTGTAAATGGTGTTAAGCTGGCTTGGTGGTATTCCATAGCTTATTTCCTGTTTGCATGTAGCCTTACAAATATATATATATATAATATAGGATATCATTATATGGATATATATATATATATATGATATCTATATATATATATATATATATTATATAGCTATATATATATATATATATATATATTTCAGATATATATATATATGTCAAGCAGTGGATGTGTTGATTCTCGCTGAGCTACATACAAACGGTTTCAGACATTAAGCAATGTTGACGCATATAAAGGCAGTTAAAATATATGGCTACGTCAGAAATGAACCCATCCAAAGGTATTAAAGCTGACATGCAACATGAATAATTTGATTACTCCGAAGTTTATCCTACTTTACTTGGTTGGAATATATGTACTATTAGGTGTATTGACAGTATATAGGGGAAACATGGCATTACTACGGCAATATTGATGACAATAGTCAATTTCATATTCCGTACCAGAACCATGCAATAATCCCTTCTCTATTGCACTCAGTGCCTCTGCAGAATATATCAGTTTACCCAATGTCCTAAGATACATAAAGCATACAATGGTATTACAATCTTATAGTGTCCCCAAAATCATCCAATTTCTGCGTGATGAGTTTCTCTGAGAGGTGTAGTCAGTTTGCATTATCCTCACGTCCGGTGATTTAAATGAGGCTGAACGGGACGGATGCAATGTGGAATAAATAACTTTAATAAAGGGAGGGGGGGGGGAAGTGTTGTATTAAAATGCATCATTTGCTCCGTTGAATCAGTGTCTCTATCTGAAACAAAGCAACATTTAAAAAACATTGTTTAATATGAGGTCAACCATTCATATTGATAACGTACTGTGAAGCACAAGATTATCATACATTCGAACGCTCCTCAAGGGATAGGGGATACAACGTTCACAAACGCGATCCGCCCATAACTACGATCTATTTTGCATCACTATATGAACAGTCCTTGCGATGAAAATTCTGACCAATGATGTTTAATTGATACAGTGTTTGGTTCTAATAGCGTAAGCCTAGATATCCGGTGATGGAATGATGACGAGAAAAGAACGGTATGTCTCATGGTGTTTCTTTTGTTACTCTGCTGCATTTAAACATTTCCCCAAACAATACTCGTAATCGCATAGCAACATTACTGCTCTCATAACATATAGCATGTTCACATCGCCTGCGGTTCAGTGACAATTAGTTTTCGTAAATAATGTACATAAGGTTTAAAATAGGTTGAATAGGTGAATTTTTCTGTTATTCTTCATTTCGGAAACAATGATGATATGTAGCTATGGTGAACGCGCCATATCATCATATAGATCAAAAACATTATTCAACATGTGACCATTAACGAAGTAATGTAATGATGGCATATCGCTTATCGAACACACCTGCTCAAGTTTGCCAGATTGACTGATGTAAGCATGTCACCTAGTGAGTAAATACTAAAGATTTTACCTCCTTTTGGACATATATAAACATACCATAATCCGCCGTGGACCAAATTGATAGCAATGATCCAACGAATTCACGAGTATCATTGATTTGTTACATCAGAATGGAAGCAAAACGAAAACGTCCCGTCGAACACTTTTAATATGACGCAAGGATATTTAGTATCCATAGCGTTGAATTCTATTATGAACTAATGTAACCCAACAACGCAGCATGTTATAAAACTGGAGATCATAGTAAAATGTGGCATTTGCTAATTGCTAGAGATATATATATTATATATTGTATAGATAGATATATCCTTATAATCTATATATACATCTAAATTCGGGCTCATATGAATATCTTATATATATATATATATATATATATATAATATTATATATACTCTATATATATATAGAGATCCATAGATATAGCAAGCATTCTTGTAGTATACATGTATGCTCCTCATATGCAGAAGACGAAAACTATAAAAGTATCATCCTTCTCTGCTAGTGCCATCATATCTAAAACATTCGTATATATTGAAAAGCAATATACCGTGAAACAGTCGACATGGCATTTTCATGAATATGCATCAGCAGCTATTATGTACATATATATATTCGTTTGGCTTCTGCGTCAATAGGCGATCAATGTAATAATATTAATAGTCCAGTCATATATTATTCCAGTTGAGATGTGGAAAGAATTAATGTTGGTTAAAGTGCTTGAATCGCATCTTTTCAGTCTCTCCCTATATACCATTCCGCAAGCAGCAGACTGAAACAAATCATCAAAGTATCATCCGCTAGTGCCAATAAAATGCTAACGTAAGTAGACTAGAAGCTCGTCGGGTCGCATTTTATGTCAGTCATGAATATGCATCAGCACATATTAATATCCATGGCTGAGCCTATCGGCGATTAAGGGATAGCTAGTCATTGTTTATTGGATTGAGTGCCATCATTATCTTCCAAGTGCAGTAAGACGAACAATAGAATAAGATCATATGGTATTTGCGGATTTTTTATTCAATGATATTTATATACGAGATTTTAAATCAAGCAGCGAATAAAAGTGAACAATAGAATCATATGATGCAAATGCCATCACATATACACTACTCCAAGCATGCGATACACTGTAAGTTGCGTGAACTATGTACAAATGCCAAACACAGTAATATATATCAACATGGACACTGAGTTGCGTGATATGAGATATAATCAGATTAAAAATAAGTACATTGCTCCCATAAGACAAGTAGTGATAGCGTATTAAGTGTTTCTTATCCAACGAGTAAAACATTGTCACATAGCAGGCGCATTGACCATGTCAATATGAGTCCAATCATTGGAAACGGCATTAGACAAGAATATCTCCTCACATTATAACGTTATAGGACAGATCGTCTTGTGTGACGCCAGGGTCATATTGATCTCACATCATGAATACTTCCTCCCAGGTTAAGAGCATATTTTGTTTAAGTAGTACAATGAAATGAAACGAATTAAATAACTATAATATTTTGCATGTTCACGTGTTAAAGGTTAGGAATGCATTCAATAAAATTATGATTGAGTTATCGGCCTCATGTCACATTAAGCGCAACGCAAAAGAAGCAACGGCACAACAGAAGCATCCTAGACACTGCAGCCAATCAAGAATGTAACAAAATCAAACATGAAGTTATGCTGTTTCAGAATCACAGAATATTTGCAAAACGCGCTGTTGTCTCTATGCATTATATTGTGATTGTAGATCGAATGACCTTTTGCGTTACATATTCAAGATAAAGCGGCAGACACCAGTGCTGTTTATATCGTATACAGTGCCACAGGCTAAGTTGTACAATATGGTCACATGCATGCTTAAGCGTGCCTTTTTTATATTTCCTTTTTTCAGACACAGGTAGTCTAGATAACTATTAGACATATCGTAGTATAAGAAGTATTTCACAACTCCCCCACTTATTAGAATATAAACCGTAGCACTAGACAAAATAAAAAATGTGTTCCTTTAGAGGCAACAAAGAATTTTCGATTCACGGGTAATTATATTACATTAATACATTGTCAACCGTGTTGCGCAGTTGACTTTTTCACCACTATACCTGCATTTAATCTGCGGATAGATGCTCTGCATGTAACCTCAGGTTGCGGGAACAGTTTAATGCATTCCGAGATATTCAGGGGCATGTAACTTCAATTAATCCTGCATCAGTATAAAACCCTGATTTAATAGAAAGTAAACTGAACGAACGTGAGGGAAACAGGTATGTGTTGAAAGTGTTATTTAGCATGTCGTGCATCCAGTAAAACAAGCAGAAGGACTTTCCGCTTAAAATGGCCAGTACTCCTGGTGTATTGTAAATATCATCACGTTAAAACTCTTTGGAGACATCCCTCTTTTGAGCCATGAGTCTAAGTACCGTTGAGACCTTAAATGTTATTTTTGACAATTGACTACAACTTACGCTGTGAAACTTATGCCTTAGAATCTACAGTTACAAATGAATAACCATAAATACTACGAGTCGGAATCAACAGTCAATTCGTGCGTCAAAAGATACCATAGTGTCTGATGGTGCTGTTTTTGCTCTTTGAAGAGTTTTGGCCTCCTTGTAGAATTGCTATGTCGCATACCCTAATGGATATCACGAAATCTTTTTGTTCAACTAGTATTCCCAGTTGTCTAGTCTTTGTATTATTTTTGGAAGAGGCATTGTCAATCAGAACCTCATTCTGACCCACAGAGCCATCTCGCTGCCCCGAATCCTACTAGCTCCGACAGATGTCACCGTGATAAGCTGAGCTTTTTTAGTTTTTACGTTATTTACAGCGCGCCGATTTGCGATGATAAAGGACCAGAAAAGCCTAACGAAAGATATCTAAGGGCCTACAGTTTTGCCAGCAATCACAAGAGCTGCTCAGAAAGGCTGCATACAATGAATGAACGTGCCCGCTTGCTCTGCCCGGATGTATCATACGGTTGGAACAAACATCAGCTAAATCCTCATCCCAAATTTTTACTTGGCAAAACTCTTCTTATATTTCACTTATGTTGTATCGATTTGAAAGGCCGTGCCGGTTATCAAATGGCCAAGGTTTTGATATGCGACTAGAACACTGACTTTGTTATATACCATCACACCAATTGCATCAGACCAGAAGCATCATACTTAACAGCATTTATATCAACCTGGTGTCTTCTATGTTAGCCTGTAGCATGACAATTGACATTAGTTGTCAGCAATATAATAAACAAATGTGAGATAAATGTCATATCCGAGATGTGCTCACGGTTCTTGTTTTGGGGGGGGGAATATTTGATGTCGGGAGCTTGAAGCGAGAACTACGCATTAGTCGGGTCAATATATGGAAAAAAAAATAGGGGTCAACCCCCAAAAAATTGCAAGAAAACGTTTCTTGGTTGTTTTTGGTTCCTGAACTTCTGTAGATTAACATACTAAAAGTTTACAACTCGGATGACCGGAAAGTGGGTTAATTAGGCAATTTCCAAGATGGCCGCCAAATTTTTTAAAATCCTTGAATATTTTTGGCTTGTCCATAACTCGGCCATTTTTCACCCAAAACTGATTATGTAAGTATGTCTTCTAATGTTTTTGAGGTCAACCTTTCACCTGAAAAACTAGTTTCTTTCATGTGTGACATCCCGATGGGGGTGCAATAGGGGCACCCCTACCCCAAAACTGGAATTTTTGGTGCATATTAGGGAAACCTTATATTTTCCAATTTATTAAGGAATTGCAACATCTGAACATAAAGATAGCAAAGGTTCCCTAAAATTGGAGGGTAAATCTTGGTCAATTTCAGGATTTTTACCCCTGTTTGGTATTTGTTTGAAATGTCTCCTTGGTTCATGATTTGATATTTCTCACACGAAAACGCTGTTGTAAGCATGCTTTAGGAGTTGGGTTTTTTTCATTTCAGCTCAGTGTCATTGAGACAGAGTTCCGATGAAGGTGCCCTGTTCGTTAGGAGTAATTCTAGCTGACCCCCACCCCACCCGGCCAACCTCCAATGAGGCCACTCCCCCTCCATCCCGGCCCATGTTATCTAAAGCAATCACATTTCTAATTGGCATTTGGTTGTTTCTGCCAGCATACAAGCCCTTATAATAGTGACTAACAAGGATAAGGATACAGGTAAATATTGATTTTCAATGTAATTTTGTACTAATTAGCTCTCCATATGATTACAGTGCTGCCATCTATCCTTTCATCAAAGACTTAAGATCAAAACAAAAGCAACTCATTATTTCATTATCTCTTGTTAACACAATAATCTACATGTTATTAGGAAGACAGACCAGTTCTGGGCAGGATTGGGATCGGATCTAACTATTGAACAGACTCTCATGCGTTCCCTTCAAAGTAGCGGTGGTCTAACCAGAGGAAGTGGCATGACAGAGGAACTAAGGACAATCTGGACACTGTCATCATCCGTGTCATCTGCGTACAACCTTGCGATGCAAGAGTTCTCTAAACAATCATTTATCTCAAGTTAACAGCACAAAGACGCCACAGTGCCAAGGATGCAACGTGATCATGCGGACAGTACTAATCTGATCCAAACATTAGTTGACTGCAATCCATTTGCTGAGGATTCTTCATTAAGAAATGTTGTAACTGGTGTAGTGGCCTACGCAGATGTCAATGTACATGAAAATGGAGCTGTCGGCAAGGCCATAGTACAAAAAATTGTTGGGCAGCCAATATTCACTTATTCCTTTAAACGAAAGGACAAAGCCAAGACTCTTGGTGAATCATCGTCAGTGAAAGTGAATACCGAACAAATGATAAATTCTGAACTCCTGTTCCAGAGATGTCTTGTAGTTTCACAAGCTGGCGACTTGACACTGCAAGATATCATGGACTACGAACTTAGTCCATATCCTCCTGCCCTATTCGCGGCAAAACAAGTGTTCCAGAAGGCTGACAAGCCACAGTTGGCTGATGCTCTATGGGATTACGCAAATGAATCCTCCAGCGCCGTTCTAACAGATTCGACGCCAAATTCCGAACATTTTGTGCTTGATGGAGGCTCCTTACTTCACCGTCTGTCTTGGAAAAAAGGGATGACCTACGAGGAAATTGCCGAGGAGCATGCCAATCTCACCCTTTCCAAGTGTTGACAAGCCACAGTAGTTTTTGAAGGATACAGTGAAGAGCCTCGCATCAAGGACAATGAACATCAGAGACGACAAACGAAATCACACCCGCTTGTGTCTTTTGAAATAAATACCGTCTTTTCCTCTGGCAGAATGGAGGATTTCTTATCAAGGGACTCTAATAAACAGAAACTAATCCTCCTCATCAGTGACAAACTGAAACAGAGGGGTTGCGAAGTCATCAATTCGCATGGAGATGCAGATGTTCATATTGTGAAGGCAGCAACAACATCTGCAAAAGATCGAGACACAACTTTGATTGGGGAAGAAACGGACCTTCTGATTCTGCTTCTACATTACACTTAGAGGGACAGCAAGAAACTCTACTTTCGTTCGGACAAAAAGAAAGCAAAACATGTATATGATATTGTCCGTCTGAATGAACTCTTGGGAAATGACATATCTTCACAGCTGCTGTTTGTACATGCTTTTACAGGTTGTGATAGAACTTCCAGGATTTATGATATTGGCAAGAAATCCCTTTTCCAAAAAGTGATGAAAAATGATTCTCAGATAAAAGCTTGTGCAAAGACCTTTACTACAGCTGGTCAGGATGTGGCAACAATAGTTGATTCAGGATGCAAAGTCTTTGTTTCTTTGTTTGGAGGAAAAGCTGGCACATCTCTGGTAAACCTTAGAAATACATTGCTTGCTAAAAAGGTTTCATCTGCTAAATCATTTGTGAAGCCCGAGAAATTGACCTCAACGTTCATTTTATCAGATCATGGTGTGGATGGGAAAGGATGAAAACATGGACCCAAAGGACTGGGGTTGGAAGTGTGAAGACAACATTTTGTTACCTGTTATGACTGACCAGAAAGCGGCTCCAGAAAGGCTTCTCAAGGTTATCCATTGTAACTGTACAACAGGTTGTAGTAATACTCGATGTAGTTGCAGGAAGTACGGTCTTCCATGTACTTCTGCTTGTGGACATGTTACAATCCGCATAATAGTGATTCTACCATAGACGGTTCCAAGGAAGAAGATTGTGATGATAATAACCATGCTGTGTTTTGAACAATTATATTGTGTGAATGCCACTTGAACTTGATAAGAAAATTCAGGTGTGTACTATGTCAATTATTTGGGACATTTTGGTAATTTATGATGTGTGACGTATGGCGTATGACCATGATGTAGATGGTTCAATAGCCCATCCAAGTTGTGGTTACTTGTGTATGTACATCTGATTGATTATCAAGAGCCGAAATGTTGGTTTTCTACAAGTTCTGGCGGTCCTGATCTGTTCAGCAACCCACTACGTCATGATGATGCAATACTACGTCACAGGGACATCCAGGTGAATTCAGCATGACCTTATTTGAATCTAAGGTATCACATTTATATATGTTTGTAATACATTTATGGGGTCTAAAACCAACCATTAAAAAGTTTGCTGTACATTCATAATTCAATGGCGGCCATATTGGATATTATGTAATTTCACCACTTTCCGGTGGCTCAAATTTGGTAAACTTTTAGGATGCGCTTAAGTACAGCTAATTGAACACAAAAAGACAAAAAAAGCTTTTCTTGCAATTTTTTGGGGGTCAAACCTTACTTTGACTCGCCTACATACCAACGATGCTTACCGGCACTCACTAAAAGAGCTATAACACATTGATTGATCACTTACATAGGCACCATTCATCATCTATAACGAGACGATGAAAAGATGCATTGCCACATGTAACCCGATATCCAGGCATTCAAAGCCTGTAACTGATTAATATTAGAGGTTTTCATCATCAAAACATTATTTTCTCATGTGTCTTTATAAGCGTCCGTGGTTAACTGTATCTACGTATTGGCAATTCTTTGAACAGCTCTTCCACATGGTAGGGCGATAGACCTCAACGTTTTGGTTCAAGAAGGATCGATTCAACACCCCATCACATTCTTTCTGAGCAAACTCAAATCAATAGTTTTATTTGCTGTTGTGATCGTAGTTTCCAACTTCGGTTACCGTATGACAATAACACATCCTAAACCTATCTACTGCAAGGTTCAAAGGGGGGGGGGGAGATCTGGTATCATGTCGCTGTAAACGAGCTAGACTCGAAAGTTCGCCCAACTTAAAGCAATATACATTTGTCACAAAATAGATCTGTGATTCTTACGTTGGCATAGATTATGCTTCCATATGCTGGTATTACCGTTAACACTTTTTAAATTTGTTTAATATTTTTTTCCGCAACGCACATACATAAATATGCCATGTGCAAATCGAACCCTTTACATGGTAATACTACTCTGGCAACCATGATGCGCAAGTTAAACAATCCATCCAATTTACATTGTCTTTATCGATGTGATGTAGTCCTGCGTCCGGATATTGGGTCCTAGGGATACATGTTAATTACTTACAACATAATGTTTGATGCAAAAACATTGGATTAATTCCGATAAGGTGCAGCATTTGTGAAAACCCAAGCCGATTAGGTTCATGGTGTGCCTGACGCTTAAGCATATCCAATCCAGGTTGCTTTTTACCACGTAGTTCCTAAAGAAATATTAAGGCAGTAATTGATACATAACGATTGCTATATGGACACCATGTGTACTCAGTAATGATTCCTGCTTATTAGGTAACCCTTGGTCATTTGGCGACGGATTACATACTATTGTATAAGTTGTTAGGAATACCTGTGATAAATAGGCAACATGCTTGATATGTTTGTCGACGGCGTAAGTTATAATACAAAGTGGTGACATCATCGTAGAAATACTGCATATATGAATCAATGCACTTTGTTCTGTCTAGCATTCGAATGTTTACGATGTAAGAACATATGGTGCACTCCTTTATGCTCTCTGAGTTCACTTAAGCCGGGTCCTCAAATAACAGAACACAATGATTATAATTATTGCCATTTACGAAAGTCGATACTTAGTAGCGTCATGGTTTAGTATCGCGGCTCAGCAATATGGCGAGAGTATCTATGCATATCTAGGGATCACCTTGCAGTTTTATGATCATTCGATTTTTTTCATTGGGTGGTACTCCAATATCGCTGTAGAGCTTTTGTTCTGAAATGTCTCTGGCATCGTCCAGGGCATGCTTTTGATATCATGGTCAGGATGACACCAGCATTTTATCGAACATATCAGAAGGGAAATATGGCAATCGTTCTGTGCGACACCCTGTGTATGATGTTACTCTTGCTCATTGCGCAATATATACTCCTCCATTCCAAACAATTAGGGGATAAGTAAATGACGCTTCAGAGGCGTGAATTCCGTCGAGCTAGAACTGTAATCACAGATATCTAGCCGCACTTACTAAAGCAAATTGAAGGCTAAGATCAATGGAACAATGAGCCAGAATAAACGCCTGCGGTACATCTTGCGGAATATTATCTGGCTTGCATAAATATGTATAAATATATATACATGCATATATATGCAAAAGTTAAAACGAATGAACTTTGTAAGTTCTTGATGGTGGCATTAAACGGAAATATTGATTTCCAAAATCAATTTCATATTCCACTCCACTGCAAGAACCATATGTTAAGCTCTTTTTTATTGAACAACTTAACTCACGTTAAAAGCCGCCCCCGCAGGGCCTCAGCTCATTATCTGATTAACACGGTTGTTTACAATAAGTTCTTCTTTGCTTTCTCGTCGTGAATACAACGCCGATGGTCATTTGGCATTGGTATTGTTGGCGACAGATGTGATGTTATAGAATGGAAGCGTTCGAATCAACTAAAGATAAACATTCGGCGACAAGAAAATATATTTATCATTGTTTCTAAGGCTGCGACTCAAATTTCAGGATAAATGTATGACCGAGTCGACAATAATTGCATTGTGTCGATATGCGAGCACAAGGGAGGCACGTCTTCTATTTGAGCGATTGCAACTGTCTGATAATTTCTATTAAAAGATCTTGCCGTGTACACCTTAATATATATCTTAAGTCGCTTTTTTCAAGTATTTGATATGTGTTGCAGTTTGGAGCCGGCATCATTTCACAACTGCGGCAAAAAACAATTGTTGCACATCTTGCAAGACACTGCGTTCTTGAACCCTATGTTGACGCATGCATAATAGGGCAAAACATAATCAACATGGAATGTCAAAGTTCGTTGACTTGTCTACCATTTCTCGCTTAAAGATGAAATATTAACTAAATATGACCATGGCCCAATTGACCTCTAAGAATATACTTCGGAACGACAACGTCAAAAAGAGCTTTCTCAGAAAATGGCGCTACCCATGCGATTCATCACAAGAACTTCTCAGCTTGCATTATTTCATCGCTCGGAGATGTTAGTTTACTATTCCGATTCCACTCGCTATGCGTCTTCTAAACAATAGGTTTATGATGTAGCCTTGAAATATGCATGGGATGTCATGGTAGCGACTCGTTGCATTTAACCACACCAATTACATAGTCGTGAAGTTGACAAGCCAAGTCAGACATTAATCTACACTACATCATATTCGTCACGCTAAACGTTTAAATATTTATATGGTTAAAAACGTCAGGGAGAATAGCTTTTCCTTAGTTCGTTCTTACAAGAAACATAATTGGTTTTCTGACCACCATAGACTAATCCCGCCATGTGCCATGATGTTAGTTGTGTAATGGGTTCATCTCATTGCTGCGTGTTTTACGTAGTAGTGCGATTTCAGTGGTTGGTATAGAGGTGACTTCGACAGTAGCAGCTACAATTATAGATTGATATAAATATGGCTTAATTGCCTTCATTAAAGGACAGTTATAATGCAGTTGCAAATATCAGGCTGATCATAAGAAGGCGAAGTCATTTATGGTAGATAGGCGACCATACGCTCAGCTGCGTCGAACACCGCCGAAACCATGGGTTGGAGTTGTGGGTACTAATGGATCGATACCTTTTGCATAATAGTATAAACAATATGCAGAGGATTCCTAGAGCTGCGGCTGTAGAAGTTTTTGCATCCAACATTTCGATTCATGCTGGCTCACAACAAACATCAATCGAAAGAACATTATTGTGTTTGAATCCTGTGTTGAAACATTACTTATCACCGAGGAAGCGATGAAGGCATCCATGTTTGCGGGTTAGAATTATGGTTACAGTGTTGCCTTAACATCTGGTTCATTGTCGTTCTTCTGTTGTAGTGTGCAATCGAATCGACAACCAATTAGACACATTAAGTGCCAATTAGGTTTTTGTCTAACGGCATTTGATATGTGAGAAGTGACACCGGTCGCGGTTGCCTCTTCTTGCACAACATTAGGTATCTGTTTTTTAGTTGCAGCCAATTGTAGAGAGAGAGAGAGAGAGAGAGAGAGAGAGAGAGAGAGAGAGAGAGAGAGAGAGAGAGAGAGAGAGAGAGAGAGAGAGAGAGAGAGAGAGAGAGAGAGAGAGAGAGAGAGAGAGAGAGTGAAGTGCGAGATACTGGGCAAATGTTGTCATATGACTCTCATTTCGTTTTTATCGAACAGAAGCTATATCTGCAATAAACCTTAAAAACAATTGGGTGAGGTATTGCCGAGTTAGGTCATTTTATAGAATTTAAGACAATTAATACAAACATGCAGTTTGTCATTGTTTCGGTTGTTGTTCGTGACTCTCGTCGAAATCGGCATCGACAATCGTCAAGGGGCTGCTCTCTCACCCAGGAGTCCATGTGAGGGTCGATCGTATTAGCCATCGCCAGCTACACTGCTTGCTTGCTACTGCCTGTGTTCTGTGTACACTCATACTCACATATACACCAGACACACACACACACACACACACACACACACACACACACACACACACACACACACGCACGCACGCACGTGGTGTGTAGCGCTGCATTCTCTACATAGCAGACTACCACATATCTGAGGGACATGTTTGCTAAGATCAAAGCGCAACGGCGACAACGAGTTGTTTGTAGACGTATACTACCAGATGCATTCAGACACATTGCTAGTGTCACTAATGTCAATGCGTTTCAAATGTGATTTGTCGTGTGTTTTATTGCCAACCAGGCCTTTCCTTGCGGCGTCCAGTTGAATGTGATAACGCTGTCTTGGTTATATCCCGCTATATGATACTTTAGCCCCTCTGGCGTGTGCGTCTTGTGCAACATGGAATGGTAATATCAGGTGCATATCTGGAAGGGCTCATGCTTAGTATTAACAATTTAACAAAGGAGTTTATCGAGAAAATGAGGTTGATTATTCAGCCCCTGGTAACGAAAAGTTGAAGGCGTTGTGATACTCTACACTCTATGCGCCCACTCGCATTCATTAGCCGATTAATTATGTTTTTATCATCAGGCTATCATTCTTGTGTTTAACTTTGCGATTCATGTGTGGAAGATCATACTGTTACAAATCAGGGGCGTTAACTTTAATCTGTAGCACTATACAATAGGAAATTATATATAATGGCGATATATTAGCTCTACATATGTCGTCGCATGTTATTATAGCTACATTACATAGAAAACGCTTCAAATGATCAGGTCACAGCCGTTCGTGTTGTGGTCATGCTGTGACTGATATAGGTTTCGTGGAAGCTAAAATGTAAACAAAAGCAGCGCGTGGCTCAATGGTAAAAGATCGATCGGCGATGGTATGTACTCAAAAATACCACTGTATAGTTAAAAATTAACGACTTTTTTTAAAGAGCCAATACATAAAAACAAAGCCAAATGCTATTGACACCTTTTTATCAATTTGTGTGACGATTTATTAAAGGTCAACTACAAAGATTTTTTTTATTCCATTTTTCCAAAGTTCTATGTTTTAAAAGGGTATCGTGACCAAAATAAGGTGACTGCGCTCTTTTTTTCTTTAAGAAAAATGATTTTTAAATGTATATTTCCCACGTCAAATCTGACAAGATACCGCTCGGTAATATTCGTGAATTTCCGTACAGTGACGTCATTCAGGTTGTTGGCGAATATTCATCTCCTTCTTTAGCCTTCCCGTTTGGTTGACAGCGTTTGACTAACTCGTCTTTCTTCACGGTCTGGTGCGTTTCTTGGTGTGGATTATGCCTTATTGTTGTGCGTTTGGTTGTCGGAACAATGAGAAGTCAGGCGTGATTTTTTTTTGTTTCTAAAAGACATATGCGCCGCATATGGGTGTCGAAAGTCAAGCGTAAACACTGGAGTCCTGTCCTTATAGTTATACGACAGTTCTATGTTCTGATCATTTCGAGAAAAGTGCTTATGAGACTGACCCAGAGCTGCTCAAAAGTCTAGGATTTCGTAAGAAACCTAGGCTCCGAAATGGTATTGGCAGCTGAGCAGATAGATAAATCAAGTGACAGTGGTGAATCACAGACTGAGGTGTCACACTCAAGTACTGCAGACCTAGGTTAGGCGAAGAAACTTCGCCTGTCAGCGTCCGCGCTGTTTGCTACACCAGGGGCGAGTGCCTTGCCGTCTGCCGACCATGAAGCTTGCTCTCACTTGTCATTAGGGGTGCAGGCAAATGTTTTGGTGAGTGTCACAAGGCAACTGCATTATTATATATGATGAAATGCATTGGCAGGGGTAACTTCTGTTGTATGTATCCATGAGTCAATTTGTAAACATTTACATCCTTAAAGGCTATGATGAATGAAATTGTAGCATACTTATTGTATTGATACCATAGATGGCTGACAAGTCTCTATAGACACAGAGTTCTATTTCCTGGGATAAAGGAAGTACCCAAGTTGGACCATCTCACCAAAAGTGTCACCAGGGGCGCCCAATATGAGCCCCAGGAGGAATCTGTTGGACTGGTGGACAGCGATGATGAGATGGAAACTGACCCTGACTATGACTTCACTGACAAAGTGATGATGCTGAGATGGAAACTGATGATGACATGGCGTTTGAAGAACTGTTAGGTAAATATTGTTTTGTTTGTAGTGTAATCACAGGGTTTTATTTGATGGAAGAAAAATTTAGCTCACAGAATGCTTATGTACAGTGGTGTTGATCTGGAGGATGGCCCTAGTCAGAATCAAAGATACTGGGGGAGTTTTGCTTGTTTTGAACAAATCGGCATGAATGGACACCGTAAGATGTGGGATTGCCAACTTTTTACAGGAGCTATGCCCGCAGGGAATTTGTTTATGGCTTCAGGGATTTTTGTTAGCGACAGTAGTGCTATTAGAACACTGAACATGTTCAGGTATGGGAAAATCCCAAGCCTGTCAAAGTACCAATTTCTTTTGGTGTGAACATGCATAAATCTAAAATGAAACACATGTTATTTTGACATTTATTACCAAAACCTGAATAAGTTTCATTTGCACAAACATTGTTACCCAATTATAAATTACATATAATATAACTTACTTATTATATGACTACCATAAAATATGAATATCATTGATTTGCTTCAGACTATGTACATCAGGTGCTTGATCTAAGGCAAAAAATACCCAAGCTACAGACTTGCTGAGGTCCTTGCAGATGACAGGACTGTCCCAACACCTATAGCCTCCCAGTACGTGAAACCTGAAAAGGATCTTCTCGTAGGTGCTCACAGGTGTCGATTCAACCTGACCAAGAAATCTTCCGCTCCATTGTAGATAATCTGTATATTTGCCGCCCAGGTCAGGGAAGGATTTTCTAACAGCTGTTACCACACAGGCTGCCAGCACTTTCCTGTTTCTTTTGCCCAGTCTGTGCCATATCCAGAGTGTAAACTGGCGGTAAGCTAGATACCTGAATAATCTGAAGCAATATGTCAATTAGTTGTCTATGGTTTTAAAATAAGTTGTATAGTTAAAAAAACAATTGTCATTTGTCAACCATTCCCTCACTTCATAATTTTATTGTAAGCTCTGCCTCTGGATTTCATGTAACTGGCATTATTTATTCTTGGCTATGTAAAATATATTGTAGTTCATCAATATGAACACAGAATATTTTACACAGCGGGATTGATGTTCCCTTAGCAATAAATATGATTGTTCAACCTCAAACCATCCTTTTTGGTAGCAATAATGGCTAACTTACTCATTGTAGAGACCTCAATTCCAACAGGTCTGTCCATTTGAATAGATTCAAATTTGGACACTTCCAGCACATTTTTATTCATGCAGCTAGCCAGGAATCTGGGATGCTTGGTGATGCATGTCCATTCCTCCGTTAGAGCCATCACTCTCTCCAAACTTCTGTGGCTGTGTCCATTGGGATGCAGTAATGACATCTACACCTAAGTTAGAGAAATAATTAAAGAGTCATTGTAAATTTTTATATTTGTGGTACAATGAATGAATATAAAAGGAAAATACTTTATAAACTGCATGCAAACATCTGTCCACAATATTCAATGTGCTCAGGGTACAATGACAAAGCTACATTCACTAGCCAAGTACTATTTGTTGTAGTAGTTAGGTCTGTCAACATACCATCCTCAACTTACAGAATGTGTAAATTTATTGGGTAAATGAAACTAACGATTATTTTTTACCAGTTAATATAGTTCAATAAAGCTTGGGAAGGGTATTCTAAAACTTACCATTCATCGAAATCTTTTGTCGATTCTTCATCCGAAGCGGACCCTTGAGTTAGACTCCCGGTGTCATTTCGTCGTGTGACTTGGATTTTTCAACTCCCGCCCGTATTGGCTCAAATAAATAGTCATAGATATGATTTGCCCCAATGTTATGCTATGGGGACTCGTAAACTTTATCAAAAGACGACATGGCTTGTCAAAACGGTTGTAATTTTAGAATCCAAACAATCGTTTTTCGCTTCGCTAGTCAAATTCTCTTGGAGGCAGCGCAGCAGGAATATGGCATCGAGAAGATCCCGAATGAAACTTTATCGGTGGATTTTTAGTACTTATGCATGCCGTTGCAATGAATTATGGGTCCCCGTTGGTTTATGAGTTATTAATCTTCAATTTGAAACACATTATAAAGAAATGATGAAAATCGTTGTAGTTGACCTTTAACTACAATATTTTTTATGAACGTTTGAACGAAGTTGCATATATCAGTATCTATCCCGATCGGAGGGTAAAATACATACTTACTCAGACGCCTTGTAGGGCTGAATTTACCCCTTTTTAAGGCACAGTCGGACGTCTAGTCTACCCTTATTTGATGTTAAAATATTAATCTGAATCATTTTGGTTTTGTCATTAGTGTGGACATATGTGCGGCGGAATATAAGAAGTTGATTTAAATACATGCTCATGATTTCCCGATTGAATGATATTTGATTTGTCACCCGAACCTCCACCAAATCAACAAGCTACATTGTCGGTTGACGGGGTGCCCAGTGCAGACGTATGATTTTATTATGTAATACTGTAACATATATTCTTATTTTGAATAACAATATAAAAATGAGTTATTTCAGGAAATAACATATACTAAAAACATTGATGCAGCATGAATTTAATCATCATTAATTCTCTCTCGCTCGCTCGCTCGCTCGCGCTCGCTCGAGATCATCAGCATACATTAGAAGATTAACAACAAGCACACTAAAACTACACTGAACACAACAATTATTTAAAACCAGAGCTCAATTCATCTATATAAACACTGAACAGATAGGGCGACAATATGCCTCCCTGCCGTGTGCGATTAAACACACCAAATCAGCCAGACATAGTTCTGCTCCATCTTACCTACACATCTGATTGGAGTACCATGCAACCAACCATTCTAACAGTATATCAAGGGACACCTTTGTTCGACAAGTTCCCCCCACCACTACAATCTTATGTGCTGTAGTCCTATATACTGGTGTGCATTTATGATAGAATAGTTCTTGTACATCTGCCATGGATGGCTTTCAAGGAACTAAGTAAACAAATATCAATATTTGATTTTTCGGAAATCTACACATACAACAGCACTTAAAACAAATAAGAGTACACATTTTCATGTGTGGGAAAATGTCAATGTCTTACGATTTTTTTTCTCCTTATGATCCCTTAACTTACAGTTAACCTCTCTCAGGGAATGATGCAACCTGATGTTCACCATAATACACATTACATAAACATGACACCTGCACATTGGAGTTTCTCTTATGAGACCTCTTTAGCTAAAATGCTTATAAACCATGGCTTTCACATGCTTACTGTATAAAATTGTGTCAATGAATTTGCGGCAATGTTCCTTTAGCCTGCATAATGCATCTACTAGTGATTTGCTTGGGACAACAAGCCTTCCTGTGCACTTCGGTAATTCTTCTGGTTATGTATATCAATGACTACAGACATTTTGTTTCTGCATATTGCACACAACTTAATTTCCGGGCAATATAGCCAGAGACATATGCTAGAATATTCACGTCCTGGTTGGAAAGGTCTTTGTCAATTCAAACAGTTTATTGCAGCGCAGAAATGCCCATTTGTGTTTGACTTCTAGTCAGACATACTCGCAAGTCATAACGAAGTTGGTTGGCTGCTGCGCGTCAAGTAGCTTCCACAAAAGTAGGGGGGCTGCCTACGCGGTGTCATGGAATTTGTCGGACGAGCTGCCGAGTCGGGTATCTTATTATAACAAGATCTTTGTTCCCACTTCTGAGCGAAGATCTTGAATTCCGAGGAGGTGTATTGAGTTTCATTGCCACTTACAAGCACATCTGGGATACCATGTCTAGCAAACTGCATTTTCATTTTGGTTATAACAATTTCAGATGTCATATCTGGTTGATAGTCAATTTCGAAGAATGTACTATAGTAGTCCACCAAAATGAGGTATTTTCGACTTTCTACTTTAAAAATGTCCGTCCTAACCTTATGCCAAGGTCTGTCAGGTTCTTAATGAACCATCTATGTCTCAAAAGAGGAGCTTCACATGTCATCTTCTTGATATGACAAATGCATCGTCATGGACTTTGCTCCACTCGAATTTCGCTTCTTTCTGAGTGAGCTCTCGGAGAGGAGTAGCATCTTCTGATAGGTGAGGAAGAAAACGCGTGAGGTATTGTACAGTACCATAAAACACATTACCATGTAGGGTCATCTCTGATGTACGTAGCCGGAGTTTGTCTGGTGACTTGTTGAGCTTTATACCTTTGGCTCGGCACGTTTGTAAGAGGTTTTCCAGTTGGATGTCATGATGGGCATGTTTTTGCCCATCAGGGCGATGTCATCAGCGATGCAAGTAATACCAGGCACAGGCTCTAGTACTTGCGCTATGTGTCACTGGAAGATTTTTCCAGAGACGCTTAATCCAAAAGGTACTCGGAGTCAACGGTATCTGGCCCATGGAGTAATCATACATGTCAGGAGACTAGAATCATCTTCAAGTTCAAGATGCCAGTAAGCGTTGGCAACGTCAAGTTTGGAGAATACTTTGGAGTCACTATATTTATCTTGAATATCATCCACTACTGGCAGTTGGTAGTGCTCCCTCAAGAGGGCCTGATTCAGAGGACCAGGACCTATACAAATTCTTCTTTCTGGCGATCGCTATCTGGCTGACCCATTCAGTTGGTTCATCAACTGGCGCCAACACACTTAGTTCGACAAGTCGCCGTAATTCCGCTTTCACCTCGTGTTGGATCACGAACGGAATTCGCCTTGCAGGTTAAACTCTAGGTTTATTGTCTGGCTTCACATGTAACGTGACTTTTCCCGGTAGCGTTCCTAGCCCCCGATCGAATACATCAACATACTTCTTCGTGATGTCTTCTACACTGAGTGACGAGATGCGAAGACTGTTCATATCCAGGAGAGTTACTAAACCAAGAAGACATGTGTAGCCTTTAGGCATGACAGTATAAGTCACATGGTGAGTTGTGTTGGTAGCTACATTCAAGATATCGATTGCAGCTTCACCAATAGGAATACACTTTTCTCCACCCCAAGCCTGCATACTTGTGGTAGGCTTTATGGCCTGGACTTTCTCTGTGACTTTCTGCGCTTCCCGAGACATTTCTTTCATGCGGTGCTTTGAACACTAGAAATTCCTTGCAGTTTTTAATGCACTGTCTAAAGTGCGTTGTGCACCCTCATTCAGCAATTTCCCCCTGATTGACTTTGAATTTGTCCCAAATACGATTCTGTCTCTGATCCTTTCATCGGAATTTGAAACGGCACAATCCTTCGCTTGCATTCGGAGATCAGTAGCCAAGTCTTCTATTCCTTCCTCAGGGCCTTGTGCTCTGCAGTGAAATTAATATCTTGCAAATACGGAATTCGCAGTCACATGATTTTTGAATTTTGTGTTCAATGTTCTCTTCATTTGTTAGTGTGCAAGTATTGTAGATATCTCTTCCCCTCTCACCTGACCACAGTAAGAGGTACTTGCATTTTACCGCTTCTGGCTTATCGGCTAATGGGCCTTCGAAGACAAGTTCCGCGCGCTTGTGGAATCGTTCCCACGCATCTGGCGTATTTAGTGTCCCAATTCATGCAGGGAAACTGTAACCCTAGACCTTCCATAATGACAATTCAATTTGACAGATTGACCTGTGCTGTTTCAGAACCAGCAGTCTGTATACTACTAGACAAGAATACACGTGCAGCCGCTGAGCGATGATGGAGAAGATTCCGTAAAAAGACAAAGACATAGGTTTAAGCAATGTCGAGAGGAATAGAGTGAAATATTTTTATTACAAATTACTCTATAGTGAGCATGCACTCCAGTAAAGGTTCTTTCACTGCCACCATGTTAGGTGAGCTGAGTAGAGATGAGATTAATAAGGGCAGGTATTATAAAAACGCGACTTGCGTATTTATTAAGTAAAACAAGGAACGAGTAAGAGTCAAACCAGCACGGGATACGTACGTAACAGTCGCTATGGCACTTTGGCATCTTTTATATTCTCTTTATGTTAATTTAAGCTTGTATGGCATTCCCTACAACTTAGCATTCAAATACCTTGAAGTCCGTTAGAGGTAAGTGTCTTATAAACATCTATCCAAATGGCTGTTCCTAGCCATGAGCAATGAAGTTCACGCTTGAACTGACAAAGGTCGTCGCCTTCCCGACAAAAACTGTCTTCGAGACCAAACGTCCATCTTCCGACTTCACCTATCGAATTTAAAACTTCTCCACACAAGCAACTTTTCAACTGCACATTACAACTATGTATTGCAGTTGGTAAGGTCGTCGCTTTCATGACCAATTCTGCCCCCAAGGCCACTGTCAACGTTGTGGAAAACCATTTCATTTCGGTCTCAATGGAGATTAGGGTGGGTCATGGGATGCAATGTGATGGGGACCTGTGAGATAAAGGTGCATGATTGGGAGGATAGACATTCAGTCACGTTGGGGATAATGGTGAGGTCACAATGGAGATAAGAAAGGGATTGGAGCGGGAATGTAGATTGAATCACGGTTGAAATTAAGCTGGGGTTTCAGTGTTACCTAATATGCAATCAGCTTCTGATTGGGTATATCTCTTAAAGAACGTTCAAAGCTAATACACCCATATCCAGATCGCCTTGACAAAAGTGTTTTTTTTATCGTCCCCGTACCTAATTACAGATTATGCATAGATGAATATTGTTCCCAAACAGAGCCACTGTGAATTAATATCGTCGGCGGGTGGTTTCATAATGAGGCTGCATATCGCAAGCTCAAGTTGCATCAACCCTTAAACAGAAACTTCCCAGTAAAACGTTGGCAAAACGTAGGAAATGACATAGGACCGCATAATGGAAGCGGACCCCAGAAAAATTCAATCGGCGATGCATACAAACGCTTGGTCTTTTTTTTCATATCAATTATCTATATACAAAATATTTCTTGCAAACGCGGTAAATCATAGAACACAATTACACGAAGACGACATCATTTACAGTCTGTGATCTTCTACACCCTTTATTCGCACAATAAGACGTCCAAGTGATAGTTCCACTGCTGCGGCGCCAAGTCGCCTCGTTGATGCTACTGAAGCATGTGTTAAATTACAGGGTAAACGAGCTTATAAGAACCTTTGATTCTGGACAATGAGACGTCCACGTAATAGTTCCACTGCTGCGGCGCCTAGTCGCCTCGTTGATGATATTAAAGCATGTATTAAATTACAGGGTAAACGAGCTTATAAGAACCTTTGATTCTGGTCTGATCAAAGACGAATCAGCTTTATTCAGTCCTCAGAATCACGTGCACCCGCGTTCGTCCATATAATCAATGTACGGGAGCGTGAGTTGATCAATTCACGCTACAGACATTTCCATGCGTTTTGGGCCTGCGCGATGTTGGGGGTGGTAGCGTTGTATAGTGTTACTCGTAAAATGCTTTATCCAATCACCATAAGCACCATAAGCACTAAGCTAGTCAAGGTTTTTGGGCGTTTTTTTTTTCAGATGGAGACTTCAATTTTGCTTACTGCAGGACATTCAACATTAAGTTGATTATAGCTAATTTAGAAACAAACATCCCCATAACTGAGCTTCGCGTACGATATCAATAATGCTGCTTTATGTACGTCAATATTCTATTGTTTTGCCATACAAGATCATCATGGCTTTATGTGAACTGAAGCGCAGAGTGTAATATTAACCCTCGTTATGGAGTATATAACACGCTAAATTGTTGTCTGACAAATAAAATAGAGCTGGAGACATCAGAGCTATTGTCTATGATGCGATAAAAGATAAATCAGTCTAGGTTTTGAGCGAACATGAATTGTAATGGCTATAACCTTATTGTGTAGAGCTTTAGCAAAATAAAATCACTCATGATCGCTATTGAACTCTGAAGATCACAGCTAAATTACTTGGAAAGTATCCAGTTCCTTTTGATTGCGTGCAAATTAATTTTGTTACCAGTAAAATTCTTTTCGATCACGATCATTCATTTTGATCGCGAACAATTTCGTTTTCATCACACTCAAATTAATTCGATAAACCTTCATTTTGAACCGATATAACTGATTTTAATCAATATCGAAATGAATTTTATCGCGATCGGTTTACAATGATCGCAATCAATCTTAAACAAAGTTCTAAAGGAACACCTATAAAAGAACAAATCGAAACAATTATTTTATTTCACATGTTTCAAGAAAGGGCTCAGTTAGAATAGCAACATGTTACAATTAATTTCTTAAACGGTGCTGCGTAGCATTGTATATAGCGCCAACTTTTTGACAATTCGTGCAGTAGCAATCAAAACCTTCAAAATCATGTAGAACAAAACAGCTTGTGTTGTGATGCCATTCCAAATTCCAAGCAGGTTCCCTGATTGAAAAAAGGACGTTCTCTATTGATAAATCTCTACTAAATACGACTCAAATGTGTAGTCAACCTTACACCTGCATAGTGTAAGTCCACGACAATTACAAAGAGATGCTCTATTTTACGTGCAAATATCGACTGAATGCATTGCGCTTTGGGGAGAGGATACAATCCGGATTATTTTAAGCGTGCTGTACACTATGTCGTATCTGAAAGTTTGGGTTAAACAAGAACGGAGAGAAAACACACATACATTTGTGGCATGGTAATCCAAAGTTGCATTTTCTACAATCCAAGATGAGTCTGGAGGAATAATGTGCCATGTGCCAGGCGGACTACAAAAACTGAGTGCGAATGTTCTCAACATGGGGGAAGCCGTTTAGTTTTAACTTGATAGCAGGTTAACATGTTCAAATTTTACAAGGTGTCCGAGTGAAGAGTTTGACAGAACGCCTATTTTTTTATGTGGGAGAGCTCGTGGGGAGGCGGGGGTGAAGCAGATAACGCAAGCCAGTGTAGCAACGAGTCTGTCCTCGGCAGGGCCGCACGCAATTGAGTTATAAAACGTTAGAACTAGTTTTTATCTATCATTGGTAGGCATGGGGCCTAGTTTAAAGCCTTCCACATGAACCATGATATTCCTCGTTTCTCGTGTTTTAGTATGAACCACGATACCCTCCATCCCTTTTGTTCAATTATGAACCACGATGCCCGCCATCTCCCGTGTTTCAATCCCGTGTTTCAATATGAACCACGATGCCCGTCATCTTTCGTGTTTCAATATGAACCACGATGCCCGCCATCTCCCGTGTTTCAATATGAACTACGATGCCCGTCATCTTTCGTGTTTTAATATAGACCAGTGTGTCCTTCATCGTTTTTTAATATAGACGCGTTTCAATATCGCGTTTCAAATATTACATTCCCTTCATCCCCCTTGTTTAGATATGCCTGTCATCTCTCGTTTTTGATATGAACCACGACACTCGGCATTTTCCTTGTTTTAACATGACCTTATATGCCGTTCATAACCCGCGTTTTAATATGAATTACCACGCCCTTCATCCCCCGTCTTTTAATATGAAATGCGATGCCTGTCATCTCGCTCGATTCAATATGTACCTTAATGCCGTCAATTTCAGCGTCTGGCAAAGTGAGGCATATGAAAGAAAATTTGATAGCACAGCATCGCTCCGTTATCTATCAGCCATCATGATGTCTATGACATCTAACGCCCAGCACAACATCCGTCAAAATTTCCCGAAAATCATACTGTTATCAAACGCGCCCACGGCTAGGTGGCGACAGTGTAGGTCGTGACTTGCATGAATTATGCACCGGGAATAACGTTAATCATTAATCACGGTTGGTGGAAGCACCGGGTCCGGCTTGGAGACCAGATAACGCTGTCTGATCCGGAGAATTCACCTGCTACATACATCACGCGGTTATGACGATGAATTGACGGACGCGAGTGGCTGGTAACTCGATGTACAATGAGACATCTGCGTCAAGGGTATAATTGGTAAATCCATTTCGTGAAAATCTGAAAATCCATTTTGAATTCGCATATTCACATTGATGGTATGTCTTGCCATTGTATTTCTATGTAACGAACCTGGGTTTGATGAATGAACGCATACGTTACGGCAACGAACTGATTCTCGACTTTTGGCGTTAATTGCTCTCATTGGCCATGGGTCAGCGACGTCATGCCACTCAATACATCCGTCACGACATCAGCTCCTCTACTCACAGTCAGGATTTTATGATTATTGACAGCCATGGGTGTCGATTCAACCAGGTCCTCGCACGTTTGGCAACCGGGGGGGGGGGGGGGGGGGGGGGGGGGGGGGGGGGGGGGGGATAATGCGTCTTGCGTCTTGATGTCTGCCCCTAAACAAGTAGCTGTCGAGCGGAACCATGCACATCTCCCACTACACATAACGTGGTTTGTTGAATGAAGCGCCACATAGATAACAAATTGTCAAGGTCATTGATTAATTACAGTAGATGGACATTGACTTAATTAATACTGTGTTTACGTATAAAATTACGTTATCTACATCGATGGCAATCAAACCAGACTGAAGCTCACGCCATATGCGGCTATATTATCTGCCACATTCACATCAGACATCTGCATAATTCATTAATTTGTATCCATCATCAGTGCTCGGGTCAGAATATCGTGTAAATGGTGCTTCTGCTTCAATCAAGAACAGGATGAGAGCCATCGCTTGAAAGGGTTACCTAACGTAGTCCTTCAGATGACGATGTCCTAACACTCACCTCGACTCCGATTCCGGAATCTATCCTTGAGCAAACTTCCTGGTAATCTCGTCGAATACATTTGCAGAAGAACCACTGTTCTCATGTCTCTAAAACCTGGTATTTAGCACATAATTTACGGTCTATTTTCTACTCGGTTATACGAGATTGTGCATTTCAGGAAGTCGCTGTTAAGACACCAGTCACATCTTGGCTCACAGAAAACAAATCGCTTCACAAACGTGGATAGATCAGCAAAATGTACAGTAGCCCCTCAAACGTTCATAGCGGATGTTTTTTCACCACATAGTAAATTCAACCGAATTTTATTTGATGAACGCGTAATACATAATACAGGCTAAGGATATTGATAATCACTGTATAGGTTTGAGCCTTCAATTTTAACACAATTATTTATTTGAGTTAATGCTTAATACGACATGAATGTTTTATTGGTACAGGATGTTTATTTTATCACTCCGGCATTTGGCACCGATACAGATCTACCAAATAACAGCATCTGATATCTTAAACGTGACTAAACAATACATTCTGGAGGAGAATTTTCATGATATGATCCTCAGCTTACCATTTGAGCGTCAGAATATCATCCTTTCTAGACTTTTACCTTCATCATCTTATGTTGGATAGGAAGTAAATGAGACAATATCACCAAGAGCGGAAAGGAATACAGCGCCGGGTACATACTTCTTGGCATGATGCTTGTCAGATGCAACGCCAATAGCTGTTGTTGCTTGGTATCACTGATTACAACCCCAGTATGGCATTGACAGAGCCAAATTCATGTACAGCTCCATATTCTACAAACGTAACATAAAGCCTGATGGAACTGAACCGTAAAATGCCATCTGTTCGTCCATTGCTGGATATGTGGATGGCACTGCTGCAAAGTAATCTAAGTTTGAGATTAACTAATAGCAAAAATTGTCAATCACAAGCTTCGGGTTAAATAATCTTCGTTTGCTTTACCTGCGTCAGTTTTTGTAACTGAGCAAAATAGGTATCATGGGCCTAATACAAGAGGAAATAAAGCAATATAGCCCCTTACTACCTTCAATATCTTTCATGTTTAGGATCAGTTCATCAGATATTGGAATTAAGTCGATTAACTCTGTATATATCCAAACAACCAAAGCTCCCCTACTGTATTCTATTGATAATCACATAATCTTCCTGCTGACAAACAAGTCAGCTGCTTTTGAAGTGTCAAACTTTTTGAGCTTATCGAAACTCAATTGCATTGTTCTATTACTGAGAGGATGCGATTGTCTGTATTATAGCTGACCGACTTAAAACTGATTGGAACACAAAAAGAGATATAATTGTGTATAATTTGCAAAGGACTTTGCTACTATGTACTCTCGATAACCCAACGACGGGCTATATTAAGCTTCCAATGACGTGAAATATTTGTTTGTGGATTTTTCGCCACCTTTACCCTGACTAACAGAGCAATGGTGAAATAAACCTTTATTGCGTTGTTTAGATTGGAGAGTAATGACTTTGCAGGGCGGTTGATATTCGAAGGTAATAATACCAAAGGATAAAACACATAATGTACATATTAAGACTTGTTAACATGAACAAGTATACTCCAGTTACTCTGTTCAATCCATATATTCCAGAAAACAAAACGAAAAACATTAAATGATGTTGCTACGGTCTCCACTGTTATAAATAGATTAAAAAATAACCGCCGAAGCAATTGCGTGGTATTGTAAAAAATATCACAAATGCGGAAGCTAGTGTAATACAGCCGACAATCGACCAGACACCCTGTGCATCTATTATTGCTGCATGACACGAGACATGGATTGCCGAGACTCCGAAGGTAGTTGTTGGTGTTAAAGTGCTGCACGCGATATCCGCACATTATCTACAAATTACTGCAACTGTCTTTGTGGCAGATTGACATGAAAGCGTCTTTACCAGAGAGTAATAGACTGTTAGAAAATTTCTGCGCGGGGATGATGATAGACAGACATGCAATATGGGCTATCTTAATAAATCATTTGTTTTACAGTAAGACCAAATAACCTAAGGTCTTTATCTTCCAGTGTAAAAGCATCTTTGCGGCGAGGGCGCCTCAACAACAGGGGGCATGAACAATGAGAAACAAGTTTTTTTCATGTCAGTACGCTACCTAGTTCATGACTTAATTATGAAGTTATATTAAGGCGTGTGTGTCAGTAGTAGGGTTTCTTATGAGTTGATAGTTAGCGTTCTCATTTGGTTCAGTTAATGAGCCGTTGATTATAGTACATCACTTGGTGTAAGTGTCAATATTGGATGTTGAATAGGGATTCGCGCATCACCTATGCGTAAGGGTGTGTGGTTATAAATTCAATTGCTCTCCATTGTGTGAATGAAACCTTACCAGCTATGCGCTAAGGGCGTGCCGGTTCCATTTAAAGTAGTGCATAGAAACAAACCTGTTGGTGTGTGGATATGGCGCCTGATAAGAAGCACCAGCTGCTTAAGATCAAGCAATAAGTAAAGTGGAGATATTCTGTTAGTTGGGGGTTGCATTGAGCATACGTCGCGAATTATTACGTGCCAACACGGCCCTATCTAGTCGGCCAAACTATAAACCTGAGTAATATCATTCATACCCATGGCGCCATGTTCAATTATTTCAAATTCAGTCCTTTTTTACTCACCGGATATTGTAGAAAGCACCATCCAATCGCCCTGTATAGTTTGACTACGCAGGACAGATGCAAATAAAACTACTCCTGTAAGATGCCAAAAGTTAATGGAACGGTACGAATGGCTGACGATTACACACACACCCACACACACACACACACACACACACACACACACACACACACACACACACACACACACACACACACACACACACACACACACACACACACACACACACATATATATATACAGGAGATATCATATAGATATACATATACACATATACACATATATATATATAGATAGACACAGATATATATATAGAGATAGAGAGAGATATCTATCTATAGAGATGTAGGGAGATATATATATCCCTATATATATATATATATATCTATATAGATATATATATATATATATATATATATATATATATCTATATATATATATATCTATATCTCTCTCTATATATATAGATATCTATATATATATATATATATATATATATATCTATATATATATATATATATATATATATATATCTCACAGTTCAGCTGTCAGTCTACCAACCTGAATATTTTACATTGCAACAGTATGCTTATTGTTGTCTGTAGTCTCAGACGTCCATCCATCTGCTTTTTTCACTCGGATACGTATACCACTTACTTCATATTTTATTACGCTTTGTGTCGGTATCTGCCTGATATGGGTTGTGAACAAACGATTGGCTTACACGAAGGTGACCGCACAAAATTATATATATATATTTATTCCCGAATAAGCCAGCATACCTGCCCAGAGTTGTGTATAGGTGAATGAAATGACCGTAATGAAATGACCGTCATTAACGGCCTCGGGCTACATTGTCCGTGATAACAACGTTGTAATTGTTATGCTTGTATGTGGTCAATGGACGCATCGATATGCACCTTATGTTATCGTAGGCCCTGGAAGGAGCAGCTTGGCTTAACCCCTAGAGTTCGGGATGTAGATTGGTATTATCGGAATCTCGGGTGTGTTATCTTTCGAATGAATCGTGTCATTAATGGGCTGCGTATTTGTAGGCCCGGGTATGAAGCTTGCGATCTTAGTGCCCTTCATAATGTATGGTTTACGTGAAGAGTTGTGAAAATTGGTGGGGTTGAGACGCATGTAAACTGTGTAATCGGATTGAGTAGCGAGTGAACGTGGGCAGACTTTGCCGGAAAGACAAGTCGGCAATGTGATAACGGATAGTGATACGCAAATGCCATGTGAGTCGACTGTAGGGATAAGGTCAGACATACGCAAAGAAATTTGCTTGAAATTGAATTTAGCGTGGTACTTTTTCAAGAAATCATCTCCACAAAAAAGAGGTGGATAAAGGGCGCCCATTACTTGAAATGTTTTGGAGAACTAGAGTTTGACTCCATTAGCTTCTGTAATTGTTTTGATGCCTGAAGGTTTCAAACAGGGGTTTACATAGCCAAGCAATCTAATCTAATTTAGACTAACACTGTGTGATCAATGCAAAATGCCGTGTTGATTAAATTTAGGTGGTGCCTTGCTTGTGCGATCTTTCTCTGTGAAGGACAGTGCCGCAGTGCCGTACTAGTTTCAATACCAGAATTAAGCAATGTGTCCCTCCCCGGTGCAATTGAAACATGGAATGGGGCCTGGGGTGTGGATTCGATTCCGAATGGGATTGATGACAGTGTCCGTCGACCTACCCCTGGTGTACATGGGTGATGTGCTGCATCCTCTGTCCTTGACACCATGTCAAGTTCTGGAATCTATTCTACTGAGACGTGTAACTGAGAAGAACCTGAGATGGTTGAACCTGTCCTCAGAACCACAGGCGCTCGAGTTCGGACATAATGATTTCCCTACAGGGAGATAACAGATCACGAAGTCCGAACTCGAGTGCCTGTGCTCTGAAATATCCCGGATGTGATGCCCTGTCTCTGTAACCGCCCTGTAGAGGTGGTCCCTTCGACGGGAGCTAGACCTGCCAACAGAATATGATCGGTGCCTAGAAGAGTACCTTCCGCGTCTACCGTAGGCCCTATTCGACCTGTAGTTGTTGTAGGAGCACTGGCGTCCTCTTGATTGGTCAGGCGGGGCAAAGGACTCAGAGGCCTGCTCTGCTTACATTGCCATGATCGGTTGGGTGTAGTACCCCCATGTAACTGGTGTCAGGGGCATAAGGGCCACTATATATCTGATTTTACGCTATCCCAATGCTCATGGACAATGAGGGCTGCACATGTAGCTATAGGATATGGGATATGCACGAGGAGAGGGTTGGTGGTAGGTAGCACGTGACACAAAGGTCACTTGTGGATCTGGGAAGCTAGGGTTTATAATTAATATATGCTGTAAGCGGTTACTCAATCAAACTGATGACTAAGAGGATACGATATGATGACGGGTGGGTATGTTGTCAACTTGGCATCGGTTTCATACCTATGTGTTATATATATATATATATATATTTTCACAGATGCCATGCTTCCGAGCGCCGAGCAGCTGTATATATATATATATTTATATATATATGTATATATGTATATATATATACATATATATATATATATATATATATATATATATATATATATATATATATATATATATGTATATATATATATATATGTATATATATATATATACATATATACATATATATATATATATATAAATATATATATATATACAGCTGCTCGGCGCTCGGAAGCATGGCATCTGGAACCGAGCGCCCGTGCAAATACTGATTTACAGCTTAGTGTCATCCAAACTAGCAATTGACAACTCAATGTTATTTGGCACAAAATGATCACTGAGCCAGAAGCTGCAACATGCGCAGAATAGAGCTGCACGTATTCTTACTCGGACGCGTAGATATCGACCTTTAACGAATGCCCCGAGAAAACTACATTGGCAAAGATGAAGTAGGGGGAGGAGGAGGGTGAGGGGGCGAAACATTAGATGGCTGAGGGTGGGGAGTAGGGGGAACAATGGATGCTGCGTAAGAAGTGTTTCTGGTGAATTTGATTCTATTTATTGATTGATCTTTACTCTAAGAGCGACAGCATTTGTAGGCTGCGCTGTGATAACCACCACAATTAAAACATTTCCTAGCTCTCCACAGTTTTGAAAAAAGGTGTTATTAGAGCTGAAAGAGGGTAGTATTACCATATCCGTTGCATTAAAAACGTCTGGTGGGGTTGGGAATGTGAAGTGTAATGTTGTGAAAGGAGTAGGCTATTTGTACCTCGATGGGTAGGCCAGGGGTAGCAAATGTTAATTCAACTGAATGAGGTGATTCTCTTAGTTTTCGGAGGGGTTCTTAGGCGAGGATAAGCAAGACGAAAAGAACTCTCGAGGGGACGTTATTGCGTGGGGGTTGTCAGTGAGGCTCTAGGTTGTTGATGGGGGGTTGGGGGGGCAATTGGTATATATGATGCATGAAATGAATATACAAAATGATAATATAGAAAAAGGTACCGCTTAACTAAGACGGGGAACTAGTGCTTGAATAGTAAATGAACCGAGGGGAAATAACAAAACAAAAGAGAAAACTAGACAGTTTGGTGCAGGTAATCCGAACACTGGTCCGCTGTGGAATGAGAGTCGGTGGTCAAAGAGACCAAGCACTCCGTTTTTCTCTCCTGAACATGCTTACCAAGCCAATGACAGTACATGTAGCAGGGACTTCTTGTTGACCAACAGCGGTCTCATCGGGGGATGTATCCTCTTTCACCTGTTGTTTATGAACAAGCACAGCTTCGGGAATAGATGAGGAGCGATGAGTTATCTTGGATCAATGATGATGTACTTGTTTTCGAAATGCTCCTAACAAATCCAAGCAGACTTTGCCGGAGAATGCACTAGTCGCAATTTGGTCAACCATTGTTGAAACACGCTCACGTGTATTCCATAGCAAGCTAAAGAAATAGATGTTGGTGGCTTTTCTCAGTTTTGTTGCAATTTGGAGCACAATACGTAGGCATTTTGAAGCCAGTACTCACGAACTGTTCATGAGGGGTCGCAAAATAGATTTTCTTTCTCGAGATAACAAAAGAAAGTGTAACAATAAAAAACGAGCGATGAACAAGTGCGTCTTTTCACGATTGAACATCACAATAGACTTCATTCGCCACCACTTGTTCAATGCATGCACTTCCTACGTCACAAGGTGAGGTCAAGGTCGCTTTGGCAAGCGGGCTGGAATGCGTCGAACGAGCGGCTCATATGGGCTTGATTCTATCTTTAATAGCGTCCGGCTCCACATTTTTGTTCAGTAAATAATTACGGTTTCGAAGTTAACAGTCTATTTCAATCAGTTTTTTTCACTTGTGTGGCCAAAGCACTCGTTTAATGCGATTAATGAGCTGTTCTGCAACATTAATGCGAGCAATAAGCTGCATTGCATCATCGATATGATTAACGTCCTGTATTGCAACATAAACGCGTATAATTAACTGTATTGCAACATTAAATTCACGTTGTTTCGGAACGTGTAGCATATGCACTATGTGAATATGAAGCAGCTCTTTGTTGCATTATATTTCTTTATAAAAAACCGTCGATGCAAAGAGTAGAAACCCGTTTTGCTTCAGTAACACGACTTTGTTCATTCTTAGATACGGTAGCAATTCATGTCATTGTTTTTAGTCTCATTCAATGAACGGGTGATTCCACATCACTCACATCGTTAAGGATGGCGATAAATATAGAATTTAAATCTAGTGTTTCAAGGCGAATACGGCGGTGTTTTGAATGCTCCGAACCCCATCGTAAATATTGCACCATAGGTGGAAGTTTGTTTCCACTTTGCTTAAATTTGTGTGTGTGTGTGTGAGTATGTGTGTGTGTGTGTGTGTGTGTGTGTGTGTGTGTGTGTGTGTGTGTGTGTGTGTGTGTGTGTGTGTGTGTGTGTGTGTGTGTGTGTGTGTGTGTGTGTGTGTGTGTGTGTGTGTGTGTGTGTGTGTGTGTGTGTGTGTGTGTAACAGTGTTGGTGATGCAGATGGGATGACAGGAAAATCCGATTACATATCACCGAAATATCAAGCAACACGGTACCATTAAATAATGACAGCATGTAATGTATAGCCACCGGACAACTGAAGTTTTGTTTTAGCTTTACCGATGTCGTCAACGAGAACAATTCAATGACTGTGATCTCTGTACATGGCGAAATCCGGCTTATTTATTCCAGCCGCACAGAAGAACAGAATGCATTGATGACATTCATATAGCTTATCCGTATTCTAATATAATGCATATTTTTACAGTATAAACGGATACAATATATGCTCTGCTCGACAAAATATACAGTAAATGATATATATATCTGCTGTATGTATTTATTTCTGATTATATCCCCTCGTTTCAGTATTATATTGCATCGCATCCCGAGCAATATTTCAAGAGTTTATATAGATATTCTGTTTTCGATACCAGACAACGAGCATACAGGCATAACGATGACCTAAATTGTTGCTACACATATATGCTTTGCTTTATGTGACGACGAAACTCCGTTCCATATGACCCGGTCCGGAGAGTTATATAATGATAGTATCCACAATATTTTAACTCCTGCACTACAATATATAAATTAACCAGAATGAATTAGACCCAGTACAGTTGGGACTCTGTTACCTTCACCTGGCTCAGCACAGCCGTTATGTCTATGCATATATATATATACACATATATATATATACATATATATATATATATATATATATATATATATATATATATATACATATATATATATATATATATATATATATATATATATATACTAGATATATAAGATATATATATATATATATATATATATATATATATATATATATATATATATATATATATATATATATATATATACATATAGAATATATATATCTATATATATGTGTGTGTGTGTGTGTGTGTGTGTGTGTGTGTGTGTGTCTGTGTGTGTGTGTGTATATAGACATAACGGCTGTGAGCAAGGAAAAGTGTGGGCAGAATACCGCAAATGGTATAGGCCACCTACAGCTTATATCAATACAAATGACCTTATTATATTTCTAGGAAAGGAGTATGAATGTCGGACAATAACAGGCCATTTATCAGCTTGAGAGCATTGTGTTTTATTCTTATCTCTCCTTTATTGTGGTTTGTGTGTGTGTGTTCTTTTTTTCCGGCTCCGGCTGTAAGCAAGGAAAAGTGTTTTATCATCTTAATGGTATAGGCCACCTACAGCTTCTATCAATTCTTCTTCTTCTTCTTCTTATTTCTTCTTTTCTAGGAAAGGAGTATGAATGTCGGACAATAACAGGCCATTTATCAGCTTGAGAGCATTGTGTTTTCTTCTTCTTCTTCTTCTTCTTCTTCTTTTTCTTCTGTTTCTTCTTTGTCTTCTTATTCTCTGTCTTTTCAATTTAAGCGGCATATTTACTTAACCCCGCTTTCAGGATGGCACACTGCTACTAAATAATTATCTGATGCAGTCTCTAAACACCGGTTTTATCCACTAGTAATATAACAGAACATTTAGTTAGGAAAAGAAAATTCGCGCACATTATTAACAATGACAAGGGATTATGTGCAGCTATCGCCCGTGTTTAAGATAAATTCGATGTAGCAATGAAATACATTCCGCTAGGATACGACGTCACGCCGAACTTATTGTGTGCGTTCTTGTCTTGTATTCTCAATTGCCAATAGAGAGCCGGTTCCCGTGGCGTAGTGGTGTACTGCGGTGCCTTTTGACCCAAAGGTAGTGGGTTTGATGTCAATGTGTTAAAACATGACTGGCTCTACGTTACTCAGACGGTCACGTTAAATGGCGGTCCTATCTCCGAATGGGGAGGCACCCGACCCCACGCGACCCAGTAGCTCAATAGTACCGTGCTGGACCTTCGTCCAAGTGGCGTGGGTTTCGCAGCCCGGTCCAAGCAAAGGGTTTGTGCTTAATGAGCGCTTGTACTTAAGGGGAGCTGTTCATGCATCACAATCATCCTCATCCATCACCTCACCTCATTCGTGAACGTGACGTTACACCCCAATATCACTATTACCATTATGAATTGACCGTCGCTAAATATATTATGAATCGGCATGTATGCAGAATCGTATAAACGGGATCGACTGCAGTCGACAACGATATATATCAGTGCAAAAAATATGAACGGTTGGACAACACCAATTAATCGCAAATATTTTGCACGTCACTTATTACAAGCGTAGAGTACAGTAATTGCATCGGTGCAGATTGGTAACTCAGTACTTATGTTGATATAGCCTACTAATCCCCTTAGCGTGGCAAAAACAGTACCCGTATGTTCCGAAATTCGGCTGCTTAGATTTACCCAAGAAGCATTATTTGTTAGATACAGTGATCATTAAGGCAGACACCCACTGTCTATCTACCAACGTGTGTATGTATGTATGTATGTATGTATGTATGTATGTATGTATGTATGTATGTATGTATGTATGTATGTATGTATGTATGTATGTATGTATGTATGTATGTATGTATGTATGTATGTATGTATGTATGTATGTATGTATGTATGTATGTATGTATGTGTATGTATGTATGTATGTATGTATGTATGTATGTATGATCTTGTTTTATTTGCAAAGGTTGATACATATATAGTAATATTTGTGTCGGTTAAGCTAAAGTTATTCGCAGAAACAGTCGAATTTGTGGTTAATTATTGCCCACTGCATGTATCCATCTTTACAACAGGTGTATTCCTCTGAATTGAAATACTTTAAGCCTAATCACGTTCATTATCCAGTGCAAAGCAAATAAAAACCTATTTGCTCCTACCCGAGGTGTAAATTATTACTCGAATCGTGATCAACCATCTGTCGTATCGTGATCTGTGGTGTGAAGATGCACACGATACGCACTTGTAATAATGAAGACTCGAACTCCAGGTGTAGGGTTTATAAGAACTTGTACTTTATTAGCTGACTATAACTTCCGAATTTTAGATGTTACTTAGCCTAAATTTCAGAGAGAGATGTGTTGAGCTCGGAGGCCAGGAGAGAGCTGATTTTTAAATATATGGTGCTTCCCTCAATGACTAAGGCACGCCATCCCAATTCTCATGGGACATGCAGTAGCCAGGTCCGTGAGGGTTGGGGCCTACGGTCGTTGCCTGGGCAGGACGGCCATGTGGCTCTGGAATATGGAGTATGTATGAGGAGAGTGGGGGTGGGGGGGAGTGGCAGGTGACATGTAGGTCACTCGTGGATCTGGAAAACTGGGGTTTATAATTAATATAAGCTGTAGGGGGTTACTCCATCAACTGATGAATGAGAGGATACGTTATGATGAAGGGTAAGTTTGTTATCAATTTGGCACTCAACATATCCCTCTCCTTTTTAAGTGGATGAATATCCACAAAAGAAACTAGGTCCCTTCATGGGAGAAAAAAAATAATCATGGGGATATTCCAAACTAAGGGTTGCTTGGTAAGGAAATACTGTGTACTGAGTCGAAACTTGGAATACACATTCCAGTGTACATTATATCGGAATTATTAAAAACTATTCTGGTCCGATTAATTATTTATCAGTAAAATCAAAGTATTTATGGTACTATTTATTATTACATTGTTATATATTTACTTAATGTTGAACATGGGAGTTGTTGGTAGATGTCGTGCAGGCTGGCCTATTTTCTTGTGGTTGGAATCCAACCATATTTTAATTTTATGGCTAGGGCATCTAAATTACTCATAGATACCCCAGCTGTACTCGGAAACTGGCTCTTTTTATGCCGAAGCATCGTGCGACACTCCTAACCCTTGTGAATCCGAGCCAAGCAGAGAGTTGGCCTCTCTGTGCACCTCAACGCTAGAACTAGCTAACATTGGGGGCCTACCTGGCTTGGGATTTTAGGTGGAAAAGGGGAGAGAAGCAAGATTAGACATGCAACAGTAAACCTGACTATTCTAAAGGAGGTGAAAGTTATACCATTGGAATATAAACATAGCCTGAGCAAGTCATGGTCGTTTTACTTGCATCTAAACTAGCAAAGCAGGGCTGATGGATAACAAGTCATGGTCGTTTCACTTGCGTATGCCCACTGCTTGCATTTAAGCTGAAACATTAACGTAAAAAAACTAAATGTGATTCAATCATTTACACAATAAGAATTATTATTGACGTGGGCTTTCCGAACTGGCTGGTCCATTCGATCCAGGCAGCGACGTGATACTTGAATATCCTCGGCCGGTTGATCATGTCGTAGACAGGACTTGTCCGTCAACGCCTCCTCTGACTGAAAGTGATCTGTCCCCTAGACTAAAGACGCTACTGAACAAGAACAAACTCATAAATACTGTTAACAGAGCACGGCATGACCACCACACTGAGCATAAATAAACTACTATAGTAACTAAAAAGACACCAAGTACACATACTGTTGATGCGTAGTTTGCTTTTAACCCGAAGCAGAACTCGACGGGAGATCGACAGGGCATGCCGTTATTTGTCTGTTCTTTTGGACAATCTCGTGGCGTGAACTGTCGGCCCTCTGGGACATCAACTTGAGCCATTGACCTCGCGCGTTCCTGAGGATTAACTGCGGTCCCTAGAGAGAGGGGGTGTGGCGCATGTTGTACTAGGCAGATGCTGTCCCCACGTCGCCTCCTGGTGCACGCCTGTTGTACGGGGAGGGTGTCTTTGATTGGCTAACAACATTTTACAGACAACTGAAGCTCAACCTAGGCTTAGCTGTGATCTGGGACGGAATTGGTTCTAAACTCATTATACCAATCAGTAGGCCGTTCATCCTTATACGTCTGGGACAAGATCCTGCGGGTTACCTGCTACCTGAAATGTTGGTCATGATACTTACTGATCTCGTCAGACCTGTGATCCGAGGTTATGGTCACCATTCGAGCTTCACGTTAATAAAACCTAAATCACACAGACTTTCTTAAAGACGGATTAGATTTCCGAAAGCCAATATTGACTGTTTAATTCTATGATCACTATCCATGGAACGCATATCATGAAATTTAAACTATTTATTAAAATATCGGGGAGTTTGGTAAAATAATAAGTGAGTATTTGAATGAGCCACTCTATATCCATAATATGGGAATTGTATGGATCGACCATGAGGGGAAACAGTATATATCTAAGTCTAGACCCTATATCTAAATACATTCATACAATACTAGCTAAATATCGAAATAAGCGCGGCATACGCCGACACGGTAACTGAGCGGTTATTTGGAATTCACACCTTAATACACGAGGCACTAAGCTTAAAATAATGATTCTTTGCAGCAGAAGCTAGCCACAGAGGCTGGTGGTGTGTGAACCTCATGGAGCAAGTTGCAGATGCTGACCTTGCCACAGAGGCTGGTGGTGTGGGTGTACCAATTAAACACGCTATTGTCTTGAGCAGTTGCATTGTGCGTTAGTTACATTTGAAAGGAAAATATTCACTGTACTTGTTTTGCAAATAGATTTATTGAAACCGTTTGCGCGATTTGACAACTTTTAGACGGTTGAAAGTGATCATTCCAGGCACGAAGTTGCCGGTGTTAAGGTCCTTCAACTAGGCAGTATGCTCCTTAGTCGTAACCACAATGTATGTCCTTTGTACCTGGTGGCGAACTTCTGACTTCCGGTTCCTGTTGCCGAAAGATCCGGGCTATGGAGGTAGACGATGGTGCCAATGGTAATTCGGTCGGATCGGGGCGTCTTGTCCCAAGTGGCTTTCATTTTGGCCTCGTTAGCCTCGGCTGCTTTAAGAGCTATGTCCCGGTCTGCTAACTACAAGTGCAATATGTCTTGTAGGTGATCCCCGCGACTTTGTATGTTGTTCTCGGCCGCTCTTGACATCGCGTCCGGCGGAAACCGAGGTGTTCTGCCATACAGGAGTTCAAAGGGTGACATATTTATGGTTCGGTTCACCGTGGAATTGACTGCGAACACAGTTGAACACAGGTAGTTGTTCCATTGATGGGGTTTGTGTTGGCATAGGGTTCGGAGAAGTTTCGTGTTGGTATAATTAGCTCTCTCCGTCCTTCCATTGGTAAATGGCTTGTATGCTGATGTGTCCCTTTGAAGAGTGTGTTCAACTCCTTGAATAGCGAACTTGTGATGTCAGACCCTTTGTCTGTAAGAATTTCTAGAGGCATTCCATGGGTGCATATGATTTTCTCAAAAATATTTCTTGCTAGGGTGGGGGCGTCTATGTTTTTGGCGGGCCAAGCTATCACATAACGAGAATAGTGGTCTACTACGACTGTAATATAGTTGTTGCCATGATTACTACGAGGTAGGGGTCCTACATGGTCCATCAAAATTCTCTGCCAGGGGGCTGCCACGGTGTCAAAGAGGGTCATTTCAGGTCTCTCACGTCGGTGAGAACGCTTGGTACCTATACACTGAGGGCAGATATCAACATATTCCCGTACATCGCGATACATACCTGGCCAAGAGAATCTCCGCGTCAAGGTAGATAGCATTTTGTTAATACCCACATGACCCGCTAATGCCTGAGGGTCTCTGGCACGACCAGCGATAACGAGAAGTCTCCTGGATTAGATGCCACGGGTCTGAATAAATGGTGAAAGAGGCCGTCCTCTATGATATAGTCGTTTTCTCTCCGTAGAACTTCCTTCGCTTCCTTGCTCGAATTAGGAAGGATATCATCTTGTAGCCATCGCATCATGTTGGTGCAGAATGAACAATTTCCTTGCTCGGCTTGGATAACATCGACTGTCACGTCGACTGCTTTATGTCTGAGTGTAAGCTGCGTCTTTGAACTTCATGCACTGGGATTCTTGTACGCTTGTTCCTGTTTCTGATCTGTGTGGTCAGTTAGTGTATTGGGATCAGGAGCCGGTGTAGTACTGCTGTGACTGTCTAACGTGGGTTGTTTATTTGTCGCCGACCTGGTCGTAACTGGTCATACAGGAAGGTCCTGTGAGGTGTTGATGGTAGCCAAATCAGGGTAAGCGTCGATGACGTCATCGTTACTACAATGGGTGGTGTCATATTCCCGTCTACAGAGGGCGTCAGCGGCCGAGTTCAGTGATCCCTATCGGTATTCTATATCAAAGTCGTATGATTGCAGTACTAAGGCCCAACGGATTAGTTTGGGTTCTGTCTTCTTGGTGTTTAGAATAGACAGTAAAGCCTTGTGGTCCGTTACCAATTTGAACCTACTTCCTTCCACATATGACGTCCCGTAAGTAACTCCGTGGACTGCTGCTAGCAGCTCAAGGTAGATAATTGAATAATTCTGTGTATGTTTATTCAGGGCTCTCCCTGCTTAGCCGATTGGTCTTACATTCCCGTTGTCGTCCCTGCGGGCCAGGTTACTCCATCAACTGCTGATCTAGAGGGTACGTTATGATGAATGGTAGGTTTGTTATCAATTTGGCACTCACCACTTCTACAAACAGAAGCCAATCTACAACAAGTAATTTATGCCGTTCGCAGCATAAGTTAAATGTTGTGGAACCTGACTGTTGATAAACTTAACTCTACATTAAGAAAATGTTATGCAACCTGATTCAAATGTTTCACCAACGAGAAAGAGGACCGAACTAGCATATAAGTTTTATAAGGTTTCACTTCTTGCTCTAACTTGCACAGCCAAAGCATAACAGCTACCATGAATTGTATTACCTACTGATTGCAACTGTTATAAAAGGTCAGAGCTTGACGGCCAAGTGCGTCGTATATACATCAAATGTGCTTTGGGACTAACGTTAGAGTGCCAACGAACGAGTTATGGGTACTCATGTCCAAATTTTATGAGCAAATTATCTCGGTAATATACCGATGGAGGTAACGTATGGTCATTTGTGTAGATGGCCAAAAGTGGCACCAATAGAGGTAGCAGCCCTTCAGGCCTGCTAGACAGCCCAATGTGAATCGGCTTATTGGATTAGCTAATAAGATACTATAGTGTTCAAATTGTATAGAATGTATAAGCGTACACTATATAAGTAAACCACACAATGTATGGAGCAAGTAAAAGCGTTCGATTACAGGCAAACCGCACCACTATTGCACAATGAAGAATGACCATCTTTGCTAATCTCTTCATCATTGCCCTTAAAAAGTGGTGTGCTTGTGTTATATTGGCATTATTGATGTATCTATTAGGTTTCGCGTTTGCATTTATCGCACAATTTACATAATTAACTTCGGTGCGAATTAGATCCAGTTTTGACTATCGTCATAGATCTGTTGAAGTGCCCAATGAACCTATAATTGATGCCATGTTTTGTTCATGGTTTCCTTAATGATGATTGATCCAACCGCTGCCAATCGGAGTAAAACAAATAGTTGATAATGGCCAATGTTTCTGTCTTCAGATCTCATTATTATGTCATTGCTGATTATTGAAATTTACTGCAGAAGGAACAGTTTATCGTTGTCTGCTTCCCTTATTTGCAAAATGTGGTCTTTGTAGCCGCTTTATTAGCGGCGTGTTGCCTGTTAGTTGGTATCAAGCTGAAGGATAAAAGCCACTTGAATGTATGATAACTAACAAAACAAGTCGATAGGCGTCTCTCATGCTGCATTGATTAAAGGCTAGCAACCTACATTTAGCTTCCAGAAATACGAATACCTCAGTCCGTCAATATAATAAAAATCATGAAGTGATTATGATCCTGTGTGTAATCAATCTGTGTGTGTTTTTAACGGAGCGCCTTTTTCAACAAGCGGAATATAAATTAGTGGAATTTAGATTACGTCACATGTAACCTGGCAATGATTCATTCATTCTCTATATCCCCAATTGCCTGTGACGTGATGGGGGGGGGCGTCTGTAACGTGGTACTATTTATCAGCTGTTTATTAGCTAGATAGCAATGTTGTTATGATTATTGCTTGTCATTCAATTACCAGGACAACCATCGACGGGCGCGTATTATCGATAATGGGATACAGTATGTGACAGAATATTATGTCTTATTGTGTTTATTACTGAACTCTAGGCAGTTAGACCCCCATATCCACAAACAATAAATATTCATCGAATACTGCCATAATGTTGTGATATGTACAAAGTTCCCTGTTGCTGACTGGTACAGGGTAGATAAGCTAATTTAGAGATTAGTCAAATATGTCGTGTGCACCAATCGTCATGAATCAGCTTTCAATATACAAGCGCTTTTGCAAAATAAGGAAAGCAATCAGAGCCATAAGTGGAGCGCAGCTTCACATCATTTAGATACATGCGACCCAGGTAATACATGCCATTGCTGTAAACAAACGGATATTGTTAGTTAAATAACTTACCTAGACAGTACATAGGCACAAAACGCCGCCGTTCTTTGCATCAAGAATATACAACGTGATTGCTCCAATGTTACCGATAGACGTGGGGTAATGAAAACAAGCATGCCTTTGACGTTCTTCACTAGTGCGCAAAGGTTCCCTGTCATCTTCTGGTTAATCAACCGCGCTCTGACGTCAGGCAAAATGAGCCAGCAGAAGTGATAGCTTGTACTTGAGTTCTTTTAAACAGCGCCCCCTTTTGTCATCGTGGTTTTATACTAAATCTCGATGTCTTCAACAACAACGTGATTCATCAACCACAAGAAGCGTTGGAAAAGTGATGTTGATGTCAATATAGGTAAAGTGACTCCATTATCTAGCCGCCCACTTATTGTGTCTATGACCTTTAATGCCCAGCTGCACATCAGTCAAAATTACTTGAAACTGATAATTGTATCAAACGGGTCAAAGTCTCGGTCGGGAGATTGTGGGTCGTGACCCGAATGAATTATGCATCAGGAACAACATAAACCCGTCATCAGATTTGGTAGAAACACCGAGTCTAGCTCAGAGACGGGACTAAGCACTCTAAGCTGGAAATATAAACATGTTATATACAAGGGGTAATTCGCCCATAATGCACATTTCAGAAATGGCCAATATGGATTCCGGATGGATTCATTTGGATTCTTGATCAGTGGGTCGTTACTACTTTCACACCATTTACCGCTGATCACTTTGATCAAGTTGAGAGAATTGCTTACGAAATGTTTTAACTGCTTCACATCATAAGACTGCCACTAAGTGAACCGAACAAGAAAACGCTAGTATATGCGGCGTTTGTTCGGTTTGTTGTTACCATGGTTTCGGAACTAATTTGAATAAATGGAATGTATAAAGCATTTCGCGAATAACAAAATGCAACTACCAAATCTACGTGCGGTTAAATGAAATGTACATTAAATGCTGAATATATAAGTATTCTACGCGGGAGTATTTATGAGCTTCAATTATATCGGTTGCCCAATAACCGAATAGGTAGCCTTCATGATCGCGGTAATCCCCTAGTTGTTTAAGAGGCAGCGTGATAAATCAATGTAGGCATCTGCACGTGATTCGACGATTGTAGCGTCACCTAACGGGCAAATATTCATAGGTATGTAGTAATATATGTGTTTGCTGTCTGTTTTCATGCTTAAAACACAGGTATCATTGCCGGGGATATGCATCTACATAATATTAACAAGGAAACAGGATATAACCAAATGATCTATTTCTGACGGAAGACAAATATTACACAGTTTGGCGACTGGTGAAAACGTGAATAAAACACACGGAGATCTACAGACAAATGTTTTAATTACAGAAACGATTCGACGCTGGATGGGCTTATCATCGCGCCGAGTATAAATACATTCATACATCCTCATGTGTGTTATCATGTATTATTTGGATCTCAAGCCGAAACACACGATTTCTTCTAAAGCGACAGCCGACTCAATCAGCATGAAAAGTAAAAGCTCGACTCAATACAATGATTGCGTGACACGCATCACTGACTTGGCTGACAATACATATATGGACGTAAGCAATTGCGGTTTGCCAGACGCCTAGACAATTCACTACCTCAAAATGATTGTAATAGGTCTCACACCACATTTAACCGACGAGAATAATTGAGCGGCAGATTCGTCTTTTTCAATAAGATGAATATGAATAATTTTTTTAAATTTGTTATTTCGTAAATGTCATCTGAAGATAATGTTTGGGTTACTATTCCTATAGAATAATCACCAAACGAAGTGGTTGGATGCTGTCAATCTATATGTCGCATTTCCATTAGAGTGAGATTTTATGGAAGACCATCTGCAGTGTGTTACGCCGAATCTACCACAATGAAGCCAACTGGTGATTAGCATTCCAATCAAATTAATTACGGCTTATGGGCTACTTCTCGCGAACCGTGTCCTAATTGAAATATACGAGAATTAAATGTGGTTGTGTTTTATCGAGGTTAATCAATTAAGTCGATCACAAGAATTTATTTGAAAGATTTGCCTTATGTGATGACTGGAAAACAACTTCCTCATATGCTTTTAGTAAATCGAAAAAAACAGATGATTTTTCATGTGTTTGTTGTGCTTATGTAACATGGACAGCTTCGGCAAGGGATTTAATAAAGGTAGATAAAGAACCAACCTCCACAAATACCGAAGTTGTTGAGGCATTTCAAAGCTTTCGTATGGAACATTGTCGTGGTACTACCTACTATGCTTTAGCAAGTATATCATATCATTGCGCAATGATTTCACATCGCTTCTTGGAACAGATAAACAATAAACACAAACATGCATAATAACGACTAAATGGATAACGTCTAACGGTGATAAACGAACATTTTAGCATTAGAAACCAATAATTTGCAATAGTCAATGGCAGAACAATGAAATAAAATAATAGGGGATTCTTATATTTATTCACGATGTGACATTAAGGCATTACGACGCGGGAGGTTCACCTGCAGAATCGTAAATAGCAGCCATATTGTACTATATCTATATACTATATATATATACATACTATGATATATATTAATCGCCATATTATCGATAGTAAATATATATATTATACATCTTATATAATATAGAGATATATATATATATATATATATATATAATATATCTATATAAATAAATATATATATATATCCCTCTCTCTATATAGATATATAATATATATAATAAATATATATATTATATATGTCTACAATATATATATATATATATATCTTATATCCTCTATATATATGCATAATATATATCTATTCATATATGTCTATATATATACACCTATATCTATATATATATATATATATATATCCATATATATTATATATTTTATCTCTCCTATATACTGTTTCCTATATATCTATAGATCTGCATATATATAAATATTTAGTGATATTTATATATATCTATGTATAGGTATAGGTATTATATATATATATATATATATATATATATATATATAAAATCTATAGATAATATATATTTATCTATATATATATATATGTATATATTTACAAATATATATATATATATATATATATTCATATATATCTATATATATATATATGTATATACCTATATATATGGTATATATAGGTCTAATATACATCTATCTATATGTATCTTATATATTTGTATACATATATATATATATTCATATATACATATGTATTTTTATATATATATTTATATATATACATATATATATAATATCTACATCTATATCTATATATCTCCTATATATATATATTTATCTCTCTCTCCCTATTTCTTTCTCTAAGCTCTCTCTCCCTCTCTTTCTCTCTTCTGCCTCTATATATCTCTCTCTCTCTCTCTCTCTCTCTTCCCTCTCTGTCTCTCTCTCTTTCTCTCTCTCTCTCTCTTTTCTCCTCTCTCTCTGTCTTTTTTCTCTCTCTCTTTCTCTCTCTCCCTCCCTATCCTCTCTCCGTATGTATCTCTCTATCTCTATATATATATATTATCTCTCTATATAAATTGATATATATAAATATATTTTATATATTTGCTCTATACATATGCATCTATATCGAAATATATAAATGCATATATTTATAAATGCTCTATATAAATATATATAAATATATATTTGTATATTTTTATTTATGTACAATTATATCTATATATGTATACATATATATATATATTGTATATATATATAACATATATTTAAAAAATACATATGCATATATATATATGCATATATTAGTGAATATATAGTGATATATACATATAAGCATATATATTTCTATTTATATATATATATATATATATATATATTAATATGTATATATATATAAAACATATATTTATATACATATATAGATATATAGATATACTTATATATGAAATTCATATATAATATATATATATATATTAATATATTTGAATATATATATGCATATATACATAAATATATAAATGTATATATATATATACAAACATACATATATATATATATATATAGTATACATCTATCTATATATCCAGATAAATATATACATACATACATATATATACATACTATATAATATATATATATATTATACATTTATAAACATATGATTTAAATATATACATATACATATATATACATATATATACTGTATATATCAATATATATATATATATATAGCTATATATATATACATATACATATATAAATATATCTGTAATTGTTTATCTAAATTTATATATATATTTATTTTATATAATTGAATGTGAAATATGCATATATAAAAATATATATAAATCTACTATATATATAAACACTTATATATATACATATATATCTTGATTGATATATATGTATGAATAGATTTATATTATATATATATATAATATATTTTAAAATATATATATGCATATATATAATATATATAATGTTTATATATATAAATACCTATATATATATTATATATATTCATGTTTAGATATGTATCTATGCATATATATATATATATATATATATACATACAAAATATATTTATATACAAGCATAGATATATATATATATATTTATTTATATATATACTATATATATATATATAATATATATATATACATTTATATGTATATAAACATATATATATGTACAGATCTATATATATATATATTTACATATATATATAAGTATATATATCTCTATGGTGTATATATAAACACATATATACATAAATATCATTTATTAATATAATGTGTCCTAAATACATATATATAGATATAGAGATATATTTTATATCTCTGTATATGCCTCCCTCCTCTACTATCTATCTCTCTCTATATTACGATATATATATTTACATATATATATAACTATAGATATATAAATTAATATATATATATATGTACATAAATATAACTATATTCATATTTACAAATATATATATGGTCTATTTTATTATCTATTATAAATATATATATAATATATGTATATACATATATATGTATATATATAAATAACATCTATTTATATATATATATATTTTTTATCTTTAATATATATATATATATTTCATATATACATATGTATTTTTATATATATATATTTAATATATATGTACATATATATAATTTTTACATATTATATATAAATAAATATATGGATATATATTTATATATATTTTTATATATATCTATATATAACAAATTGATATATATAAATATATTTATATATTTTGAATATTCATATGCATATATATAAAAATATATAGATGCATATATATATAAATACATATATATATATATAATATATATCTATATATATATTCATATATATATTTATATATATATATGTATAAAAATATATATATATATATTACATATATATATTTAAACATATATTTCAAATATGCATATGCATATATATCTGCATATATTAATGAATATATATTGATAAATACACATATATATATATTATATAATTATATATATATGCGTATATATATTAATATATTACATATATATAAGTATATATTAATATACATATATAGATATATGTATTTATTTGAAATATATATATATGTATAAATATATATATATATATATCTATATATATTTTATAGATATATATATATACATATATATGTATATATATTTATAAATATATAGATTTCAAATTTATATATTTGTATATATTTATATATAACAATATATATATGTATTTTTATATAATATGCGTGTTTTTTATATGTGTATATCTGTATATATATAACAATATATATATTCCATATATATATATATTTATATATATAAAAACATATATATATATGTATATGAAAATATATCTATATAGATATATACAGATATATATATATCTGTATCTATGTTTATATATATGTATCAAGATATATATATATATATATTTATATATACATAAATATCATATCTATCTTCTATATAGATTATTGATATATATCTAATATATCTATATATTATATATATAAATATATCTAAATATATATATATATAGAATATGATATATGTATATATTATATATAATATATGTAGTCTCTATCTCTCGTCTCTTCTCTATATATATATCTATGTCTATATATATATATATACATCTCTCTCTCTCCCCTCTCTATATATCCTCTTATCTATCGCTCTCTATCTATTGTGACATTAATAGAGTTATATTCATATATACGTGATCCCAGCTCTGACGACTAGCACCCGTTATATCTATGAAGATACCCTATATATCTCAACTGACAACAATATATGCGAAATATCCTTGCATATTTAGCCACCATATTCCCTAACCCCGCAATATATATATAGAGAGAGTATATGTATATATATATATATATATATCTCTATATATATATTAGCTATATATATATATCTCCATATATATCTCTCTCTCTATCTCTCTCTATCTCTCTCTATCATCGATCTTGCAGTCGCTATAGATTGATATTGTTATTTATTGTACAGGATGACAATACTCAACGATAAATCGATCTGTAACCCGAACCTGCAACCAGTCATGATTTGGCCCGACTCTATCTATCGCTATCTAGGTGACTCTGAGTCTACTCTCTATCTTCATATCTATAGATCTATATATCTATATATCTATCTATATTCCTATGTATTATCTCTCTCTATATATATATATATCTCGTCTAATCTCTCTAAGGGTCTATCTCTCTATATCTCTCTCTCTCTCTCTCTCTCTCGCTCTCTCACCTCTCTATCTCTATAGTCTCTCTCTCTATTCTCTCTCTCCCTCTCTCTCTCTCTCTCTTGTCCTTTTCTCTCTCTTCTGTTTCCACTTCTACCTATCTCTCTCTTTCTCTCTATTAGAGAGAGACTAGAGAGAGGAGAGAGAGGAGAGAGCGAGAGAGAGATGAAGAGAGGCTCTCTCTATCTCTCTCTCTCTCCAGAGGGAGATATAGAGAGGGAGAGGGATAGGGAGAGAGATAGGGACATACATGTTTAGATTATCCTAAATGGATCTGGGGAGAGAGGAGAGAGAGGGACATATATATAATACATAGCTCTCAGATATAGGGCTCTCTCTCCTCTTCCCTTCGAGATGTTAGTCTCCTCTCTCTCTCTATAGAGAGGTATCTATATTTAGCTTCTGTCTCTATCCCTAGATAAACATTCTCTCTCCAATATATTCTCCTTTAGAGATCTCTAGCTGATATATCTCTCTATCCCTGTCTCTCTCTCTCTCTTTCTATCTGCTCTCTTCCTCTCGTCTCTCTGTCTCTGTATACTCTTCTGCCCCGATCTCTCCCTCTTCTCTATATCTCTCTCTCTCTCTATCCCTCGTGTGTGTAATCTCTCTCCCTAGAGAGCGAGAGAGTCTCTCTCACCCCCACGATATATCTAACTCCTCTCACCGATTGAGAGTTGAGAAAGAGATCTCTGTCGATATACTCTCTACTATCTCTATCTACACATAGATACGATGCTATCTATTTGTATAGATATATCGTATTTTTCCATCTCCGTCCTCTCAGATATATCTATCTATCCTCTCTGTTATGTCCACAGTGTGACGTGGGGAGGATCATATCGATAGTAATATTGAATTATTGCTTTGTGTTATTGCAGTCAATGTATCCTGCGCTTTGGAAAATCTCGACAAGGAAATATGTAAGCTGTAGGAATGAATGCAGTCGATCAGTTGTAAGATATAATGGAGGCTCAGTTGGTTAAACATAAAGGGTGCAGGATTTATGTGTTGTGAGTGCATGAGCGGGTATTATCATCTACATCAGGTTGACGTGCAGTCATATATAGCTTGTCATAGTGTCTGTCTGTATGTGCGCACACCACGATGCAAGAGAAATATGACTAGTGATCTCAGCAAATATAAGGGCACGCTGTCACATTATGGCATTAAAAGGTATGTGCCTGTTTGATCAGTTAAATCCGAGTCAGTGATGTAGTGTTTACCAGTTATATAAATGTGCGTCTATACCTGAAATAATACAGCCATCACAAGGCACAGCTATGATATTCGTTGTCAGGCGATGCAAGCTGTACCGTCCGCAATGATGCTCCAACAATGCACGTGACCACATGATATAAACATATCAGTCATCGTGATGAATTATTTATTTTGCCCAAGATCCCACTAGAACGTTTACGTGGTCCTATGGTGCATTCTTGTCATGTAGCCCATGATCAGTGAGATAACGTTTGCTGATTTGTCAAACCCGTGTAAACGACAAATCGAGAGGTGGTACGTCTTTCTGTAAGAGCTAAGTCGTGCCAGGTATCTCCTATTGATATAAGTGTAACATGCATCCATGTCTATAACAAAAGTGTTGCTCTTAATTTGCCTCGTTAGACATAACGATATGTTTAAAACCAGGTCAGGGATACGACATTCGATGAGATTTTCGCGTTATTGGTAATGGTTATATTGGGGCTTTAAGTCACTTTTACAAGGTGATATCGCGACGATGATGGAAGAGAATGACGGTATTGTTTGGACAGCTCCCCTTGAGTCCTGGCAGCGCCTGCTTGGTGCGAATATGATGCTCCGACCGGGCTGCGAGCAGTCCAACACAATAGTATTGAGCTACCAGATGGGATGCACCCCATGCATAGATTGAGCCGCCATTTTACATAATCATTTGAGTCACGGGTCACCTGTCAGGTTTACACAACTTTGCATCAAACCCTTGACCTGTGGGTTGACTGTAAGGCGAAGCGTTAGGGCCAATACTGTTATCCAAGAAAACATTACAACTCATAGCGTAAGGGCCAATGCTGTTATCCAAGGCAACATTACAATCGATCGCAATGGTGTGTGCGCGTGTGAGTAAATGTGTGTGTGATATCTCGTATGCACGTATAAAAGGGCCATCAGTATTGATAATAGAGGTAATTACCATACCGGTATAACACGCTTAATGTTAACAATATACCGTGAAACGGTTACTTTTATATTGCACTGCTAAGTCTGGCAAACCCAGTCCTGCTATGACACCCCTTTTATGTCGCATGTGTGCGTCATTAACCGCGATAACCGCTTCATACGACGATAAGTGACATGTAAGTAACACAAACCAACTTGTATACCGGGCAATGAATAGAAAGCAGTGAAAAATAGATTTTTAGCGGTGTTTCATATATACAAATCGTGCCGTCACACCAGATAAAACAGGTCTTTCCGTTTGGTGCACAGTTCTAGATTAGATGGCTGCCTTTATTAACACAACGCCTTGTAATCAATATCGTGTACATCAAATTAATAAGATGATAATAGGACTATGTCATTAGTAACGCGTGATCATATCGGCTACTACATCTAGATGATGGTTTTGGACTAGCGATGCAATGTGAGGTGCAATAAGGCTACATGTCAGTGTTTCTGTACGAGATAATATTAAATGACAGCTTGGATTTCGTAGTAATGTGCCCATGGCAATCGCATGTGTGGCCGTACTACTATTTTTCAGTCTGAAAAATGCTTCACTGCATTTGAGGAAATATTCATTGTGAATTCGTTATTCTGCCACCAAGCCGATATACGATGTACTAGACGTTACATGTGTCTTTATTCGACAGCATTGGTGCGCAAGTAGTGATCTAAAGACAGTGGCTGATTAGAGAGTCTCTGGTGTAGATGTCTGATTGGAGCAATATATTGTATTCGCCCAAACGCTTTTATTTGCCATTCGAGTAACTCTGTTGTTAGCTTGCAGAATCCGTTGGCTATACTTTCGACAAAATGCAGTGCGATTTCATTTCTTTACGATTCCATTATGCACCAAATAATGTTAGCATGGACAATTGTATAATTTATATTGCATCGGTAACAGGAATTCCCATAACACAATTATTTATAACCACATGCATTGTATCGTCATCTCCGATGACCATACATAATTGTTTTATGTATGAGATATTGGTGTTACAAATTGCATTGCTATTGGCCGTTGCAGGGTTGGACAGGTAGGAGCATTGTCTTTCTTGTGAGGTTTTGCTTTCTTGCATCGGAGTTATAAGATTATTGTAGAATCCTATCAGATGATTGTTTCTGGAAATATCTGAGTGTACATTAATGAGCCATGATTTCATTATACGGGTTAGCTTCATTGTATAAATAATTCACGTGACCTTAATGTTCTTCAGACTCTTTATGTGATTCCGTTTTAATGCAGACTGTCTTTTTGGGTCACGACACTTCGTGATTCATGTCGTTTAAGTCAACCTCATTTGCTGGTAATAGAAATAGAGGGTGGTTTTATGTTCACGGCTTTACGTGTGGTAGATCATATCTGTAATCATTCCGAGTCGTGTAAAGCTCACAGTCACATACCCTGAAAATATACTAGCGTTGTACGTGTGATGGTATATCGATTGTTCTTGAACTTGATCTAAAGGATGGTTAAAGTGATGAGGCAACAGCGGTAGTTCGTGCTTTTGTCATGCTGATATCGGTGGAGTAACCGATTTCACATGTCACATTAATCACGACAATCGAGCACCAGGGTGGCTCTAACAGCCGTGTGAAAAAGAAATGGAATCAACGGACATCATGGATAATGAATCACCTAGAAAGCAATAGTTCCCGACATGTTAAATAGCAATATCAGTTGAGTAACGTGTTAACTGAGGTTTTTTGCAGGCATATTGAGCATACAGGCAGAAACTGTAGGAATAACGTAAATCATGTGACTCAATAACTCGACTGTTTTGAATAAATGTTCACTCCTTTTCACCAATTTATTCTCTAGATTTAGTATCGTACTGAAAACATTGTTTTCGAAATGGATTGAAGGATTATTGGCAATTCAAAGAACGGTATGACCTCCAAATAAACGGGGTGATTCTGCAGCTGACTTTGCATAGACGCGCATGGTGTGAGTATCGTAAATAAGTGCTCTTTATACGTGAAATGTGCGAAAATTATAAACCATAATGATTTACAGAGTAATAGAAACCACAACTGAGCAACTGTGTTTGCTTTTGGTCGGGTAAATCATGGAAGAAAGTTATGCTTTAAGTCACTTGGTGTTTCACGCATTCAATACATAACATAGCGATGTACATGTTATCACATTGCAGAAGTTACCGTGAAATTTAAAAAAAAACCAATTTTATAGCCCAAAACCATTAATTAATGCCAGGCACTTCAATGATTGTTTTCTGGCCGATGATAGTTTTCTGGCGCAGTTTTCATCTTAACATTCAGAAATCTGTTTACTAGGGATACAATATATCACGTCTGCATGTTTAATCCTGTAATTCTGAATGGAGGGGATATATTCGGGGATCTTTGCATGCTTACATCATAGATAGCAGGTATCACTTGGCAGGTATCATCGGCATCTGCAATTGATTAATCTGCAAGAACTAATGATATTATCTTTGTTTAGAAGCTGTGAAAGCTTTCATTATATTCTTTTCCAACAGCAGTTATTTTTAAGATGCGGAACATATATATCAACATCAACGCAGAATGTTCGCTCGTGCTACCAGAATCTATTTTAGGTGTTCGCAATGACCGAAGGGTATTCTCTATCTATTGCCCTGAGTTGATGTTTTGAAATCGCCTTGTTAGCTGTTGTTCGTTTCGAGTAGTGCAGATGTGTGGTCGCGGCATTTCATGCTGTCGTTATTTTACAGTTTTGATTGCCAACAATGAAATGATATGCTTTAAGTATGTAGCGAGATTTCGCTGTTACATATTAAACATTGCCACTAGACCCCTTCCAAATGCTTCCCATGCCTCGTTTTGCAAATGCATGTTTTTCTCTCATGATATTTATGGCACTAATAGGTTGTGATGAGGAATATGTAAAATGGTTAATATTTCCGTTCAAATGTCAAATTAGAACTAATTGCTGTCAGCAAGAGTAACTAAGCACGCAACAGATGCAGTAAAGCAATTGACAACTAATTGAGTTTAATATACACCAATTCATTGAATTTAAAATATGCTGACTATGACAATTAAATCATGCATGACTAACTATAAATCACGTGTTTATTCTTATTATAGACGGAGTTAGTACCCATATCAAGTGATAATCAAATGCAATTGATAGTTAACTCACGAATTAACCGAAAGGGTATTAGTTCCCATAATCATCTGAACACGAGTTCGCTTTTGTAGATCTACAATATATTGTTAGGGACATCGTCTTCCTGTCATGGATAGGGTGGCAGTAATTCTGATCAATTGATGGCCGATTGTAGTACTTCTGATATATATATTCGCTATGAGTAAACACACACAGCAGGAATTGAACTTATTCAAATTCAGCAATCATTGCCTAGAGACTTGATGACTGATACAGTCGAGACGATTACGATTAGAATGCATATGTAGTATGCTGTCTCCTGCTCTGTGGCTTAATTAGCTATTAGCTTTCTAAACTAGGATGAAAATCATCATTACATTGATACTCAATAACATAATAACACTTCATGTAGTCAGATCCCGCCTTACTTTACCACGGCGCAAGACACAAGAAGATCATAGCATAAATATAAGCAAGATTCAACGACGCCATTCGAAGATTCATTTTCATGGGACCAAATAGAACCTTGCGTTGAACAATGAATTGTCACATCACCAGTGGAAAGCCTGAGATTAATGTTATATGGAACGGTTTAGCGTGCCGATATGTAGATTAAGTTCACAAGCTATTTATGTGACAGCTCTTTATGCGAAATGTCATACATGAATGTATATATCTTCAAAACAACGCATTAAAATCGACTCATTCACTCATTTAACTGACATTAACAGCATCGACAACTTAGGTTCTATAGACAACCAAGCCTTACACATCCACTGATATGAAGTCTAAGCTAACTGAGTCATCTTATCACCCACCTTGAAAAATGACGTACAATATACCGCCTAATTCACTACTCATGAAACATTGATCTAAATCGATCAAATCTACTACTTTTGCACAGCACATCTGTAACCAAATTGAGTGGAATAATTTTCCAAGGGGTATGCGAGCAGTGTTTTGTAAGCGGCGCTTAATGTGCAGATCCAAATTAAGAGAAACCCAAGGTTATAGTATAGAACTATCCTTTTGCACCGTCATATTGCCAACTGTTCTATTCATTGGATTCACTGTGTAACATTCTGCCAAACATTATGCATAGCATATTCCCTGACAGTTATGAAAGTCGACTGCGCCAATGAAAGTTCCAAACCTCTAGCATTATTTGCTTCAGTAGACATGTTGATAAAGAAAGTTGAACCTGATGTCGATAAGATTCTTATTGAAGGCAAATAAGAGGCAGTGATCTTTATAGTTTGCCTTCGAGAAGTCATGCTGACCCTTGAAATGTTTCCAGTCACGACATGGAGGGGTAAATTAATTGATGGCTTTCATCCCCAGGCCAGCAGGCATGTGTTCTTTCAATTAACATCTGCGTTATTACCTCGCTAACAATTCGAGATCATATTTGAACGTAAACGCCGTGGCTCAGTTGTCTTTTCGTGATCAAGCAGACAGGCAACTTCCAATATTTAAGTCCCTACACATAATAGATGGATCAATTCTTGAGCGCTTTCAGCAGAGTATAGGCCATTCCAGTAAACTCTTGCACTTTTGGACATGGCGACTTTGTAGGTTATGTAGCGCGGCTTCCAGTGACAGCTTTCAATAGATCGTGATTAATAGCCTGCATTAATGCACCTGGTTTTGATATAGTTTACGGATTAAACCACTTAAGTAAGATCGGAATTTGAGCAAAAAGTTGCATAATTCAATTTCAATACAGTGTGGTAGCATATAAACCTAGTTTCGACAAATAAGTATCCAATTTAATGTTAGGGGTCCTGGGGGCTTTAATAAGCAGTGTGATGGGTTATTTCATATCTGCACAGCTGCCATTTGTTGATAAATGTGGTGTATTGCCCGTTACATTATATTTACTCCACCACACGATCTAATAACATTTTATTATGAAACAATATCTTTTGATATACAATAGGCTTAAGTGGTTACATAAAATACAACAAATAGCTTGGATTGTTTAATAAACCCCCGATATAGTGACACCACATGCCTCGTAGCAACGACGAAACGCGAAATTATCTCATTGTCAGGCATGACCTTACCGATTCATCTCTTGTATTGCTGCTGCTTACTGCGATTGGGACCAGAACGCTATAAAACCTGTCGTTATTTAACAGATTCTCTGCAACAAGGGTTGAATAGATTCAGGTTTTTTCTGTTCAATATCAAATATCAAGGAAGGTTCTTACTGAGTCTGGGCTTAGTAGACGCTCTGTACAAACAGAATACTCAGAATATTGCAGGACATTAATGACTGCTATATGAGAATCCAGTCAACATATAGTTCAATAATTAGCAGTAACCATGCTTGCCTTGATTTTGAAACCGGGTAAACATGGCACCAAAATGTTTGTTCTAATATACTTGTTGAGTTTGGCAAATCTTCAATCAGCATCGTGTAACTACTTATAACCATTATTGTTTCGCGAATATCCATAGTCAGCGCCACTGTAGCTAGCCAGTAGACCGAGGGTTATGGACGAACACCTGTGGCGAGATATGATATTTCCAACGCATCCCCTCTACAACAAGGATAGAATAGATTCGGGTTTTCCCATTTTCAATTTTTCCACATAGAAAGACTTGATTGCGATGCGTTTAGTGAAAACTTTGAATCGAAGCAAGAATCAATAGTACGCATGATTGTGTATATGGAGATTGTAGACTTCCATGGTGGAAGAAGACACGATGGTCTGACAATCTGTCACATATGTCAGTGATTTAGTGATGATGCTGTCCATCAGTTGGCATCCACAGGTAAACGGTAGTGGTGGACTCAACATAACCCCGGTAGCAATAATGACAATGCTGGATCATTACCACAGCCACAGCCAGCTGTCTATGGTCAATGTTATCACAGGTATGTAATCCAGATTATTTTCGGCTCCACGCAGATTCGTTTCATGACAGACGACGTTCTTCATGCTCTCAGGAGAATATCAAGCAGCAAGGCAGGCGAAACAAAGATAACATAATCCATTAACAACCTTTGACGCATGTAACATGCAATCACCCCAGATTACACTGGATTAAGAATGACATGGCCTATACTTACCGCATATAGTTAATCATACCTACGCATCCATTCACTCACTCACTCATCAACAAATTCACTATTCTACTCACGCACTCACTCACTCACTCACTCACTCACTCACTCACTCACTCACTCACTCACTCACTCACTCACTCACTCACTCACTCACTCACTCACTCACTCACTCACTCACATTTACTTGACCGGTCAAGTAACCATTAATTCACAAACTACCTCATTAAGGAAAGGAAAAAGCATATTTAACATATATATATTTATATATGTATATATATATATAATATATATATATATATATATATATATATATATATATATATACACAAATATATATATATTATATATATATATATATATATATATATATATATATATATATATATATATATATATATATTATATATATATATATATATAATATATGTACGTACATATATATGTATAACATATATATATATTTTATGGATAGATATATATATATATGTATATATATACATATATAAATGTATATGTATATATACATACATATATATATATATACATATATATATATATATATATATACAAATGTATGTTTGTGTGCGTGTAATGTTTGCGCGTCTGTACATATTTAACATATATGTATATATATATATATATATATATATTATATATATATAAATATATATATATATATAGTTTTATATATATTTATATATGTATATTATATATATATATCTATATATAATATATATATATATATAACGATTAATACACTGATTATGTATATATATATATAACAATATATGTGTATGGATATATATATGTGTATATATGCATACATATATATATGTATAAACACACATATATATTACTATATATTAATATATATGATTACACACATATATATATGTGCATAAATATATATATACATAATATACATATCTATATATATATATACATATATATTTATATTCATATATATATATATAATACTATATATATAAATATACTTATATTTGTATATATATGTATATATATATATATATATAATATATATATATATATATATATATATATATATATCTATATTTATATATATATATACATATGTATATATATATATATATATATATATATATATATATATATATATATATATATATATATATATATATTATGGTGTGTGTTTGTATGCGTGTGACGTTTGCGCGTTTGTGTGTGTTTGACAATACAAGTTTAATAATTAACCTTTGCGTATGTGTGTGTTTGGGTATACTCCCCTGGTTAGCCTTATCTCACAGCTCGTGCTCATGCACATCATTGACGTGGAACGAAACACGCTGCAAATAATTCACGGCAACGCTAGCGATGCATAAATCAGCATGAATTTATATGGTTTTAAGAAATACGATCGCAGACACAAACATCATACTAGTTCATTTTTAAGATGTCGATATCAAGGGTGTCTGAGCATGAATGTGGATTATGTTGTATCAAATTACTCAAAGAGTAAACGAAGAGTTTTATAGGCAATATCATGAGTTCAAACTAAATTGATTGCAGACGTCTTCAAAAGATACCCATCAATTTGTTCTGCGGGACCAGTACATATGATTATTGCGTAAACGTGAATTGGTAACTATTTACTTCGCTATTCTAAATCACTTTTTACAATCCAATTATATCGTTCTGTAATGGTAATATCTAAAACGGGAACAAGAATATGAAAATTACACCGATGGACTCCTGAAAGATAGCAATTAGCATACACAATGAAATTATCTACATATTCACTGCGAAACATTCAGCTGAATATATACCTTCTATTTCTAGACGAACATCTTTGCATGCTTTATATGATACCCGACTTTTATAAATGTGCATATATTAGTGCTTGCATTAACTGGTATTATATAACCAGCTAAGGAAACATTCGACATGTATGTATGTATGTATGTATGTATGTATGTATGTATGTATGTATGTATGTATGTATGTATGTATGTATGTATGTATGTATGTATGTATGTATGTATGTATGTATGTATGTATGTATGTATGTATGTATGTATGTATGTATGTATGTATGTATGTATGTATGTATGTATGTATGTATGTATGTATGTATGTATGTATGTATGTATGTATGTATGTATGTATGTATGTATGTATGTATGTATGTATGTATGTATGTATGTATGTATGTATGTATGTATGTATGTATGTATGTATGTATGTATGCATGCATGTATGCTCACTTGTTGGCACGCAATGCAGGTCGCAATTATTTTTAAATGGTCGGCATCATTTATGCGCCGCAGAATCCAGAGGTTTTGTTTTGACCTAGACCGCAAGCTAAAGTCATGGTCATGGAATAAGTGAAAAACTAGCATCACAAATTACTCAGTTGATAATGGTCGGATCGTTATTTAATACATCATTTTGTAGCTAAATCTAACTGCAATTTTTTAATTAAATATACTAAGACATCGACCTGACAATTTCCCACACATCCGAGTGGCAAAATCGTGATTTTGGTCCAAATGTCAAAGTTTCATATATATTTAAATCTTCAATACATGTCCGATGGTACCACAAATTGGGTCACTTGTTCTCCACCACAGCTTCAGTCGCATCCCGAGATTTCATGGATGTCGATGGCGTCATTTCCGATGACAAAAGCATCCAAGTTTTAAAAAAAAGACACAAGTTTAAGGCTCATATTAAAGTGTAAAATAATTCGATTTTAAAAGAGTGTACATTTTCCAAATGTATATTGTTGTAAATGATGCATTATTAAAACAATTCTAGCAGGTCGAAAATTTCTGGTAGCAAAAATCTATTAAAACTTTTTAATTTCGCAATGAATCAACTAATTGCCGTCCGATCGTACAAAAAATAACATTTTCTAAAGGCTGAATCAATTATAAAACTTTTATAACAGACATATTCAATCAAAATATTCATCTTTTTTAAAATGCATTGAGTTGAGGAAAAATTACCTCATAGACATTTTTCGTAAAACTTTCAATCGCTTATATAAGTAAAAAAGGCGGCAGTTCGCGAGTTTTGCAACTGGGTTATTGCCGTGCAGTCAACCTGTTTTTCATGAGAGTATCAAACAAGACTAGCAGATATTTTGGAAGATCCATCTCCAAAAATGACCAACCCTGCATTCATCTTGCAGCATGAAACCAAATAATTTGTTTTAACCTTTTGGTCTTAAATGTGTTGAAGTTATAGCAATGAGTTGTAATTGGTCCGGCTGAAACTTAACAGCAAAAGGGGCGTATATGCCATGCTTTGGGATGGCTTGAAGGAATGATTAACGTACTCGAAGTGAATGCCAAGCAGCTCATGTGAATATAATAACAAATCATTATTATATGTATCAATGAGGATATGAGATTTGTGCAACAGTTGCACACCGCACATATCGATACTGTTGAATCTCACCACGTGGACGAAAAATGTCAATGTAACGTAATTATAACCGTAACAATGCAATGTGAAGAAGCTGGCTTGAAACGACAACAAGTGCAATTTGAGAACAACTGTATGAAAACGGAGTTAATACGCCAGTTTATGTTGGTATGAAAGCTTTGTTTGATGCTTTCAATCTATCTATCATGGTTTCATTGCAGACAGGTTTTGTGCACGACAAATTGCAGTTACCTATGCTAAATCTTACCCTAACAACCTGAAGCAAACCAATTACGGTTTCGCCACAAGTTACGTAAGGCTAATGATTGGCTGCTGCTCACATGATACAAATACTAAATACCACACAAAATATGGCCGATAGTCGATCGTGAAAGTCTATTCTAATTTTAAAAACGTTACGTCCTGGGTACTGCATTTCGTAAAACATTTGTAGAAGTGGGTAATAGAGGGGATTCATCAAATAATACTTCGATATTGCGGACAGGTACAACAATGTTATATTGCTAATAACAAAAAGCCTTTTACAAATATCACATGTTAATGCGGTTGGTTAACATAATATATATAGTAGCTTTTTTGTAGGAAAGCTGATGTGCAATCATAATTTTTTTCATCCGATCCTTTTAGCGCGAATGACATAACTAATAAAAAAGAATTGGAACGGTAAGAAGGATATAATACTGCGTAGCACGCACTTTCATAAATTGGGTTTTGGTATGTAAAACACGCCAGAATTTTACAATTAATCCTTCCAGGCCAGGTTGTTTATTTCCTGCTCGAAAGAGATTGCCGGAAACTAGTAATGAGGTCTTAAACTTCAAACTACAATTTCAATAATAAGTACCCTGTTGTTGCAATGAGGTAGCTCGACATATTTCTTTTGATGCGCACTGTCTTGTTTAATAGGTTTTGAATTACGGATGGTTTCTTGAAGCTCGGGTCTTGACACCCTTATTGAATGCATATTGTTCATCCCGAGTAATAGAAACAATACGCGTATAAGTGCTGTATATGCTATTTCTTTAGACACCACACTCTTCGGATTACTGGGAACAATTCACCTTAATATAACTCAAAACTCAATGTTGTATATTCGAAGATTGAATAGCAATCTGAATAATATTATAAACACGCGTCATGGAATGCGTCCTGGCTATCATCATCAGCTTTTTCATTATAAATTTAAGTTTCTTACGAAACCATTTCCTTGTCAGGGTATTTTTATGTTATCAAATGACCAGATGTTTTGTGTGTCATCGTCTAACAGCAACAGCATTTTATATCGAGATCAAATATATTGATCAAGCTATGTGAGAAGAACAGAAAACAAATCATTCCGTGCTATTTGATGACAGCTAAAAGTTGGACAAGTCATCAACTTCGAAACTGTGTCGCATGTCTTACACACAGCCCAGCACCAGGCACTATGGAACATGGCATTGCTAGCAAATTATTTGTTGGCCATATATCCTCTATCAATATCAATGCCTGGGATCAATATGCTATACTATAACAGTGGTCGGATACAAATGTGCAAACTGATGAGACAATGATTCATATTCATGGTTCCACCTTCATCACAGGGTAAAAGAATATGAGTTACATTTTCCATGGTTATTTCTTTACAGTGGGTTTTACCTGGCAGATGCAGAACACATATCGATGAACGCATACAGACCTGTCATAGTTTGGAACAGTAGCGATTCGTACCGGATGATCTGAATTATTGCATCAACTTACTGCATCCACAGCACATAATGCTGTGTAGACACGGAACTTCATCATAGCGTATATAACACGAAACTCGATAAAATTAGGCAGTGCTGATAAAAATAAATTTGTCATTGGCACCGTGGGGATTTTATCCTTAAATGTCGAAGTTTATATTCTATTTCCTGTAATCTCTTTGAAACAGGAAGCTAAGCGGATGATGCGAAATAAACATAGAGGCACTAATTGCAAATATCGGCCTTTGCGTGCCGCAACACAATTTCGTAAGCGCGATTCCGAAAGTAATATTGCCTTTTTGCAATTGCCATCCTTTTTTTAATTAGGTAATTTGTGCCTATGGCTAAGAAAAATGATGAGTTTCTATCTCTAAAATGTTCGTTTATCACCGTTAGACGGTATTTAATCATTGGTACGATATGTATGTTTGTCTTCATAGTTTATCTGCTCTAAGAAGTGAAGTGAAATCCTCGCGCAAAGATTTGAAATAATTACCAAAGGATGGTATGTAGTACCACGACAATAATCTATAAGGAATTTTTTGGAATGCCTTAACAACTTTGGCGTTGGTAAAGGCTTAGAAAAATTGCATTTAACAATGCCTTGCCTTATTAATTAATTAGAACACATCATTTCTCAGGTTCCTACTCCACACCAGTCTGGCAACTTTCTTAATAAACTATTTTTGTTTACCAACATTTAAAATATTCCATGGCGATGCTGTCCATACGACGTAAGAACTACAAAAATATACAAACTCGTCAATTTTTTCGATTTACTGAATGCTTTGGGGAAGATGTTTATTGTTTTGCAGTCAGCACGTAAGGCAAACCTTTGTAATAAATGTCTATGATCGACTTAACAGATCCAACTGAGATAAAACACAACCACGCAATTCCCGTATATCTAAATTCGATAGCATAGTTTTCACGAATACATTCTTGCGATGCAAGCTATCAGCATTGCGTAAGGTTTTAGAATGTCTGTAGAATTTGACATTATGCAAATACCCCGCAACACTTTCCGTAAATTCTGGGCTATCCCCATACTTGACAAAAACTGTGTGACAATAATATAAGTATACTGTTTCAATAAATGTTATCATTCATTCTGTGAAGTTATGCTCCTGACCTGAATATGAGTTTTTCCAAATTATATGTCATTAGGCATTGAAATTGATGTCCACGACCGAGATTTTATCGGGCACATGTCTGTTTGTACAAACCACACAGTAATATGGACAACGTCGTCTTTCTACACAAACACTGTAATATACTTCATTAATCCCCGGTTGAATGATATCTGATATCCATATGAAGTCAGACTTTCAACTTTCCCCGAAGGTTACATAGAAAAGATGAGGCTCGTTATGTTCTACAAGCTTCAGCGCTTTCTAACCAGCATGTGGTGAACTGTCTGCGAGTAGCTAAGTCTACAAGAGTTAACACAAAATGTTATCCAGTGACTTAGTGTGGTGTGGCGTGATACGGCACTGTCTTCTAAAAGGAAACACACTAAGATCCGAGGCATTAATGCCTTAAAGTAAGTGTAAATGACTCTCTGATCGATGTGCTCAATAATGAGGGGGATAAATATTGATATATATATTTCGCACTTAACCTATTGTTCATTAGGAAAACAGAGATGCGAAACTGTATAATCGCCACGCAACGCGCTCACCCTTCGTTAATGTGTAGACACACATGGGTACGCGGTACTGACTGTTTAATAAAGCTGGCTTATCTTTCATCATCAAAGCAACAGATACGTTGATTGGCTCATTGCTCTAGTAATCATGAATGGTCTTGTTAACCATATGTGTGGTAAGTAGACATTGTATGACGGAGCGACACGACACGACGCTAATGTAGCGACGTCATGCTATGAACGGCTCATTGCTCGAATGAAGGATGCAGCAGTCCGTGTAATGTAACACGTCCATGTAATTGCATTTACATATTTAGTTTTATCTTTCGATAAAACGAACTGAGCAAAATGCAAGTCTACGCCACTAAGAGTTTCTGCTTCAAACATCTTTGCAAGACATCTGTCGAATATATTATACCCATACCAACATCCACCGCAGAATACAAAAAGAAATTAAAAGCCATCGCAATTATGCCATGGCACTTATAGAAGCCAATAGTAGGCTATGAGGGCTTTGAATGAATCAGGACGTATGATCCAATCAGCATTGTCTATGCTCATTTTTATCATTGCTGATAATGAAAACCGGCGTTGCATTGCTAACGAATGCAACATTGTCTTCAGTGTGATACAATAGCATATTACCGCTAATGATTTGCTGTCGCAATCTAGAGGTCCCACACCTACAGCCGATTTAAATTACACAAGTTAAGAACAGGACCAATAAGTGCACCATAAAAATGGCTCTGTTCTGATCAGAGACAATGCAGCCATTACGCCATGTAACTACTGCGGATGTAATAAATTTGCTTAAAAGTAGTTCTGACTATCACTGAAATGCTATGCCAGCTTCATAAGCTCATGCTGTATATGGTACTAACTTACCTAAGAACGCGCATCACTCTGCTGGTGCCGTAGCTGATAGCAAAGCTGTATATCTACATCAAACAATATACAGTTGAGTGTCTCCAACTCACTGTCATCTTCGTAAGTTATAGAAGCATCTGTGACTGCACACTGCAGCACTGCCATCATTCATGCAACACGCTCCTGGACGTTGAATACTAGAAACAAAGCATGCTGAAATGTATTGCTTATATATTGACAATAACAACTACAAATATAAAAAGCGGGAACTGGTTTTCGTGGCTGGCCATATTCAGATTATCCCCAAACTAATTGCACGATAGTTGTCTTCCAAGGCTGTTTTATTAAATGATGACGGCGAGTCGACGTTTGAGAGCATATGGCATTCCCAATTAAATCCAACTTACCCTATATATTCGGGTAAGCGTCATGCCAGGTTTTCACTTACATGTGTAATTAACACTACGAAAGGTAACGACGGTCGTCCTTAATAGTTACATTGGTCAGTGTCATTGAAATTCTGCCGTGAGACATAAACCTAATTGGCACTTAATGTGTCTAATTAGTTGTCCATTCGGTTGCACACTACAGAAGGACAACAATGAACCAGATGTTTTTTAAAGGCAACACTGTAACAATAATACTAACCTGCAAACATGGACGCCTTCATCGCTTCCTCGGTGATAAGTAATGTTTCAACACAGGATTCAAACACAATAATGTTCTTTCAATTATTGAACGTTGTGAGCTAGCAGAATCGAATTGTTTGATACAATAACTTTAACAGCCGAAATTTTAGGAATTCTCTGCATATTATTATACTATTATTCAACAGGTAGTACCCACAACTCCAACCCATGGTTTCAGCAGTGTTCAATGCAACTGAGTGAAAGCGTATGAAATGTTTCTGGAGCCACATATGTCATGCTTACACTTAAACATGTGCAGCCAAGACCCACCTTAAGTCACATTTTACCATGAGAAGGGATTCCAACGCGTGTCTTATGAAGCAATCCGCAAGTAATAACATCAAGTCTTTTTAAAGTAAATTATCAACTTGTAATAATCAGCGCAGTTATCACGCCTATCTGTCATAAATGACCTCGCCTTCTTACGATCAGCCTGATATTTGCAACTGCATTATAACTGTCCTTTAATGAAGGCAATTAAGCCACATTAATATCAATCAATAATTGTAGCTGTTACTGTCAAAGTCACCTCTATACCAACCACTAGAATCGCACTACTACGGAAAACATGCAGCAATGAGATGAACCCATTACACAGCTAACATCATGGCACATGGCGGAATTAGTCTATGGTCAGAAAACCAAATTATGTTTCTTGTAAGAGCGAACTAAGGAAAAGCTATTCTCCCTGACGTTTTTAACCATATAAATATTTAAAACGTTTAGCGTGACGAATATGATAAGGTGTAGATTAATGTCTGGCTTGGCTTGTCAACTTCACGACTATGTAATTGGTGTGGTTAAATGCAACGAGTCGCTACCATGACATCCCATGCATATTTCAAGGCTACATCATAAACCTATTGTTTAGAAGACTGCATAGCGAGTGGCATCGGAACAGTAAACTAACATCTCACAGCGATTAAATAACGCAAGCTGAGAAGTTCTTGTGATGAATCGCATAGATAGCGCCATTTTCTGAGAAAGCTCTTTTTGACGTTATCGTTCCGAAGTAGATTCTTAGAGGTCAATTGGGCCATGGTCATATTTAGTTAATATTTCATCTTTAAGTGAGAAATGGTAGACAAGTCAACGAACAATTACTTTGAAATTCCATGTTGATTATGTTTTCCCCTATTATGCATGCGTCAACATGGGGTCCAGGAACGCAGTGTCTTGCAAGATGTGCAACAATTGTTTTTTGCCGCAGTTGTGAAATGATGCCGGCTCCAAACTGCAACACATATCAGACAGTTGCAATCGCTCAAATAGAAGACGTGCCTCCCTTATGCTCGCATATCGACACAATGCAATTATTGTCGACTCGGTCATACATTTATCCTGAAATTTGAGTCGCAACCTTAGAAACAATGTTAAATATATTTTCTTGTCGCCGAATGTTTATCTTTAGTTGATTCGTACGCTTCCATTCTATAACATCACATCTGTCGCCAACAATACCAATGCCAAATGACCATCGCCGTTGTATTCGCGGCGAGAAAGCAAAGAAGAATATATTGTATACAACCGTGTAATAGAGACAGTATTATGAATATACCACTTTAGCCGTCATCTAGTATATATATATATATATATATATATATATATATATATATATATATATATATATATATATATATATATATATATATATATATATATATATATATATATATATATATATATATATATATATGTACATAGTGTATATATCAATTCATTATGCTTTTAGTTTTAAAGTAAGATTTAGTGCTCAATAATATCAAGTTGTGGTGTAAAATATTTTTGGCATATATCAAAAGTCTCATGGCATCATATCACTTTGTCTCGTACGTAGGCAGCGCTTTGTTCACCTCAAAAGAATTAAACATGCCAGTCCTCACCATATCAATGTCTTTGAATCCTTATGCAAAGTACAAAGCCGAATGGTGTAGTAAAGAAAGACTATTCAGAAACCACCCTCTCGTGTTTCACGATGTGGTCATCTAACAAACGAACGCTTGGATGTATCTCTCTTTCGTTATCCTCTTTCCATGGCGATTTCAGCAACTCAATCGTTTTATGCTGTTTCCTCTGAATTTAACGGGATTTGGATGGAAACAAAGAAAACAAATGTTGAGCAAAAGGTCAGATTCTAATTATACAACGCTAAAACTAATGACATTCTGTATGCACAGGTTATCCCAGTAATTTGCTAATTTGGTATGATTATCTATAGTGATTTCACCCAATGCGGAGCCGCGTGCGCATCTTATTGAAGTTCGATGGGAGGTAATTATCTTTGGTTCAGAGAGATGGGATATAGATCAAATAAAGTCAAGCATGAAACACCCTCCGTATAGAAACTCTAGCGATGTGTTCTTTCGATCATCATCAACAGAATCGTCGTATAACCTGACCGAGAACATTGCGGAATTCACATTTTTCTTGTATCAGCTATTTCGTCGTTCGGAAAATATGTAATAAATATATCAACCAAAACTCATTGTCATGACTTGTCCACTAGATGATGCAAATAGATCTAAATTCTGGGCGGAATCTAATTAATTTGTCACTTCCAGCAGCACCTCATTCATCGCAAAATCAATGCATCACAGACCAATGACCTAAAAATTATGTGGTATGAGTCTTTGGTAATTACCATGCGTGCTTTATTACGGTTAAATTATATAGTAATCCGGTACTTTCAGAATGAATAAGAGGTTGCTTAAAGGTTGCTTTGTGTCAGATTGAGGCACTAATTTGACTGACAAAATAAGGCAGTCTAATACGATACTTGTTGCTTGGTCTGTCTAAGGTTAAGTGAATTTATTCCACCTTGCAACCTCTCGATACAGCCTCCTATAAATCGTATGTGTGAGGATAATGCACGCTGACTGCATCTCGCGTATGTGGGCGTCTTGTTTGAGTTTTTTTATAGGTCTAGTAATCCAACGCTGGACTACCTCGGTGGAGTATTTCCCATTCTGGGAAATACAGATATAGAAACTCATTATGCAGACACTGGGTGACCTATGAGTATCTTTAGATCTTAAGTAATCAGATAATGAGCTGAGGCCCTGCGGGGGCGGTTTTTTTTATGTGAGTTAAGTTGTTCAATAAAAAAGAGCGTAAAATATGGTTCTGGCTGTGGTGTGGGATGTGAAATTGATTTTGGTAATCAATATTTCTGTTTAATGCCACCATCAAGACCTTAAAAACTTCATTCGTTTTAACTTTTGCATATATATGCATGTATATATATATTTATACATATTTATGCAAGCAAGATAATATTCCGGAAGATGTATTGCAGGCATTAATTCTGGCTCATTGTTCCATTGACATCAGCCATCAATTTGCTTTAGCAAGTGCGGCTAGATATCTGTGCTTACAGTTCTAGCTCGATCAAATTCACGCTTCTGAAGCGTCATTTACTAATCCCCTTATTGTTTGGAATGGAGGAGTATATATTGTGCATTGGACAAGAGTAACATCATACACAGGGTGTCGCACAGGACGATTGCCATATTTCCCTTTTGATGTGTTCGATAAAATGCTGGTGTCACCCTGACCATGATATCAAAAGCATGCCCTGGACGATGCCAATGTCTTCAGACATTACAGAACAAAAGCTCTACAGCGATATTGGAGTACCACCCAAAGAAAGAATCGAATGATCATAAAACTGCAAAGTTATCCCTAGATATGTATAGATGCTCTTCGCCATATTGCTGAGCGGCGTTCGTTCAACGCGATACCTAAAGCATGACGCTACTAAGTATCGACTTTCATAAGTGGCAAGCGCTTAAATAATTATAATAATTGTGTTCTGTTATTTGAAGACTCGGCTTGTGTGAACTCAGAGAGCATAACGGAGTGTACCATATGTTCTTACATCATAAACATTCGAATGCTAAACAGAGCAAAGTGCATTGATTCATATATGCAGTATTTCTACGATAAGCCGGGGCAGTGTGTGACAAGTAAAGATAGATGCATGGTTGGTATGTTTTGATGTCACAACTTTGCATCATAACTTTCTCCGTCGAGAAACATACCAAGCATGCTGCCTATTTATCACAGGTATTCCTAACAACTAATACAATAGGATGTAATCCGTTGCCGAATGACCAAGGGTTACCAAATAAGCAGTACACATGGCGTCCTTATAGTAATCGTTATGTATCAATTACTGCCCTGATTATGAACTACGTGGTAAAAAGCAACCTAGAATGGATATGCTTAAGCGTAATACACACCATGAACCTAATCGGCTTTGGTTTTCACCAATGCTGCACCTTATAGGAATTAATCCAATGTTTGTGCGGAGAATATATTAAACGAATTTAACGAAGTCGCTGTGGTATCTTTTGACACATAAATTGACAGTTGATTCCGACTCGCAGTATTTATGGTTGACTCAATCAAAGTGGAATTATTCATTTGCAGCTGTAGATTCCAAGGCATAAGTTTCACAGCGTAAGTTGCATTCAATTGTCAAAAATAACATTTAAGGTCTCAACGGTACTTAGACTCATGGCTCAAAAGAGAGACGTCTCCAAAGAGTATTAACGTGATGATATTTACAATACACCAGGAGTACTGGCCATTATAAGCGGAAGTCCTTTTACTTGTTTTACTGCATGCACGACATGCTAAATAACACCTTCAACACATACCTTCTTCCCTCACGTTCGTCCAGTTTACTTTCTATTAAATCAGGGTTTTATACTGATGCAGGATTAATTGAAGTTTCATGCCCCTGAATATCTCGAAATGTAGTAAACTGTTCCTATAACCTGAGGTTACATGCAGAGCATCTATCCGCAGAATAAATGTAGGTACAGTGGTGAAATAGTCAACTGCGCAACACGGCTGACAATGTATTAATGTAATATAATTAGCCGTGAATCGAAGATCCTTTGTTGCATCTAAGGGACACATTTTTTTATTTTGTCTAGTGCTCTGGTTTATATTCTAATAAGTGGGGGAGTTGTGAAATAATTATTATACTAAGATATGACTAATAGTTATCTAGATTATCTGTGTCTGAAAATAGGTAAAATCCAAGGGAAATATAAAAAAGGCACGCTTAAGCATGCATGTGACCATATTGTCCAGCCTGTGGCATTGTATACAATATAAACAGCACTGGTGGCTGCTTATTTATCTTGAACATCTACTTGTGTTATGGGAGGAATGTACATATTTTTAATCTGATCCAAATCTCGTCCAGTCAGCTTTTCATATACATAGTGTCTCTCATGCTTGGATTACTGTGTTATTTGGCATTTGCATTAATTTATTTGATAGCCGCTCTATTATTATTATTAAACTTACACATATGAGGTTCAATTGCTCACGTTTATTCGCTGCTTGATTTAAAATCTCATCAACAGATACTTTAGATATCATTGAATAAAAATCCCCGAATACCCCATAAATCTGATCTCCATTGTTCGTCTTACTGCACTAGGAAGTTAATGATGGCACTCCATCCAATAAATAATGACTACCAATTCCTTAATCACCAATTCCTTAATCGACCCGACGAGCTTCTAGTCTAGCTACGTTAGCATTTTATTGGCACTAGCGGATGATACTTTTATAGTTTGTTTCAGCCTGCTGCTTGAGGAATGGTATATAGGGAGAGATCAGAAAGTTTGAAAAGATGCCATTCAAGCACTTCAACCAACATTGATACATTACCTAGTTCCCTTGTTTGCTCAACTGGAATAATATATGTTCTGGACTATTAATATTATAATACATTAACGTTCAAAGCCTATTGACGCCATTACATACGAATAATTGGTGTTACACCACTGCTGAAACTTTATATGATGCACCCACTATCCGCTGATATAGAAAATTAATATTCATGCCAGGCAAATGTATTAGCAAATCAGTCGGTTTAGATATTTTCATATAAAGTCAATTTTGCAAAACTCATCAACCCCATACAATCAACTGCCTACGCAAATACTTTCGCTCATTTTTATCCATCAATACACAATTTGCTGCCTGTAGAATGGTGCATAGACTGCGGCGTTGTTGCTTCAATGCTCGTCATCTCTGCCACTCCGTACCGTACCGTTCATTACCAACTAGCCCCCGTTTCGATAGGACCGGAGAAGCCAAACGAAAAATATAGAAACAAACCCCTGCAGCTCAGCACAACCATTAGATGCCAAGCTGCTCAGAAACGCCACATACAATACATGGACGTCTCGTTCGCTCTGTCTTGATGTATCCTAGGGTAAGTACATGTTTGCCCGGATGGCAAAAATTAAAGCCTGTTCCGGTTTTCTTTTCGACAAAATTCACCGTATGACTCATTTATCCTGTATTGATTTGACAGTCCGTGCCGGTTGTCATGGAGTCCTTGTTACAATATGTTACTAGAATACTGAAAACTGATATCGGTAGATACCATCAAACCACTTGCGTCAGAAGCATCAGATCCCTTCAGCCAGTATATTAATTCAGGTGTCTTGTAGAATCTTACATATTAGTCCGTGACGTGAGAGCCGAATTTTGCTGCCGACAAAATATAACGAACAACTGAAAGATGAATGAAATATCCGAGAATTGTCCCTGTTGGTTTTGTATTTGAATATTTCGGATTGTGTTTGGATATTGGTGCGAGAAAAACAAACACCAAAGATGGTAAACAGCACTCGCCAGACCATTCCGATGCTTAAATTTATCCATCAATTCAATCGCGATACATTATCTATGTCGATGGGAGGTAGTCGTACGTCCAGATATGAGGCGCTAAGCATACATGTTCATAATGTCGACACGCACAAACATTAAATCCATCCCGTTATGGTGCAGCACTTGCGGTTACCAGAGAAGATGAATGCCAGGGACATATAAAAATATATATTGATAAATATATAAAGAGATATATATATATATATATATATATATATATATATATAGAGAGAGATATATATATATATAGAGATATATATATATATATATATATATATATATATATATATATATATATATATATATATATATATATCTATATCTATATCTATATATATATATCTATATATATATGTATATATATATATATATATATATATATATGTATATCCCTATATATATATATATATATATATATATATACGCCTATATATATACATTCATATGTTTATATATAAATGTATTATATATACATACATATATTTCTATATATATATATATGTGTGTATATATGTATATATGTATATATATATAAATATGTATATATATATATATTTCAATATATATATATATATATATATATATATATTCTATTTACATATCAATTTATATACTTTTTTATATATACATATGTATATGAATATATATATATATGTATATAAACATATATATATACATACATATACAAATATATAGATAAAAATTTATGAATATATGTATAATCATATGTATATAAATACATATATATATATTATAGATATATATGTATACATATCAAAAATATGCATATATGTATATAAATAAATATAGGCATGAATATATATATATATGTAAATATATATATATATATATATATATATATATATATATATATATATATATATATATATATATATATATATATATATACATATATATATATATATCATGCCTGTATTTTTTATATACATATATGCATATTTTTGATATATATACATATATATACGTTTATATGTATATATGTATATAAATATATATGTATATGTATATATGTATGTATATATATATATATATATATATATAATACATATATTCATATATAGATATATATATGTATGTATATGTATATATATATATACATACGTTTACATATATATAAATATATATATATATGTAAATATATATATAGTTATGTATATTTATATATATTTATATATACTTATATGTGTATATATCATAAATGTGTATATATGTATATAAATATAAATAGGCATGAATATATATATATGTATCAATATATATCAATATATAGGTAAACTTATATACAGTATATATATATATAGTTATGTATATATGTATATAATAGTATACATCTATGTATAAATGTATGCATAAGCACATATATATATATATATATATATATATATATATATATATATATATATATATATATATATATATGTTTGTGTGTGTGTGTGTATGTGTGTGTGTGTTTCAGTGTGTTTGTGTGTGTGTGTGTGTGTGTGTGTGTGTGTGTTAATTACTTAGAGCTCATGCAACTGACATTTTACAATCCCATTACCGCAAAGTGAATAAATCTCTTGATTAGCTTATTTTTTTTTGCTCTAATTTATTGTTAAATGTATTCGTTGACGTGCCGCACACCGTCACAATTTCAAGACCATTTTCATTGCATAAACTGTCATTGCGTACTCGTTTGTTAGGACATCACTCTATGCAAGCCAGCAAAGACTACGTTTTCTATTGAATAATAGATGTAACCAAGTATATCGATCATCTTTTAATAGACGATGGATGATGCCCATGATAGACAATCCATCAACTGCCTATGTAGAATTTATGTTAACGAGCTCATCTGATCGAGCTACAACCGAAAAGTAATATATCAATAAAACACATTAAAAGGAGTCAGCAAAGAGGAAGCGGTTGAATCTAATACATTATGAATATGTTTACTTTATATGTCCATATTAGGCATGCATCAATCATGGTATGCGCACATGGTCACGATGGTAGGCTTGCTAGTCACTCATTAAAGTGAATTCAAAAACAAAGAGCATTCATGAATATCTCAGAAAAGCCAACAATGGAAACAACAATACTATATGACGCACATGATTTACTTATCAGTGCAAGTTCCTCTGTTGCAAGTATTTCAATAATGGCAAACTGTGTAACCTATCATAGTGTACAGATTATTCAACAGAGCACCATGTCCAAGAACTTAGTGCTTTGTCAAGAAAATAGAGAACCAGCGCATCATTAATGCCATTATATTAAAGCTTTAGGAAGCGATGAAGTTGCGCGTCCCGAAATTCCCTGATTGAACAAATAAGCCAATTAAATAAACCAATAAGCATCCATGTTGTATCTTACAAATAACAAGAAAATCAATGCATCGCATCAAATATTCTAGCAAAAGTGCTGAACTTAAAAGAATGAAGCCACAGTGATAAGTTTGTGGCTATATTTACAATACTCAGCATACTGTACTTGTTAGTTTCTCTCGTTGATGTTCCATGGTAATACAGGCTATTGATAAACTGACAAAGTTACTTGTTTATGGACAATAGATAAAATGTCGCGAAAAAGGCAGTGATTTTTGATAAGCATCAAATAGTGCTCAGTAAGACGTCCATACACTTAATCAGTAATTAAATACTAGGACGAAAGCATCGGTCACGTGCTAATCCATAAGTCACATGAGACCCACACATGTTAACGGCCCCGTATTGCGTTGTGGGCCGTACGTGGCTCATCAAACGATAATTGTATTTTGTACTAGCCCCTAACTCCGGGGTTCAAAACGTTGGCGATTATATACGCAAGGACGCACCAAAATGACTGAATTAAATCATATGGCGGCCAACACGGGACCCGTGCGGGGCCCACATGGAGCCAGTGGTAGCTTATAAGGTGTCAAGTAGACCCACACGACCTGCGGGCCTGTAGAGCACCCATAAGAAAACCGTATTGCATTGCACCATGCGGCACCCGTACGATCTTTTTAAAAGATGTTTGGACCCGAACGGCCGGCAGTGTTTTGGCCAATACAGGGCCCATAGACAGCCATAAGACAGCCAGTAAGTCTCATATTACCGATCCATAACTCTCGCTAATATTGGAGTTATGCTGATGCGTCCAGTAGAACATTTTTTGTTCTTTCCTGGATACATTCATGACTAAAGCAGCATTACAATTGTGTATTGATATGTGGTTCAAAAATGCAACAAGGCATATCCGATTGAGGCAAATACCCACTGTGTTGGCGATCCGGTCTTTGAGATCGTAAAATGCACTTACACGTATGATGTTTGATGCTGCGTAGAATACTATGCTGTTATGTGGGCGCACGGATAGCCTATTCAGATCACAACAAAGCACGTGACAAACACAATAAGTCGTTATTCAGTGTTAGTAACCTGAATCATGTATCAAAGGGTGTCGCTTTCATAATACGTTACTTAGATTGCATTCTATTGGGTAGCGTGCCAACTGGCAACAAAATATCGAACCTACGTCAAAGTCTTAATTTCTTATTCGAGTTTCTCACATCAAATAAGGGATCCATAGCCTGAAAAAGAGAGTCTGAAAGAAATAATGATTGGTTATGTATAGTTATCTTGAGACCCCAAAACATCGCTCAGTGCTGTAGTTGGGAAGGGCAGCACATATCAATTGTTACGTCGAAGAAACAACGGAGGTATTGACATGCATGTTAGGTAGTGAGCTGAATTGCTTCAGAGCTGATGTTTTAAAAGATGCGCCAAAAAGCCATAATTGGTCAACTACAATGTCATGTATTAAAAACGAATAATGAAATAAAAATGTTCGAGCATTGCAATTTTAAACACCATAGGCTTTTATGTGTATGACTTAACAAAATTCTACTCTCGTTAGTACATATTAATATCATCATGGAGCCGAATACTGACAAATCCAACCTGTCAAGTCTATATTAAAGGATTGCAAGAAGCAACCACGGATAATGGTTTTTTCCTTTGTGCCACAATGAGTTTCAGACGTTAGTACTCAATGGAAATCATAAATCACTTAGCCCATCGACATAGTATATTGGAAAAACAGCACACTTTAGTCAATTATTGTCGCACCCATGAACATCGGCAAATACCTCTGAGCACGTATTCATGTCGGAAGAGCAAGGACAATGAAACTGTTCTAGCAATATATATTGAAATATTATTACATTTGTTGATCTTCTAGTTCACCTAAACGTATGTGTGACTAGGTGGAGAAAGTCACCTGTCAATAATTAGTGGAAGATGGAATGAAAAAGCGCAGTCTCATCACATGCGTTTGCTAGCAAAGTCGGCCACCAACTATTGCAGATCAGTTGATGAGCCAGAGTATTGATAATCGATACAAGCTCGGTGTTGGTTTAAGCCACTCTTACTAGCATGACGTCTAGAAAGAAACTGACTCGATAACAATTTATCTTCTGGTCGACCTAGGTGTTCAGAAATTTCAGACTGGAAGTGCATGGTTTGGGCTGTTGTTTCAAGTTATCTTATCAAAAGCTGAATGATTGCAATAAGATTATTGTAAGTGAACCTTTGATATATTAGGTAAAGATATCAATTAAAGAGCACTGATGTTTCATACATTAATGGTGTGTGGTTGTCAGAGGATAAACTTCGCAGCACATCACGGCAGTGGTTGAAGAATTATTTCCTGCACAAAGTGTCGCAATACCATTTCGTAGATCATCTACATAAAAGTCAGTTTGCGTTTATGTGCATTATTTAATATCCATATCAGAAAAAAAAATCTACGAGCCAACCCACGTGTACCGACAAAGTGTTCACAACACTTCGCGAAAGGTCTTTCCAGAGTCATCTACAGAGATACGGTACAGTCGGTGTGGATCGCGCAAGAATAAACACGACCAAAACGACATCATCGACCCGTTAGTTGCATGTCGACGCTGAAGTGATCGTTTGTTGAGCACATGAATTTATCCATGATAAATGGTCTTGGGGTTATGAACTATCACTACGGCAAGACAAATCACGAAATCTTGCGATAAAAGCCCCTGTTTTTATGCACTCTGCCAAATCAGGTACAAACCTGTGAGGGCTTTAGTTTGTGCCTGCGCGGCCACACGTTGTTTTACAATTACAACACCTGGAACGGACCACTGTGTTGTCAACAAATACTTGGATATAACGTCAAGTTTGACGCACGCTTGAAAAATGTCGGCTTTTAGGAATATGGTGCTTTTGTGCTATTTTCGGTGGCTTTATCAATATGTAACTGAATTTATTATGGGCATTGATATGTACAACATACTGAAATATGCTTTTCAAGCGTCTTGAATGAATCCTGTCGGATAGCTGAGCCAATTTCCATTGCATGTTAATCAATGAATAAGTGAGGAACATCACTGCAGGAATTAACACAGCACCGTGTAAATGAACATGTTATCGTGATCAGGTGGTGATTCCGGCAAATACTATAAGTACCAAATGGAGGCTAATTAGCTCCTCCTATTAGCAGACATCAGACTTATATTCAAACAGAATATCCTTCTCTGTAATCAAGTCGCAGTTACTAACCACATCAATGGTCGTGTGTTTATCTCCTTATTTAATGAACCAACTAGATGCATCAGAAAATCTCGCTTGGGGCATAATGTATCGGTTTTTGCATGATCCAAAGAGCCTTAGTGCAAGTAATGAATACCACAAACTATCATAACCATTATGTATTTGACAAGACCTGAACAAGATTCGAGTTGCCACCAAGTTGTTATTACTGTACCGTTCAGTGCAATTCGCATAGCGCGGGGTTAGCAGCGCCTTTTCCTCTTTAGAAATGGAGGCATATGAGCTGTATTGTTATCAAGCTAGAACGTTGATGGGGTGGTTCAAGAAAACAGGATTGTTGTAGCAGACGCCAGTCTGGCTCACATCAGTAAGCTTTGTTACATACCTCGTCTATCAAGATTACCGGCTCCATGTGACGAATAATCTCGATTCATGCTGTGCCAGCACAATGGTTCACCATCGTCATTTACAGATATCTAGGTGGTTGCATAAACGTTATGGTAAATTATTACAAATCTTTGTGCGTGGTTAATGAAACACAGCATAATTAAGTTTATATGTTTTACATTCCGTGTACAATGAATGTTTTAATTCTAATGTATATGTTTTTTTAATGAAACATGGCCCAGTTACGTTAATGCTGATAAATAAACATCCCCGCAGTACACTAATAAAGGTATTAATGCACAGCATCAGTACAGAATATTCCTTCGGGTCTCGACAGGAACGTTTTCAGAGGTAGCATGACCTCTAGAGGGAAAATATCAAAGATTGACCAATCTTTTTTCCCCTTCAGTCAGAGTCGCAATGGGCAATGCATCCGGTGTCATAAAGTTAAAGGAGCAGATCAAGTTATTTTTTAACGAATTGTTATTCAAGCGCTGCTGGGTATTTTGAAAACTCTTACACTTGCGCGCACATCAACATCCGGTAATGACTATTGAGAACAATAAAAGACTGCAACAGATGAATATAAGCTGCTTTAACTACATTCGTTATCACACGCATGGCTGGTTGTCTTTCAATTCTACACGCTAACGCTGAAGCATTGCAAGGAACCTCACTATACACATTATCCACGTGAGATATTGTTCCACAGGGATTCGATTTGAAACTGCAATATTGTATTGACTGTGATAGTTTAATATGAGCAAAGAAGATGACCCTTACATATATTTGCATCTTACATCTATCATTAAAGCCATATATGAGCCACTGTTCTTTTGCAGCACAATCCTCATCGGTTCATAAAGTGTTGTCATTGCCACTGATAACCAGAAACTCTGCAGAATGAACCACGGATTCTATAATTGATAAGCACGTGCAGTGGCATATGCACAATTCCCCGCTAACGCGCGAACATACGCTATTTACCATTATAGGCATTTGCGACACACAAATGAACAATAACCAGCTAACGCACAAATGAGAGAAAAACATTTAAGCAACTTTTGTCCATGTATTATTATGACGTAGTTCGTAAATAGTAGGGTTGCAAAATACATGTGGCAGCAGTAGAGTAATGCCAGTGTAACATAAGAACGAGAGATAGTGGATGATGGAAGCTGACTATAAAATGAATTGGCCAATGAATACGAATTACCACATTGAATATGGAGCCTCATTGATGCTTCCACGTCGCGTTACCAGAGGCTTAATTATCATCTTTATATACGTGAAAAACTTGTGAAGAATAAAAACACTTGCATAGACCTGAAAAAGTAACCATGCATTACATTATCCTTTGTCAAAAGTCCATTCTGCGTTGTCTTATTTTAGCAATTAATGAGATGATACATGAGTTCTCATCGGCCTGCTTGAACCGAATTTGGAGCTGCTTGACATTAGCAACACAGATTTCTTCGCTGAATTTTCTCATTGAGGTATATCGTTTGCATACGCGCGCTCGTATACATACGATGTGAACATGTGTATGTGTGTGTATGTCCCTAACCATGTATGTGTGTGCATGATATTTCATAAGATAATTATTGCGAATTACGATATGCCGGTGGAATATCAAGTGAATGATAGTAGACCACAGTTTTTCTGATACACTGAATAAGGTTATTGCTAAATACGCATTTTTTATCCATTCATGAACATTTTGTCATGTATGGTGATATTGACCGTCTACCGTATCACAGAAAAACCTATCACTCATCTGTCGACAGAAGTTAACGATTGCATCTAAAGATGCCGCATAAAATCAGCCCTCGTTTGTAACATTGACTCTTGGAAGTAACTACAACTCCGAAACGCTTTCTGTTATAGAAAGAGAACTACTGTAGGAGGACACCCAATAACAGCATGCTGCCTCAATGCTATGGGTTACGTGCGTAATAAAGAACGCGCCGCTGTGGCCGCAAACAGGCGTAACTGTTAATTGATAAATAAATCAACCGGGATTTCCAGCATAATGTTGCCACAAAGATTGTTGACTTCACTTTCGACAAGAATCATTATAGCAAACAACAAGAGCTGTGTGCAGTAAAATGTTCCAATGCCTTTTTCCGGTTTGGCGTAATGGTGTCTTATTTTGAAGGTTTCATTCTGCACCGTTCTTGTGGGCTTTGGTTGTCAGGAGACCCAAGAAAGGGACGATACTGCAGCTTGTCGTAACTTATCAAATGGATTCTTCAACCAATATGACCATCGTGTAAAGTAATATTCTAACATTTAGGCGACTGTACTGCAACCATAATTAAGCGGTACCTGTGCCCTGATGGGCCAACAAGTTAAAGCCGCCCCAACACCCCAGCCGGCCCTCAGGTCGACCATAAAGCATTTGGGCTACTTTCGGGCTAGTACTGTGTTGTCTTGATTCATCACTAAGCGACGTCATCGGCAACTTCAAGAACATCCTCCTCCTCAAGCACAACAATCGAAACAAGCAAATATCAAGCCAATGATTACCTGCGACAGGTGTTAATCCCGGCATATCAAAGTATATTAGATGGCTGATATAACAGGAACGTGAGTGAGCTATCAAATAAATAATCCATGGGTCATTTTAGACCAAACAGTTTATTGATGCTTAGTTCATATGATACGCAAATGAATGTTTTAATATAATCAAGTGGTTGACACCCGCAACACTACTCGCAGCATGCATTCTGACAGACAGACGCCATCACCAAACGAAAAGCACAATTATTAATCATAACAATATAATTTAAAAGTGGTGCGCCGATTTGTAATAAAAAGGGCCGTGAAGAGAAGTTATCCCAAAAAGGATCATAATTTGCTCGACAATAATGGCACGTGTAAAATTCTTACCGAGTTTCAGCGACGGATTACGGGCGATCCTAACGCAACTGCTGTCAGTATCAACTACTGCATGCTAACAACAAGAACGTAGTTCTCGCCTTTCCCAATAATAATGGCCATTAACATGCAAGTTGACACTTGAGATTCCTTCTGTCTGTTGTGCAAAACAGACAGACATCGTTAGCGATCTTGTACCAATCTCTTTGCGCCCTCTTGATCTGAAGGCAATGAATAATGCTGCCAGCATTTAGCAATATGGTCATTTATGCGACTGCTATTGCATAATTATATTGAACGTATAACTGGTATACTGCATGACTCACTGGATCGTTTACGATATGTAACAAGAGGAGTTGGTTGTTTGGGAGTTCCTGTATGAATACAGCCCTTCCACCAGCTTAATGCAAGTTTCACGGTACTACTGCTAATATAATCAACCTCGTGATTCACTGGGACCATAACACTTTCGGTTTATATCTTATAGTGGCTTAAAACATTCACGAGGAAAGCATTTGTGATGAGACATCAGTCTAAGCATTCTTCACACCCATCCCAACATCGCATGCTGCTTGTGTATGCGTCTTTATAAATATCTGCAAAACAAAAGATCTATTTATCCGACAGAAAAAAGTCACTTGGATTGCGCCATTTACCCTCTAGCAATCCCACCATTGACGAGTTGCCCACATCCCAATGCCCAACAAGATGTTATTGTACAACGTGATGTAGTTGATATGTTAAGTCATTTTGGTCTCTGATTACCGATGAGCAGTGCTAGTGCGCCACCTCGAAGTTATGCCCCGAGCCTTTACCGGGCGCCGACTTGAAACTGGTGTTTTGATTTATCTGCATCATTCACATTTATCAGAACAATGTGTATAATCCCCGCTATATATCATCATTGTTTCATAAATAAAGAATAACAGAATAATTCACCTATGCAACCTATTTCCAACATTATGTATATTATTAACGAAAACTAATTGTGACTGAACCGCAGGCGATGTGAACAAGCTATATGTTATGAGAGCAGTAATGTTGCTATGCGATTACGAGTATTGTTTGGGAAAATGTTTAAATGCAGCAGACTAACAAAAGAAACACCAAGAGACATACTGTTCTTTTCTCGTCAATATTCAATCACGGGATATCTAGGCTTACGCTATTAGAATCAAACACTGTATCAATTAAACATCATTGATAAGAATTTTCATCCCGATGATTGTTTATAAAGTGATGCAAAAAATAGATCGTAGATATGGGCGGATGGCATTTGTGAACGTTGTATCCCCTATCCCTCGAGGAGCGTCCAAATGCATGATAAGCTTGTGTTTCACAGCACGTTATCTATATGACGGGTTGACGTCTTATTAAACAATTTTTTCACCCTTAAATGTTGCTTTGTTTAAGATAGAGGCACTGATTCAACGAAACAAATGATGCACTTTATTATTCGTTATTTATTCCACATTGCATCCGCCCCGTTCAGCCTCATTTAAATCACCGGCGTGAGGATAATGCAAACTGACTGCACCTCTCAGAGACTCGAGTATGTTGGCGTCTTGCAAGAGTTTTGTAAAAGGTCGTGTCTGGTAATCTAAGGCAGGACTAGGAGCTATTCGTACCACCGCATAATATCTGTAACGTCATCGGATAGACTTAAAATGCAATGTGCACATACAATACATGCTTTGGTGACAAAATCGCATCTTAACTGCACAGCTCGAAAGAAATATCATGGATGATCTGCACTCAGGTGGAGTCCTCCCTGAAGGCAAATGTCACGTGCTAATCGCATATATCAAGAACAGTGTAATTGGGGAATCTTAATAGCTTCTATGACCCCCCCCCCCCCCACTCACACACACACACATCTCTCCCCAATTCCACCCAGGAACCTTACTTCAGAAAATAACACAGCACTGGGTATATGGACATGTTATCGTGATCAGGTGGTTATTGTGTGTATTCAGACAATCACTAGATTAATGTATCAATAAATTACCAACCAATATTTTTCTGATACCGTAAGTCCCAAATGGAGGCTATTTAGCTCCTCCTATTAGCAGACATCAGACTTATATTCAAACAGGATATATATCTATGTAATCAAGTCGCCGTTACTAACCACATCAATGGTCGTGTGTTTATCTCCTTGTTTAATGAACTAACTGGATGCATCAGAAAATCTCGCTTGGGGCATAATGTATCGGTTTTCGCATGATCCAAAGAGCCTTAGTGCAAGTAATGAATACCACAAACTATCATAACCATTATGTATTTGACAAGACCTGAACAAGATTCGAGTTGCCACCGAGTCGTTATTACTGCACCATTCAGTGCAATTCGCATAGCGCGGGGTTAGCAGCGCCTTTTCCTCTTTAGAAATGGAGGCATATGAGCTGTATTGTTATCAAGCTAGAACGTTGATGGGGTGGTTCAAGAAAACAGGATTGTTTGAGCAGATGCTAGTCTGGCTCACATCAGTGTGCTTTGTTACATACCTCATCCATCAAGATTACCGGCTCCATGTGACGAATAATCTCGAATCATGCTAAACCAGCACTTGTGTGACAGCCTTAGAAATGGTTCACCATCGTCATTTAGAGATATCTAGGTGGTTGCTTGGATGTTATGGTAAATTATTACAAATATTTTTTGCGTGGTTGAAGAAACACAGCATAATTACGTTTATATGTTGCACATTCTATGTACAATGAATGTTGTAATTGAAATTTATATGTATTTTTAATGAAATATGGCCCAGTTTACATAAATGCTGCGAAATAGAAGATATTCACGTAGCACACTAATGAAGGTATTAATACACAACATCAGAACAGAATATTCCTTCGGGTCTCGACAGGAACGTTTCCAGAGTTAGCATGACTTCTAGAGGGAAAATATCAAAGATTGACCAATCTTTTTTCCCCTTCAGTCAGAGTCGCAATGGGCAATGCATCCGGTGTCATAAAGTTAAAGGAGCAGATCAAGTTATTGTTATTCAAGCGTTGCTGGGTATTTTGAAAACTTGAGATTTTAAGCTTGCGCGCATATCAAAACATTTTGAAGTAATACGACAAATAATGTTTTGTAAGCATCCGCCAATGATTGTTGAGAACAATAAAAGACTGTAACAAATGAATATAAGTTACCCTCGATAGCTGCTTTAACTGCGTTCGTTATCACACGCATGGCTGGTTTGTCTTTCAATTCTACACGCTAACGCTGACGCATTCCAAGGGACCTCACTATACACATGGTCCACGTGAGATATTGTTCCCCAGGGATGCGATTTGTAACTGCAATATTGTATTACTTGTGATAGTTATATACGATGACCCTTACATATATTCGCTACCGCTGTTTGATCATTAAAGCCATATATGAGCCACTGTACTCTTGCAACACAATCCTCATCGGTTCATAAAAGGGTTGTCATTGCCACTGCTAACCAGAAACTCTTCCAAATGAACCACGGATTCCATAATTGATGAGCACGTGCAGTGGCATATGAACGCGTATTTTCTATTGACCATTGTAGGCATTAGCGACACTCAAATGAACAATAACTAGATGGCGTAGCTGGTTAACAGTAGGGTTGCAAAATACATGTGACAACAGATGAGTAATTGGACTTGCTAAATGCCAGTGTAACACAAGAACGAGCAATACTGGATGATGGAAGCTGACTATAAAATGAATTGGCCAATGAATACGAATTAACACATTGAATATGGAGCCTCATTGATGCTTCTACGTTACGTTACCAGAGGCTTAATTATCATCTTTATATACGTGGAAACCTAGTGATGAATAAAACCACTTGTATAGACCCGAAAAAGAAACCATTCATTACATTACCTTTTGTCAATGATACATGAGTTTTCATCGACCTGCTTAAGCCGTATTTGGAGCTGCTGGACATTTTTTATTTATTCATGTACATTTTTTTGTCATGGTTGATGATTTTGACCGTCTACCGCATCACGGAAAATCACATCCCTCATCTGTCGACAGAATTGTACAATTGCATCTAAAGATGCCGCATACAATCAACTCTCTTTTGTAATATAGATTCATGGATGTGACTGCAACCCCGAAACTCTTTCTGTTGTAGAAAGAGATCTATTGTGGGAAGACAACCAACAACAGCATGCTGCCTCAATGAAGATACAAAAAGAGCGGCCACAGATTATGTTATGGATTACGTGAGTAATACAAAACGCAACGCTGTGGCAGCAAATAGACGAAACTGTTAATTGATAAATAAGTCAACCGGGTTTTCAAGCTTAATGTTGTCACAGAGATTGTCGACACCAGAATCATTATAGCAAACAACAAGAACTGTGTGCAGTCCAATGTTTCCAATGCCTTTTTCCGGTTTGGCGTAATGGTGTCTTATTTTGAAGGTTTCATACTGAACCGTTCTTGGGGGTTTGGTTGTCAGGAGACCCAAGAAAGAGACGGTACTGCAGCTTGTCGTAACTTATCAAACTGATAACTTAAACCGATAAGACCATCGTGTTTTAAAGTGATATTCTATTTTGGCTGCTGTACTGCAACCATAATTAAGCGGTTCCTGTGCCCTGACTGGCCAATCAATTAAAGCCGCCCCTAAACGCCAGCAGGCCCTCAGGTCGACCGGCAGAGGCAGTCAGTTTAAAATCACAGAGCAAAACACATTTCCTCTCATTAAAAGCCAAACGGCATTCATTCGGACCTTTCGGCATAACTTCATAATATTCAACGAATAAAGAGTTTGAACTCCTTTCGGGCTAGTACTGTATTGTCTTGATTCATCACTTTAATCAACCGCATGAATCACTGGAAACATTACCCTTTCGGTTTATATCTTATATTGGCTTATTACATTCATCGGGAAAGCCTTTGTGATGAGACCTAAGCATCAATCTAAGCATTCTTTACACCCATCCCAAAGTCGTATGTTGCTTGTGCATATTGCACGCTGTCGTTATAAATATCTGCAAAACAAAAGATCGATTTATATATATTTATATATAAATGTATATATATATATATATATATATATATATATATATATATATATATGCATATATATATATGTATATGTATATATATATATATATATATATATATATATATATATATATATATATATATATATATATATATATATATATATATATATATATATATATATATATATATATATATATGCAGCAACTTGTGTGCAAACTCCGAAAGTCACTATTTTGTTTCATGAACGTTAACAAGCAGTCCTCACTGCATGCTTATTTTCTCGTTCTCATTCGATGTTGGGTTATGACAGTTGATGTATAGGGTACAAAGGTGAAAGGCAGTGTTAAGAAAATGCCATACCCTGTTTCACGCCAATGCTTTCAGGAAAACACGATTGCTTCTTGACGTTTTCATCGGAATTCGGATAAGAAATAAGCAACATAAATAATAAGCAAATGCCACATTTTACGTTGATCTCCGATTTTGCTACACTAAGAATTCGTTCAATGCTATGGATACAAATATCCCTGCGTCTTATTGAAAGTGTTTGAACGGCAAGGTTTCTGCTTTGGTTCAATTCCAACGTAACAAGTCAATGCTACTCGTGAATTCATTGGATCATTGCTATCGCTTTGGTCCACGGCGCCTAAATGGGGTAGAAGGATCAGTTATCAGAACATGCAACAACTATTGTCAAGAATTTGCTGGAACATATTATGGTATGTTTATATTAGTGCCAAATTCGTATTGAAATTTCATCTACTCTTCATAGAATACTGACCAGTGTGACATTTATTACTGTCATACCTTAGATGGCTACATCAGTCTCAATCTGGCAAACTTGAGCTCTCTACGCAGATGTGTTCGATAAGCGATATGCCATCATTACATTACTTCGTTAATGGCCACATGTTGAATCATGTTTTTGATCTATGTACTGATATGAAACAAAGAAATACCAAGAGACATACCGCTCTTTTCTCGTCAATATTCCATCACCGGATAATGCACATTATTATACACTGGCTACTTAGTCCAGATACATTCCCTGCAGCAGGACAGGTAAGGTGGCGTTGGCATACCAGTAATTGCATTTGCAATGTAAATTGGTGATTACGTCATACCATGTACGCAAGCGGGTGACATATCATTGATATGGGAGCTATTCGTACCACCGCGTAGTATCTGAAAATCCATCGGTATAGACTTATAATGCAATGTGCTCATGCAATGCATGCTTTGTTGACAAAATCGTATCTTAACTGCACAGCTGGAAAGAAATATCATGTATCATCTGCACTCACAGTGGAGTCGTCCCTGAAGGCATATGCCACGTGTTAATGGCATATATTTAGTACAATGTAATTGGGGCATCTCAGCAGCTTATATGACAACCACCCCTTCACCCCCCTCCCACACCGACACACACACACACACACCACCAGCACTACCACCACAACCATCACCACACCTTTCTGCAAAGCTAGCCGGCCAGATAATGGCGTATATACATGTCGTTCTTGGTATCGTTTTGAGAATTAACCTTATGAACACATAGATTATTGCTACCTTCAATGTCCTAAACCATCAACAATCTTTCGAAAATTCAAAATTGTTTATGGGCGCAAATTGCTATGCACTGCTGTTGCAATATCTTACCAAAACGAGGTATAACAAGCTTGTGTAGCGACTTATCTACACTTCAACGTAAGGCAAATTATTGCTATCTGAGGGTTGTTTACGGCGTTTTGAAATAAGGTCGTTATCAGGTTTTCGATTATTTCATTCACGAAGCAATAGTTTGAACGTGCTGATATATAAATTAATGAATATATTTTAATTGTATACGGCAGTTATCTGCAAAAGTAATGTGACATATCATACGAGCATATCTTGCTCTTAATGTAGCTTAAATAACGCATTATATGATCACGGAAACTACATCGCTAATACCTGTTTCGCTTCATCGTTTTTACCTTTCTTTTATCGCGGAATCATGCTGGGACAACAATTGACTATGCTTCACCCTCCCTATGTTCGTCAATACAATATTTCTGGGAGCCATTTAGGGTAAGATTCTCACGTTATGTGAAGATAGATAGGTACTGATGCATTGCTATGCTATATTGTTACTGACAATATAAGAATAGTTTATAGTAATACCGTCAAACTCTTCTCTGTTGGCTCTGCTGAGCACGGAAATGACTGTAGCAATTGAAGACATTACATTCTTGCGTTTACTAGAATTGCAAAAGGTTTTTTTTATCTTAATGTCTGCACATGCTCAAACAATATAAGACTTGGCATGATTAAGCTGTGCGCTTTTCACATGCAGACATGGCCATCTTAGAACACTGTTTCATTGTATTAAGCCATCAACTCGCGACTTGACGTTCATGACAGCAATTCTACAGCGACCAGATTAGCTCATCTGAATATCAAATCGACAAGGACAACATCATACCCGAGGATTTGTATTGAACGATTGCCACAATTCGCTTCCGATATATTAGATACAATGCTATCGACGATAGTGTAAAAGGCATGTACTTCACGATGCCAATGTTTTAGACATGGATGAATAACAACGTTATTTCTACTGTGAAATTCGACCAAATGAACGAATCATATGTTAGTAAATGCACTAAATAATCCACGGATATGTTAAGATACTCCCGCCATATTGTAGAAAGGCGTATATCCAAAACCACATATGTAACTGACCGAATATCATCAATGATATGTGCATTAAACTTTGCTTCAGATTATTAAATCTAAATTCTGCTTCTGTTTTCTCTGGGTAAATGTATCTGAAAGTGTTGGTTATGCAAAATACTAAAATCATGGAAAGTAAACATTGGGCTCATATTGTTAAAATCAGGCGCTATACCGCTAGGTACATAGTTATTATAAATCATAGCGCTCGGCGATCTGATGAAATGGCTCCGGTGAACTAAGCAATGGAAAAGTAGTGCACCTTATTCTCTTGCATCACTACCCGAAGAATGCTAACAGGAGCAATGTGTGTCGATTCATAAATACACTATTTCCACAAAACCCCGAACAGTGTGTGTCAAGTATAAGAAGATGCATCGTTTGTACGTTTTACTGCAACCACTTTCAATCATCACTCTCTTCGGCACACATACCAAGCATTATGTACATTAATCATATAGCGACTAATGTCTAACGTACCGCAAAACCACTTCATTTCCCATACCCCAAACATTAGCCAATAAGTGATGAGCGACCTGTTGCGCATTCATTCAGGCCAATATAGATGATTTATCCTCGAACGATATGACATAGCATTCCTCAGCTCACCGGTAGCCCAGAGATTCCATTGGCATTACTACAATCACAGTGCAAAGTAATTAGGCGTTTCATTTGAGCATATCAAGTTTATCTCCATTCATGGTAGTATTTGATACAGCCGTGGAAAATGTCAGGTGTGCCTTGCAATAAATCATCACAGGGTTGGTATTATTGTCTCAAAAGTAATTTCTTGCTTTATGCGTCTGATGGTGTCTCCAGTTTGTAATTTAGTACTTGATTATGTAGTATATATTCCATTGTAATTGAAACTGATACAACTGGATAGTGGTACATTCGGTGGTCGACGACGATACTACACGACACAGTGTATCTGTAAATGTACATATCCATCGGAACGACGTTGTTTATAAATCCAATTGTGATTCACTGCGCTATATTTGATTGGACCCCATCAGTTGACTAATTAAGATTCTCCTCATAATCAATGCGCACTCCCTCGCTGTGCGCGTCCCTTTGCTCAGCGGTACAAACGCACCCTGGTATTCTTCAACCGTTTTCTTGAGGGTGCTTGATCGGACAATGTGCAGATATTGATGTGAAACTGGGTATTGATTGACCCATTTATTGCCCCAAAAGCAATTTTTAACGCATACGATGAAAGTGTACGTATGGAATGAAAGATAAGCTAGATTTGGAATTACTGCTGCTTATCGCAATTCGCCGTTAAAGTTATGATAGACTACGATCAGGACTGGTTGTACCACATCTCTCAGGCATTGTGTATAGGAATCTATAAATCAATCTCTGCTGCGGATTACGATGAATTTTATCATTTCAAAATATATTAGAAGCGGGTGGATCTGTAGACCTACGCTAATATATGCCGACAATTGCCTAAATTCTGAATGGAACAATATGCATAAAACGCGGATTCAATTTGTTGCAAACGCGTAATACTTTGATACCGTTTCAGTTCGCAGCTCGTTCACAGTGGCTAAATGCTAGATATCTTCGTGTATCTAGCAGAGACTAGGTTAACAAGGATTTGGACGCAATGTTGAACACATCGGTTACTGTTTTTTTATAATGCACCCTCTTTTCACCCATATAATTTTTACCGATAGGGCCAATTAACTGTGTACTTCTAGCTAATCAAGACGTGTAGTCTGATGTGCATACAACAGTCTAACACAGTTGGTCTACATTTTAAGGGTTCTTTACGATTTATTATTCATGAGCGATAGCAGCACGTCATTATTCTAAATTTTGGAACGAAAATAAATCATTTCATATCGTAGGCTGTGACTGACACAACCTGTGGAAGACCATCCCATGTAGAAAAGCGGTTGAAATGATTGCCAATAAATAATAAAGTCTTCCATGGACGCTTTTATGACCCAACATAAATTGCTTGTATACAGAGTTTTTATGGTGACGAAAAATCTCCAATATCTATCATTATAATATTGAATGGTCTGGATGTCTTGTTACAGATTGCTATATGTCATTTCATCGTCCTGTAATAGATGATGGATAGTGCCCATCATAGGCTATCCATCATTGTATAGTGCTTTGATTCTGTTACAAATTAGAAGCAGGGTGTTCGGTCTTTCGTTTAACACTCACAATTTGTAACACCTTTGATTAACACCTCATCGAAGCAAACGATTTGGACGCAGTGGTGAACACATCGGTAACCGTGGTTTAATACCATTTATTAAAGTATTATTTAATTGACAGCTAGTTTCTCGAATGTGGCTTACCTGTATTCACCTACATGATCAATTTGTACCGATAGAGTCAAATAACTGTGTACTTTTAGATCATCCGGGTGATTAAGACCAATGTACATTCGATTATTCATGATTGATAGCAGCCCGTCATTATTCTAAATAATGGAACGAAAATCCATCATTTCGTATCGTAGGTTGTGACTGACGAATCCTCTTCCAAACTGACCAAACGCTTTGGTTTAAAATAGCTGTCAAAGACTAGGCGACCTTTAGCAAATTGTGAAAGAATGCTCCCATCTGAAAAAATGTTAACTGAACATGAATGCTGGTATGCAACCAAGTGATTGATTGTACAAGCCATACAAAAGTCGAATGAGCAAAACAGCGGTCTGTCACTGTGATATCTGTAGTCGCAGATTTTACAGCTCATTCCGATTTACTCTGTTGTGATTCGGAAAAACTTTTTGCCCCGGAGAATGTAGAATATCTCTTTTAGTATTCATCAGTGACCATGGATTCCAACAGCATACGATGCACAGCGTAAGCTCGAGTAAATCGTCGAAAATACCATTTAAGGTGTCAAATACACTTCAAAAGAGTGATGATATTGGATTACTGCCCAATATGCGTGTAAGTTCTTGCACTTGTTTTACGGCATGGAAGACATGCTAGGCATTTAGGCGAGAAGAGCAGCTGTCCGCAGATTACATGCAGGTCTCTTGGCAACCTAATCAGCCTCGCAACTTTGCTTATGATAAAAGCATGGAGCAAACAATTTTCCGCTCACACTGTCTGCTTACACAAATGTGTAATCATTCATGCCTGGTAAATCGACAGGCAAATCACAACATCGTTTTTCATGTAAAATTACTCCTTGAAATTGCATCAATCATATGCAGTCAAAACTTTTAGCCCCTTATTTAGGCAGTACGGCTTTGCAATTACCATAATGGGGCATGGTTACTGTAATGTGTTACAATTTAAGAGAATCGATCGTTCCCTATTGCAAACAAATGGACGAAACTTTATGTGTTTAATCCCTGTTATTATAAGTGGATTGGTTATTTCAAATAATTAATCTTGTCAAAGGTGATATGTACTGTGACACTGATGGGGGACCGAGTAATGTCAAATATATAGATATATATATATATATATATATAGATATATATATATATAGATATATATATATATATATATATATATATATATATATATATATATATATATATATATATATATATGTATATATATATATATACATATATGTATATATATATATAAACATGACATTTGTCCATACGCTATATATATATAAATATATATATATATATATATATATATATATATATATATATATATATATATATATATATAGATATATATATATATATATATATATATATATATATATATATATATATATATATACTGTGACACTGATGGAACCGAGTAATTGTGATACATATATATATATATATATATATTTATAAGCCTCTTACCGCCGTAAGGTCATGTGGTCATAACCTTATGGCAATACATATATATATATATATATATATATATATATATATATATATATATATATATATATATATATATATATATATATATATATATATATATATATATATATATATATATATATATATATATATATATATATATATATATATATATATATATATATATATTGCCATAAGGTTATGACCACATGACCTTACAGCGGTAAGAGGCCTATAATGACTTTACTCCCTCGGAAACGAGCAGGAACTAGGCAAAATATGTAGATAAGTTCAGCTTATCTTTTTATTGAATATATTGAGCTAGATGACACCCGACTTATATCATTGGGCTATGCATAAAAAGCTGAACTGTTCGACTAATGACTGCAACTTCTAATAATCAAGGGTTCAAGGTTGATTTTCTGTGCATATAATGAATTAATGGTTATGAATTAACTTTATTGTGTGCTTGAGAGCATTAGGATTATCTTCAATGTGGCACACTGGTAATAATCTAGGGCATGAGCGATGCGCAGGAGCTGAGTGATAGCCGTAGAGCCCAGCTAGCAGGCTGTCCGTGTGAGACGGGAGCGGCGGGGAAAGCTGTTTAGGGATGACGTTAGGGAGCGATTGAACGCCGACGGTTGTGTAGAAACCTCAACGACACGGGAGTTGGAACAAAGAACTGCATTTGTGGGTGCCCTCGTGTAGACATTGCGCATAATTGCGCAACTTATTTAAAGAATATTGAAATGGAAGGAGCCCCATATACGTAACACTACAGTTAGTTGTTGATGCCAGTTTTGACTCTAAAAATTGCAAACTTGCAAAGGAAACCCAAAACTGAGGAGTGATGATGTAAATTGAGGCGCAAATTAATCAATGTTGATATATGGCAGTGACAAGACCCTCCCCCTTCCTTTCAATAACCGATCTAATGAATCACAGGGTTTTATTTGACTGTTAAGATAGTCATGGTGTTGCAATACTTTTATACACCCAACTGAGTCATTTGATAGCAAGTAAAAGCTTACCAGTGAGCACGCTGTGGTACCTCCTCCACCAGTAATGAATAGGAATTCTTTATGGCTAGACGGAAACAACAAATTTGACAGTGCTAAAAATAAGTGTATGTGCTTAAATTTCAACAGAGCCGTCAACTGTTTACTAATAAATGATAGCTAATTAGCCAAGTATTTCTGGCTTCTGTTTCATAACTTCCGGTCCTATTGTATTAAACGTATGGACTCCGTGACTACCTCCATCTAACAACCGTCGGCTATTACTACAGTCGGCTGTCCTTCGCTGTTTTTCTGCGAATCTGTCAACAGAGTATACATAAATATGCCTGGTCGTATTAAGACCGACCTTGTTCCTCATCAAATAAGGTAGCATAATCGACCAAACCAGCTGCATTTCTCCAGTACGGACGGTGCCTTTTTCAGCTTTTTGGCAGTTTTATTGGATTAAAAAGGACAGATATTGTCGTCATGTACATTTATGAGGGTTCGATTTCGATCCATGTTATACAAGAACAGTAGTCTTTACTAAAACAGAATTATAGACGAGCCTCTCAGGCGTAGATAATCAGAACATCGAGTCAATAGATATACCACTGAAATAAAATACATGCCTAGCACTGATAAAGCACCATTTGGAAAACGCTGATATAAGTCAGCATTATTGAAGGTGTCCTATGCCGTTAAGCAAAGGTTGTTTCACGGCATAGGGCACCTTGCATCCCACCCGGCTTCTAACAACAGTTGTTTTCGTTTCTTGTACTGCAAGCTGCCCATTACGAAAATGGGATGTTGCAAGATTCTAGGAGGATGTATTGAAAATGCATACAATTCAATCTGCACACAATGAGATAGAAATGGTCCATAGAAGGAGGAAAGGGAATTAACCTTAATTACTGAATCACAAACACCTGATCAATTGTCAGAAATAGAACAACATTTACGCTGGAATGATTTGTGAGTACTTACCAGAACATATCATACACTGCAAGGATCTGAGACTTATCCCGCCCCAACTAAGGATGAATCATATATCAGTGTAAGACGTTAGTGATTATGGCTAATGCTGCTCTGTGAGGCCTCTTGGACATGGTTTGTCATGTCATGTCATGGAAGGATAATACGCTGATATTCGCTTAGATTAACATCCATTAATATTAATGAAATATCAGATATGAAGGATTTCCAGAACAATTTACCGAATATGAAGTGCATAACGCCGTATTATTCAGCATGTTTGAGCTTCGTTGACTATATAAATGAATACTGCATCATTGTTTGCTTCTCGTAGAATGTATAAGTGGAATTATATATGTTATTGCTATTTTAGTTGCCAAGTAAGGATTTTGAATACTCATACTGATTTTTATCCTGGGTTATATACTTAATGGCTGTTTGCAACTCTGTACATTTTGTGCTGTGACACAATTATTGAAGACGTCATTATCTATAACATTGCACGGAATGTTTGCTATTCAACTCATTATTGGTACTGATATTCTTGAATTGATATGACGAATCTAGTGAATCCCATTTGTACTAAATATACTTTATATGCTAGCGATTATGTATTGAAAACTGTAAACGGAAACGATTGCATAACGAAGTATGACCAACGCAAAATCTTCAGGCAGTATGCGTAAATAGAGCATATACATTTATGTTGGACGAACTGTGTGGCTGCCAAATTATACTATAAACCCCTAAGTCATGCATCTTGCAGAGACTACGTCAACAAGGTTCCTTTGTCAAATGGCACGTAACCGATGTAAGAAACTACGATACCACACCAGTTAAATTATGAAATTTTTCAGATCTTAGGTACAACTTCATGGAATTTGATCATGAGAAATTAGACCTTCCTCACGTACTAGCGCCATAACAGTTTTTTTCAAACGCCATTTCCTGTAGAGGGGTGTTTCAAATAATTGATAAGGAAACATCAACTCAACCATGGAAGCACTCCTAAAATATGATGATGATTTTCATGATGATGAAACATCTCCAGTGTCTATCATTACAGCGTTTGATGGCCATGATATGTAGTTAAAGATGACAATTCGTCTTTTCGTCGTCTCGTTATAGGTGATGGATGGTGCCCATTTTAGGCAATCCATCAATGTATTATACACTATGTTTGTTAATGAGTGCTGGCGAGTCACGTTTTGCTCAATGTACCAAGCAGAAATATTCCTATTGACATTTCATTCATCTTTTATTTGTCAGCAATACAATTCTACGGTCTACATGTTACAGTCCAACAAATGAGGTCGTACATGGAGGGTATCTGCAATACAATTTGAGGTTGTAGATGTCTGATAGTACAGATTTGATTGGTTTGATGGTAGTTAACGAAGTCGGTTTGTCAGTATTTGGGCATAAGTTGCGCATGGGATCCAGCGTGCTTGAGCTCACTTTGCCAGAGTGCGTTGCGTTCTGACACAGCTAGTTCCACTACGTAAAGAAGCATATAGAGATTGCCGGGGTATTGGCTCTATTGCATCATATGCCTCTGATGTGATTATAACGTTCATTATTATATCTTGAATACTGTGGTTGATTACGTCATTGAACTACTGTGTATACAGGTGAGAGCGATGAGACAAATGACCACATCGAAAACTCCTTCAAACGTAATATGTGTATTTCTCAATTCTACAAATGGCATATGTCTAAACCGTGAGGTTTGAATGATGGACGGGAAATGCGGTTGGAGTTCTCGAAACGCTTGATCGTGACCGCTTGTTCTCATTTCATTGAATCATAACCAAACATTTTTTGAATCTGTGACAGAGAAACGCAGCACAAGCAGCAACGGCTGGTCTGGAGCATTCCAGGCCGACATAGTTTTGAACCTGAATATTTTGCGTTCGTCAATTTCAAATTGCCTAAGTTCTAAAGGCATACGATGCACTGCGGAAGCTTTGGTCAATAGACAATAAAACCACTTAAGGTGTCAAAGACTGTTCAATCTAATTGCCCTGAGTGCAAAAAAGTGATGTTCCGAAAAACGATCTACGTTGTGGCATAGAAAAGACAGACGTTTAACCTGCTAAATATGCATGGCAGCTCCTGCCATCACAAATCTATTGCGTTCCGGCATGCAAGACATGCTAGGCATCTACACTAACACAACATCCCAGAAGAATATGCTTCTTTCGTGATATGACGTTTTCCATGTCTGAGGTATTATATTCATGCAACCAAAGGTTAAACGTATTGCTCTTCGCATTAAATGCAGGCTTGTGACAAAACAGTCACCTCCCCTAGTTGGCGATGAAATGAATAGAGTATCTCATATATTTTATACTTCAACAGGCTACGCCTGGTATATCTCATATATTAAAAAAAACAGGAGAGTCTTGAATTTATGAAGTTGGAATGTATAAAATAGTAATCTAGAGTTGCTATGTTTGAAAACTGGTCAAATCCATTAGTGATATATCAAGGGTCTGCGTGCAAGAGAGCATGGATGGACAATTTAGCCTGTGACATAATATGAATATTATACAGCACTGATGTATACCACATTTTGTTTTATATGTAACGCCAGCTGACCTTTCTTGGACCCTATATGGCTGTGGATTGCAATACACGGCAGAACAATATTATATCCTCTTCATGTAGCTGAAATATTAAGTTTAAAAACAATAGCAACGCTGTGGAGCAAAGACACACATTAGAAGACCAATTATACTTAAACTACAACACGCTTGTACCAAGAACCCCGATAAGCTAGAACTGTCTAATGTTAATTCACACAACCATCGCTTATTCGCCGCTTAGTATAAAACCTCTTTAACTGGTTATATACATACGAATAGGTCAATAAAACACTGAAATACACGATACAATATGCCCTGATATCCATCGTGTCATATAGACCGACCGATCGAGCTTCTGTTCTAGTTACTTTAGCCTTTTTATCATCACTAGCGGATATTTCACACATATTTTGGGCCCCTTTTACTGCCTGTACAAATGTTTATTGGAAGAGATCAAAAGGGTTAGACGACCGACGAAGTTGTTCGATCACTTTTATAAGCTTTAGCCAATTCCACTGTCCCCTTGGCGTACTGGATAACAGAGTCGCCATTCAACCAGCTGGATGTGGGTACGGTCCCGAGGTGCTAAAACCTGCCTAGTTCCCCTTTACTCGGATGATCACGTAAAATAGTGGTCGCATCTATGAAAGGGAATTTACCCAACCCTCTAGCTCAGTACTGATGTCCCAGCGGCGTCAGTTTTGCACAACGGTCTGGGCAACGGGATTTTGCTATGTGGGCTCTGGTAATTGAGGAAAACTGTCCAAGCTTCACAATCACCGTTGCGAAATCACCCCGTTGTTGAAAGTGACGTTATATCCCAATATTAACGTTACTTATACCATTGCATGATGGTTTCAGCCAGATGAGCGGACGTCCACAATATACTCTTTGGACCATTGCATACGAGTTATGGCGCCCCCCCCCCCCCCCCCCCCCCGCATTACCAAAACTAAGACTCTTGCATTGGATACACCGAATTTCTACAGATATTAATTTGATTATTCATGTCGAGCAAATCGACTGGGAAATAAGCATCACCGAACACATCACTGTAACTTTCTTAGGACATAAAACATACATGATCATCGCTTTCAGTGAAAATTCCTGTGCCAAGTACTATAGAAAATAATTGTCTACCCCATTTTTTAGACTATAAGGCTATATAATTACTGCAATTGAACATGGTAACGCAATATGATACAGATCGTGGCAATGAAAATGGAAGCATTATTCTGCAGTGAATCTCATGGAGTTGCGATTTACCTGATTGCTAACAAGTTAACGCGTCTTTGTTCAGTTATACCCTATTTATAAAAGGGGTGTGATTATTGCATGAAGTAAATCTGATCAAAAGTCGTATATGCTGTGACAATGATGACGAGATCGATGTGATTCTGGACACTGCCCAGCAGTGCCATCGTCCCAGACGATATCCTTCATATGTCATTCCGATGTTATGACATGTATAGTGAAATGTTAAATCTCGTACTTGCTCAACAATGTTTTTATTTTATGAGCTTAGATCATGGAAAATTCCGTCATTTACTTAATGTGGCACATAACATTGGAAGACAGCAGATGGGTCCATTATTCTTAAATTTATACACTTGAATATTTATTGGCGGTCCGCACCTTGTAACAAATTACTATCAAAAAGGTTTTTTGTCCAATATACATGTACCATGGTTCAATTAGGCCCGCCTCTTGTTGAGTAGTGTACGCCTGCACTGGATCAATTACAGCAAAACATATCAACCAACGGAGTTACGGCAAGTTTGATAGGGCCAGTGGATCCGTTACAGAAGTAGTATGGTAGCCAAAGTAATATCTGACATACGGAGGGCACTTGCATCCTTATTTAACGCATTTCAATATAAAAAGAGTACGAAAACATGCATCGAGGTATACACGGAAATGTGTAAACACATTCATTGTAATACGGTTAGCATGTTTGGGTGATGCAAGTATGTGACCGGTTTCTTCCGGTTGTTTGATAAATGGCGAACCACATCTTTTCCATGGGTTCATTACTTTTCGAATTGCCGCTATAATGGAATATGCTACAGGTGCCAGGCAAGACACATGAGTGATCCCCTAATTTCGTTTCCCGTATATCAACATGTATCACACACTGCAGCAGCAGTTTAGCCAGGATAGAGTGCTAAACCTCCTATGTTTCTGTTATATGTGAAGCGCACAAGCTGTCAAGGCTATATACACTCTGTTATGTGGCGTGGCCAATCATATTATATTTTGCATATGTGTAACATATACGCAAGTAACTAATATAGGTCTTATCCAATGCGACTACTAAGCTGTATTACTTCTCTTGTGGACTGAACCGTATGACAATATGTTCAGTGTGCACGGTTATTGTCATCATAGATTATTATATTCTGAACTCAATTATAATACATTAACAATGTCACAATATAGCAACTTCATCTACCTTCCGCCCACATGACCATGCAACGGTAAATAAAAGCTGATGGCTGAACTTCTTTACCACTATTAACTCGCATGCATATAATTGGTTGCACTGCCGGAGGTTAAGCCCTAACTTGCCATTTCCTGAACCCGTGTATTAAGTTGCTGTAAACATTCCATTCAATATCGTGAGATAAGTGCAACCATACGCTTATTGCATATATACATATAAATATGCATATATATATATATATATATATATATATATATATATATATATATATATATATATATATATATATATATATATATATATATATATATATATATATATATCCTATCATACATATCTTATCATATAGCGATAATGATTTATTGTGTTAGTGCTTCATTTATTATTGTTGAAGCTCACCCAATGCTATAACTGAAGACATTAAGATAATTGCGATTCCTGGTATTCAGTAAAACCTTCATTTACACGCCAATAGGCTCTATCCGATTTAAGCCTTGTTTTACAATGTGAAACCCGCGCAATTCGAGGACCATCCTGAGTCATTAGCTTTCATGACAAATGAAATGCAGATCAGAGGAAGCTCAAGCTGATCACCTGTTAATGTATAACAGGAACCATTATATCGTTTATTGAGTTGGTTGTGACCCTTGGTTAAGTCCATATATCAGCCGTTTTGGGATTGTATGTCAAAATCGATAACATTACTGAATACGAAATAGCATTCTGTATTCAACTACAATCCTCATTCGACACCTAAGCTTCCTCCGCAAATGCTGTTCAGAGAAGAATTAAAAGGTTTTATTAGGTAACGTCAGAACATACGGCGGCAATGAAGAGTAAAATATCACTGCATATCACTTTCAAGGAGCAATTCTATTCACGCATATTTATGTATTGTTAACCCGTTAAAATGAGCATCAAGGTTAATTTGCACTGCGATATGTATGGATTAGGATTATCATAATACTCGAAGAGAGCCGTTTGTAACATTACTGATTATTGATTTTAGCATTCATAATGTACGATTATTCATGTATCAAGTTTTAATATAGTATGTTTGTTTGATAATCTATTTATATTCCGTTCAAATGCGTAAAGCTACCCGTCACATGTATGTGATAGAATATAATATAACATACAAACGTGTACCAAGGAGCTTTTAATAAAACGCACTGCTTAACAGCTGCTTATATTCAATATAAGAAACATTTTATCCGTGATCGTGGGATCTTGCCAGGATATTTATGTTTGTCCAATGCTTTTACTGTTCATTATGGCAAATAATGCACAATTCAATAATTCGACGAAGCCTCACATGAATGTGTTGCAGTCACATTCAACTTTTCGGTTAGTTTTTTTTCCAATTTAGCTTTCCGTTCAGCTATTTCACGCACAAATTGGGAATGAGAGTCTTGCGGAGCATAACATTGCAACAAATTAGATTTTATATAAAAACCGAAATCCCCAGTGAAATTACAAATTATTCTCAAATAACTGCACATGAAGATGTATTGCCCTAGTTTGCTATTTTACTCTTTTTATCAAAATGCTGTGTTTTTGTTCCGTCACACTCGCTGTTAAAGGCGCAGTAAAATGGTTTGAGATCCGTAATAAACGTTACATACAACGCAAATGTCAAATACAGATAAACATGCATGACTGCGTACACACTCGTTTGCTGCATTACTTTATCGGTGGGCTGACTTGTCCACCAGTATATTTTCCAGGAACGATAGCCTTATTCATCATAACAGCGATGCGTGCACAACGTCAAGGACCCCTTCCAATTGACAACATGACCTACCAACGATGACCGCAAGATAGCGTTTGATATATCTGATCTCCCTTGAGTTATTTCTTGCTGTATGCCTATGACAAGTACCCAAGCGTCAAACATATCGAGCATATAATAAATTATTTGAGCAGAACAATAAGTTTATATTTCCAAGCTAAGATGATTTTGCTGACCACATCCTGTCCACGCAAAGAATCAATAACGTGCATGGCCATGTTGAGAAAATTACCGATGCATTGCAACGAGGCTACGAGACTGTTGCTGATGAAAACTTTTACATGAATCCTGTTACACCTTATATTGTTGGAAGAGCCACTTTCTTTCTGAACAACAACAATTATAGCGGTAAATATATATAAAAAGTGCATACATTTATGAAATATTTCATTTACGTATGAAATATACCTCACTGACCAAATCGATTTCGTTAACGAAGAATGTGTAGCTGTCATTGCCAACATGATACCAATACACTGCATATGACATGTAAGTTCCCAAATGGCGTCTCAGTGTTATCACTTCTTTAGCTATACGCTCACCTGTTGGATGCTACCTTCGATACCGTTATGGTGCATTGAAGTAGTCTTTATCATTTCCTGATATTATATTCATCAACATATTAGATTCAATAAAATACCCAGCAAAAACACATTGAATTCACAAGATGAATCTTCCCTTGTGCGAAGAGCTAAAGCGAATGACAAATTTTCTCCCTAAGTACTGAGTAATTACACGCGGTCCATTATGGAACACGCCCACATTATCCAAAGATTAACACGCTATCAGACAACTCATCAAATTATTAGAGATTATTCTTACTGCAATACAAATAGATAGTAAAAGGCAGATTAATGAATTCTTAATCTGAAATGATTACATGCAATTGTGGTGACCTTTTCATCTACACCAGAACAAACATGATCGTGACCCATGGTGGGTTGAGTATTTCAGTGCATCTATCACAGGACAAAATACTTATACGAGTTCCTATACTGTCCTGTTATCAAGCACCTCTTTGTTAGCCCAATGTATAACTCAGTTTTCATATTATTTGTTAAACATGATTAAAGCAGGACGAATGTTTTTCATAACACTATTATTGTCTGCAGCAAAATCCGGGATACCAAAAACTCACAAGAATATTGTGAGGCTTGCAATAGGATCAGGACACAATAATCCGTACATTAATTCAGAACTGTTCCGACACGAACGAAAAGTACACGTCCCCCCCCCCCCCCCCCCCCCCCAACACGTCCCTTTTATCTTGTTCTTGCCAGTTTCATCTTTGAAAATGGATTTGAGAAATGGCAAATGAGGGTAAAAGCTCAGATAGCCCAATCAATCAGATGGATGCAAGGTTTGGACAATGGAAAGACCAACCAATCCAGACTCGCTATTCACCTGTTCAATGCAGTTTTATGTAAAGTTTTGCATTCCACAGTTACTAGTCTTATCAATGCGGGGTGTGATGGAGCCTGGTTGTGTAAACACCCGTAGAGAAATATTTCTTATTTGAACTGACAGTAAAATTATTTTTCGGATGTTTCTCAAAATCATCTTGACACTTGAGGCAGCAAGTCAGTATCTCCTTACCAGAATGACACATGCAATGTTTATAGATATGGTTCAGAAAAATACAAAAGGCAATGGTTGGTAAGATTTAGAATCCAATCATCCAGATTAAATGTCAAGGGATATAATGTTCCAGTCTGGACGAAATTGACATCCTTGATCTAAACAACATCCTTTCACCAAACGATGAATGTAACCTCCGCTTAGTTTTGGTTGAATTATTCACAGCCAAATGAATCAAAATAATAATCTCATCTTATCTAGCCTTATATATATTGACTGGATGAAGGTAAATGCTAAGATCTAGAATAGCAGAAAGCAGTGAATTACAAGGTATAACGTTGTTCTCTCAGCAATACATTCTACAACGCCTACCTTATTCCTTTGAGCTGGTATCGCCAGTTTAGATGCGTGGTCTTATTGAATTAGATACTGTTTTAATAATCCACCACACGTCCATTGTCAATGTGGGCAAACAGCTGTTCAGTGGGTTTTTTCTATAGCCATGTTTGATTGCAGGCAATATATGTTATAACTAGATTTACACAAAAACTCTTTTACATGCATTTAATTAGTAGCAACGAGCGATGGTTTGGTTGATGTCATATTGTCACCATGCAACGGAAATGTTATCACGTCCTTTCGGTGTTACTACTTTGAATGTTTCCAGAAGAGAATGTGGTGATAATTATATGCATTATACTATCGCCTAATAATCACAGATATAATATTAACGCGTATCATCCTATTGGCAAGCTAAATTATTCTTTTTAGCATGATAACTTTAATATGCAACAAAAGTGGCAGTACAATTTTAATTCTTCGCCTTTGCCTTCTTCTCTTCTAACTACGCGTAGGGTGTCAGAAAAACGATAAAAGGGACCTGCTGACATTCTCTAGTGCAGTATTCATCATAAATGTCTACGCTTATTGGGTCGTTCCTATTTTATTTCCCGCATTAAACAGCGAATGGGCCGACCTTGACCAGTAGACTGCTCATGGTGATGCATGGTGATACATTGATCTGAAAATCCCTTTTAAGCCATGGAACAGTAATAACGAATTCCTCTCATCATATGACAAGGCATGCCCCAGCACGCAAGTTGGCTCAGAGGACTGCAAATGCCATCATCACAAGCACATTATTTTGATTTGATTTTTATCCTTGATGTTGAGCAGGTAAGGTGAATTCAAATGATCATGAATCATTCCAGGGAAAACTAAGAGCGAGTCATTACATGGGGTGGAACACGCTGAATGATCAATGTGACAGCTCGTAAGCAATAATGAGGTTCTGGTAAACTAAGCTCATTTATGTCACCTAAGGCCAATATTGCAATTTGATGCAGCCAATTATATGAAGATAATAATGCGTTAAGCCACTCGAGAGATCTATCTCAGATGTGCCATGCTGTGCGATACTTCAATCTATGAATAGTCCCGTCGTCATGCATAAAAAGATTTAAGAATGTATAATGATGTTATTCGAGGATTGTACTTCGCGCGGAAGGAGCTGATAATGGCGCCATATTTCAACGCCTTGGGTTACAAGGGCCATGCCGCATGGGCATATAATGAACATATGCAAGGTGTGCCCAGTGTACGAATTTGGACCTTGTAATTAGTCTTTCGGTAACTGGTATTATTGATAAGTATCGTCATTGGCATTGAATTTCTGTAATAAAAAATACAATGCGTATTAATTACCATATGCTTCTAATTCCTGCTGCAATGGAATCAATTATGGCTGTACGTGTTGTAGGGAATTGTGTTCGATACCACAATAGACCACAATGAACAGTATTTGATACGAGAGAGCATATTTGCAGATTATCGTCGTATAACGCGTTGTCTCTAAAACAAAATTGTCAACACCAGTACCAGCACCTTCATTCATAATGACGATATAAATGCGTAGCTGCCTATCAACATGTGAAACACCCAGACCGGCATACAAGGTGTTGCTTGTCTCGTCGTTTCATCGAACACATCTGTGCTTTGACCTGCTTAATTGCAAATTATATGTAGGCCGTTTACCATTATAACATTCAATGTACTGTCGATAAGACAAAGATAAATAGAAGACTCGTCATTATTCGAATAAAACTGTCAACGAAGGGAATGCTAACCAATGCAATAGTCGGTTTGGTGTGTGGTACAAACTTTAATCGATTAAAACACTAGGTATTCTACCCGATAAAGAAAAAGCGGAATAATGTTCCCATTAACTGGTTCTAAATTTAGAACTGATGATAAGAAAATATAAAAACTGCATTTTGGTACAAAGCTGGTGTTGAAATAATTTAGTAAGTCATTGAAGGCAGTCACAAACTTTTTGACCATCTTAGTCAATATTATATTTTCCTTTGTATTTCTTACTCTCGATACTCCATAAAATACCAATATGGTTGTAGGGTTCTCGAAATCTCCAGTTTATTAGTGTTTATAGATAGTAGTAAAACGTATCAGTATTCCTATCACTTAAGAAAATTTATTTAATCAAGTATCAGATTGTTGACTGCGTAGGACATTTCTTCATCGGCGAGATTCAATACTCGTAATTCAGGATTGTTTGCTTGTAATTCTGGTATTTGTTACGGCATGAGACGATTTGTGACTAAGTTCGCATAATGTTCTATATGTTCTGTACCTAATAGAAGCCTCGCTGCTGCAAATTGCCTTCGTGGAAGTGTAGGAAGGTGTCGCCATTCTGTAATCTACGCAGCACGTATAACAGCTTTATTAAGCATTAAGGCTTATCTTACAAAGGAAAACCCCCCAGATATTTGGCTACGGTTGTTTGGCATAATCAATAGTCACGTACAAAAACCATGTACTCTACACAGAGAGTATCTCCAACGACTTGAGGATGAACATTACATGATCGTGGTGAACGCAATTGCAACATGGTGGGATGTGTGGTTGTTATGTTGGATGTGGATATATCACACTACAATACTGTGAATGTGCTATACATGGGAGAACAACAACTTTGATATTAAGCTATCCTGATTGCCATTTCTCTCCGTAATGTGCCCAGTCCTCTATTGCTAGTACCTCACCAACTTATTCAATAATGTCTTCCAAATTAATCACCGCCGATCAGCACAGCCGTCAACGCGTATTAATCTGTGCAGCTGTATGTTCAAACTTGTCATAGAGAGCGAACAGGTTAACCTTTGCTATAGAGCTAGTTACGGCAATCGCTCAACACTTTGTCCGCACCCAATATCCACTTATATGTAATCGTCATGATTTAAAGATGCAAATGGACTTACCACCGAATATTTTAACGAGCTTGTCAGACCAACAATCATTTATATACACCATTTGTCATGTTACTTTTCATATGCCTCGCTGGCCCCCATATACCGAGCCCCCATTGGTTCGCCAGTTCAGCTTCCTCGATAAATGCAGCTCAGGGAAGACTGGATAGGTATAGGGTGTTACAATAACACATTGCCAACTGGGACAATAAAGATGGAAATAATATCCCACACTACATTTAAATAGCTATCACCTTGTCCTGCTATAAACAACTTCTGTCTACACATATGTCTGCCCCTTTCAAATAAGTATCGAAGGTCATATGCACCGCAATCATACGATTTTGTAAAATCCTCGTTTTTTAATTAACTGTCTTCCATTACACTTTTCATTAAGCTGGTCTGTGTACTAATCGAACGTAGCATTCTTAAGCTATGCACCATGTATATAAATAGATTTCAGCAAAACAAATTGACCATTTGGATATTCTACAAAAGTCTCTCTCCTCCAATTACCTTACATTAAACTGATTATGTTTTTTGCTACATTACACTCACTGTTGATTACGTTGTGAAGACGTGCATAACCTAACGTGGCAGCCCTTAAAGCACAACAACGCAATTCCTATTTGTTAGAGTAAGTTGGATTGGGGATTCGTTGCAAATGTTACAGACAACCCAACACAAAAAAATGTCAACGATAAAATCATTTTCATTCCGAGTTCGGTAAAATAATCAGGACGAGTACCATTTTTCAATACTGAAGAATCTACTGCCAATCATCTTTGCAGTTAAATTGTCAACGCCAAAAGTCACGATAATGTGAGTTTTTGCAGCTAACAGATAAGCGTTGAAGAATTTGAAGCAAATATCATTTTGTGATTGTAATTATATGTTGGGTTGCTGTTCTGTACCGCATTGTCTATTTGGGCATAGATCAAGATGAATAGGCTCATCTATAGCATAAAGGGTGTAGTGCATTTGCTGGTGTATCTGCTGTGAATAAACTCTGCTATTATCAACAGTATGGGTGCAAATGAACGATAATTTCAAAGCAAGTCAATTTGCTGTATTGTACCTCATGATATATATATATATATATATATATATATATATATATATATATATATATATATGCATATATGTGTGTGTGTGTGTGTGTGTGTGTGTGTGTGTGTGTGTGTGTGTGTGTGTGTGTGTGTGTGTGTGTGTGTGTGTGTGTGTGTGTGTGTGTGTGTGTGCATTTATATTTATATATATATCCTGCGGAGTACTGTAGAATCATAACCTTTGAAGTAAGTTGTCTGTCTGACTTTCTCAACACTCCAGCATAACATTTCCAGTCGTTGCAAGACAGACCTTGTTCGAATTCAACAAGACAATTATATCTGATTATTTCTGCGTTTGTTTTTACCCCAGCGATTGGATTGCGATTCCTAATTGAATGCAAAGTAAAAAGTTGATTAATACATCCTTTATACTTTTGACTTACACGCTACAATGATTACATTTTCGTCCACACGTGAAGTTAATTGTGACACTTGCAGAATTGTCCCTGAGATTACATCTATCCTAGGAATAAATATTGTAAATTATGACTACCGCTTGGCAGTAACTTCTGGACACGTGCCGTGTAGCCGCTCTAGGGCGCGCATCGCCGCGACAGATTAACCTGGCGTGCTTCTAAATATTAGCCATTTATACGCGTTTTACTACCTACCGTCATGTTGCAACGGACAGTTGATTATTCTCGGATCACGTTCAAAGACTGAAGCCATTACAATAGTTTCTGTGATGTGACGTTTTAAAGCGGGATTGAATTTGTTTTACCTCTCTGCTGCCTCATCTCTCTTACTCGTATGATCTTTACCGGCTGATGATATAAACTTAACTCAAATTCTGTTTAACCTGACCCAGACGCCATGTTCCTCAAGACTCACTCAGTAACTGACGTCCCCCAAATCCATGTGCTTAATACAATTACATTCTAAGTATTTGTTGCTCTGGAAAATAGTGTTTTTATCAAGTTCATCAATTACAACATCATCAAGCCGAGAATTATAATCAATAAGAAGACCTTTGTAGAATAATATGAAATGTCTATATTTAATAAACTGATTGAAACTCTGTTCAACCCGACCAAATTACAATAAAATAAAGGTGACCTCGCACCTTGTTCTTACATCTGTGGCAGAGAAGAGCAATAACGAATGATACGCCATATCAAATGTTTCAGTGATGTGACGTCATGAAGTGGCATAAATCTTATCTTGATGACCTTTTCCGGCCGATGATATACACTTCACCCAGATGCTGTTTAATGGAAGATGCCTCCCAAAACTATGTCGTTCGAGAGTATCTCATGGGTACGGAAGCCCATTGATGTCACGTGAACATGGTGCGAATTAGTTTCAATTATCTGGCGTTCGCCACATCAACCAATTGGGCAACTTGTAATATGTCAGAGTAATGCTTCCGATTTTGCCTGCTTAGCGTTCGCTTATGTGCGTAAATGTGCGCGTGTGTGTGCTTACATATGTGGTAGAGATGAGCAATAACAAATGATGCAAAATATCTGTTCCTTCCTTATTACCTCGAGTTTGATACGCAAGATTTTGGGTCCGAGTCGCCATTTACCAATCGAAATCGATTAAATAATCTTGCACATATCTATCTCATCTTCAACGTCCGCGGAACACAGCAGTGCGCTTATTTTATCAGGATTCATCTAGTCATGCTCCCGATGAGAGTAATTGAAACACGACTGGCTTTTAACAGAACTATTGGAAATATGAAGGAAACTCTGTTTTACACCGACATCCTTCATCCCTTTATTCTACATGCTGTGATGTGCGTGATTTGCATGACATTGAAGAAGCCGCATCGAGCGAGGGACTTATCTATGTGATAATATAACGGTGCAATTGAACATTTTATAACATACTTTTATTATTGGTACCATTATGAGGTTTCTTAGATGCCTATGGGATGCATTTTTTTATTATGATGCCTTCATTGGGCAGCACAAATGACAGTACGATATAAAACCTCATCTAGTGCCACGTCTCCATGATGGCCGTTAAAAGACTGAAACAATAATAAAACGGGCCTGTTTACACCCCAGAGTTGTATTTCTCATAACTATCTCTGCATACTTGGTAATGTAATTTTTATTTCATTTAAGTATTGAATAGTCCGTATTCGACCAGTTAGTTGATTAATGTGCAGCTTGCATTTCCAGAGAAGAAAAGAATTCCTGACAGCTGACAAGGGCCATGCAAATGCACTCTTCTTTGCTGAAAAACCGAAGAGACCTTCAGCACAATGGCATTCTGTTTTGTTTTGGCATCTGTTTTTAAGTGGTGCTTAAAGGCAGGCGATCGACCCGTTATGCAGTTTTGACGCACTGGATACGTCTGGCCAATCCATGAAAAAAGCGAAGATAGCGTGATAAATATAGACGCTGATCTCAGCTAGCGGGCAAGAACCAGGTCATCCCTGAGCTCATAATTTGATCCACCAGAGTCAATATCTGTCACCATTTATGTAAAAAGCTAGTCCGAGATTCTGGGGACTTAAACTCATTCATGTCTACCCTATGATTAGATGCAGCCAGTAATAACGAATTAACGTCAACACACTGCCTGTTCAATTGTTGCATAACGACTATTCTATATGTATAGGTTATACGAAATAATAACCTTCCAATCACGAAATATATTGAACACGCAAATAAAAAACGTGGTGTTAATTAAGCGCATGGTAGGAAGCCGTCGGCACTGTACAATCTTTCATCGTGCACTTATCATCCCACGACAAAACACCATTGCGCAGGATAACCCTCTCTGGTATCTTCGCAACGTGACTCATGCGTCATGAACAGTTTCAGATTCTCGAGCATCTCTGCCGACCCAAATATCAACGCCACGTGGTTATTACCACATTCCGTGAGTGGAAATACCGACATTGGTTACGTAGCGGAATTTCAAATGACGGCTGCCTGGCGTGCGTAAAGCCGCCCGACCTCCCCCATAACTCGCAACTATTTTTCGCGAAGGTGATCCAAATCCGTGTAGTGCTTGGTGAGATCAGACAATGTGGGGGCTTTGATAAAACAAATCAATCAGTTCTAGTCGTACGAAATGAACATTGGTTACTACAAGTTTGCAAAAACGAAAGACAAATTTTTTAATAAATATACATATAAATATATATATAAATATATATATATATATCTATATAGAAAGAGAATGAGAGAAGAGAGAGAGAGACCGAGAGAGAGAGAGAAAGAGAGAGAGAGAGAGAGAGAGAGAGAGAGAGAGAGAGAGAGAGAGAGAGAGAGAGAGAGGGAGAGAGAGAGAGAGAGAGAGAGAGAGAGAGAGAGAGGGAGAGAGAGACTCAGACGCACCATTGATTAATGCCCATTACGAAGATATGTGTGATTTATGTTTAGCAATGATTAAGACAATCGGATAAATGCTAGATTGCGTTTCATCAATTTCTTGATAATTGTATTGCACAATGACACGCTGCACTACCAGAAACTGCACCCTGCATATATTCTCAACCAAACTATAATTACCTAAAATAGTTTACTGACGGCAATAAATCGAATCAATGCAATTAATTCGGGAGTGTGCAAGAATCCCTCACCCTAGATTAACGTAGCAATGACGTACTTGCGTTGGCGTATTGCGTCTGCCAGAGATGCACAATCCAATGAGCCTGTCACTGATATCTCATCCCAGAGCGGATGATAAATATTGCTTATATAATTGCCTCATTTGTTATATGTGACAAAGGTCAGTTACTGGCTTTGTTAAGGCCAGCGTGATAATCCATTTGAAAAGAATACAAAATATGCATACTCAATGTGGCTAAACCAGGGCTAGTATTAGATACAAGTGTTATATTGCATTCAGCAGCCAATACAAAGCAACACACTGTCGGGACAAATTTCCAAGCGGTACGCCACCTAAAACATGCGAGATAAGAACCAGCTCAGCATCGCTCACCGAGAGCACATGTTTCTGAGTACCTTTTTATGTGTAAACCGGCATCACCGCTAAATTGTTTCTGCTGGTCTTGATAAACTTCTTGCCATTTTGTGCTTGAAGACTGTAACCAATCCGTTAATTTAATACGAAATAGCGGTCTGCTTTCATGTAAAAATGACGCATAAAATAATGACGAATGTGTAATGATTCATTCAGGGAGCGTACTAATGCTCGCCAAAGATGACATCGACAAGGCACTCTTAATGTGGAATCAGATCATAATGGTACCATATTCCAACATCGGCTATTGTGTTCCACATGCCATGGTGTAAGTGCACATTAATACGCATATTCGAGAGCTTGATGCCCGGCTTGTGGTTTCAGACAATTGCCAATGGTCCCTGTGACAAAGGAGCGCGGAATTAATCACGAACGTATGCATGTTATAATGCGAACTTTTCAATACAAATCTAGAATAATAAGAGCGGAAAATTTCATATCGGAACATTAGGTCATGACATAGATTACGTTAATGGCATGGGTTAATTGCCTTTAATTCTTATGCAATAGATCTTCTAATAGATTTGTATACACTAAGAGTTACTATGATTTGGGATTACAGATGTATATTTAAAGCACTGGAAAGTTAATCTATACTGAGAATTTGTCTGCCCATATCAACCTGTAACACACATGCAAACATAACAAAACAACTAGGTTATGTCTGTGTAGGTTTTTTGTTGGCATTCAATGCCAGCATATGCGTTGCATTGAACTGTTGATTTGCTAGCATTACGTAGGTTGCTCACCACGTGGATTCTAAAACGCCAATGGAAGTATTGTCTCTAAGCTAATAGAGATTAACGATACAAGTTAGTAATATAATTGCACTGTCTGCTAAGGGTTGGTTTGAGAGCTTATTATTTATGCATCGTGGTTGCCCTCTATAGGGAGGTTTTGTGAAACATAAGTAGGAGAGGTCCGTTCTAAATCATATCCTTTCTTAATGAAGCAAACGCAAGTTTATTGTCCTTACATTTTGCTTGTGCAGCACACTGCGCAATTGGACTCCGGCAAGATACCTACCAGAACCCTACTATGGGCAACTCCGTGCAAATATTGGCATTAAACGATGCGTTGCATATTTGCAAATTGCGCACCGTTTCCCACGGATAGCCCAAATTTTGCAACATTTCTCAAAGATGGTCCAACACCCTCTGCTGCAAGTGGGTGAAGGGAAAATTTATACATTTACAGATTATGCCGAACATGGAATCGGTTCAACCAAGACATGCAGAACCAGGTGCTAGAATGATCAGTGATTGGTCAAGATAGCGCGCATTAAAAGCTACAATTTATCGCTCCAAATTCGTTGTGGAAAGTATGGGGTAGGCACACAGAGCGAACCGCAGCTATGTCCGCGCTGTGAGGCTAGAAAACTTCAGAACAGAATACAAACCATAAAGGACCGTTCTACGTGCTTTTCAAAGTAGACCATGAGTGCACTGGTCGAGACTGATTTTTTGTATATAAACATCTTTATTAGTTTTACGGACACATAAGTGTACACAGAAATCTGTAGCAGAAAATCCAAATTAGTAAAACTTTGACACGCGCACAGCAAGCAGAGAACGAACTCTACCAGGCCAGCTTAACGTGGGTTGAAATGTTGGATAACGACAAGAACGAACTTGTTATAGTTTATTTAACGTGGAAAACATGGATGCCACTCTGGACGAGGTGAGGGCGACAAAGATTCTACATGCCCTGCTAGTTGGTGACTACCTCTTGAGCATCAATTTTTTTGCAGAAGGGGGCTGAGGGTGATTGGATCGTTGACCCAGCCAGGGCTGAGATAAAGAAGGGCCGGTACGTTGCTAAATTATCCACCAAACCAGGAATTCAAGTAGACATCAATAAGTAATTCTACCAGAACGCCTACCCAGTCACCACTGTAGTGTACGGCCTGTTTCCTGTTCACGAGCCAGACCCCGCCAATCTGGAGCCGCTTTGGAACGGCTACCTCAACTGCAGTGCCAAGAGGGCATTAAAACTCTTTGAATGTGCTTTCGAAGGCCTGAGGCTAGGAGACTCAAAATTCAGCAGTGGGAGGAGCTTGTCATTGAAGACATCCAGAGGATCATTAAACGTGCCATCATCTTGACAGAGATTGCAACATTGCTATTAGGCCTGGCACTGGCCAATTGAGATCATTGCGCATAACTGCCATACCTGGTCAACGGGCATACAATTCCATCAATCCGAGCAGTTTCGGATAAATGAGGGAAACCTCATGCAGACCATTCGACTGGCCACACAAAACCAGCCAATTGTGGTTTCGATACTGGATAGCGGTGACAAACAGCTTAACATAAACCAGTTTGTACGCCATGACGGTCAAACTTACAGAATGCTGGAGTACCGTGAGAAACTGCAAGAGGTCTGCATTCGGCTGGGTGATGCGGACCTAGCCAATAGGGTTTTTGAAAGCTGTGAGTTTTTTTCGAGCACTCCTCGAGAGTAGGTTGAACATCCTGGTCGACTTGGGCTTTTTGCTGACACTTTTTGCACTGGTCTCGCCGTGCTCCTCCATTGGTCTCTGGCTGCTTGGGTTTGTCCTATGAGTTGTCACAGGAGCGTTCAGTAATCAAGTCGCTGATTGGGAGCTCAAGGTCCTAGGGAGCATCTTATGATGATATGGCATCTGTGGAGATCTTGAGGATGCTGGCGTGTTAGGTGTTACTTAGAATCTGGTCGGTCTTTGTATTTTTTTAGATTGACACGGCCTTTGCTGAGCGACTCAACAAAAGTACATAGACCAATCCGGTGGGGCTGCAGCTTCGATCCAATCCGGTGGATACGCCGACTGTTTGTTATATAGACCCTGTGAGAATCTCTTTGTTGCTTTCATGGCGACGATCATAACACTTCTCCTGACGAGCGAGACTCTGCACTGGTGATGTTGCTGGAGACTGTGGAACAGAAGTCTTTACGAATGGTGTGAAGTGTGTCCAGAACATCAGCACTGGCCGAGGCTGGAAGTGTTGCTGCGTACTCGTCAGTAGACTTCAGGTCGATGAGGCAGTACATCACTTCGAAGGGTGTGCCCTTCGTTAATGCATGGATAGATGTATGATATGCAAACAAATAGCCTGGAATGTACTGATCCCAATCATCGGCTTGATCGCTGACGGGCTTATTCAGTGCAGCTGTGAGTATCCTGGTGTCACGCACCTTTATGCCGTATGGCGGTAGGTGGTATGCCGAGGCTAAACGATGGTCTGCTAGGAAAGAGTCCATAAGTATACCAATAAGTTTGTTTCATAAATTCACAACCCTGGTCACTGATAAGGCTATCCATGCAGCCTAGACGACATGCAACAGAGTACAGGAACTGTGTCACTGACTTCGCACTCGTATCAGGGATAGCGGATGTTTCAGACCACTTGGAGAAATAGTCCGTCATGGCGACGATGTGCATGTTACCACCTCCAGTTTCCTGTAAAGGACCGATTATGTCAATCCCAACTAGACTCAAACTTTTGGCAGGTACAGGTACGGGATTGAGTGACGGAGCTTCTTTGTTGACTTTGGGATTACTGATGAAACACTTCCGACATGCCTTCACGTATTCATGCATATCGTTCTTCATGCCTCTCCAGTAATATCGCTGGGATATTTTACCCAAGGTTTTATCCCGGCCAAAGTGCCCTGCCGTAGCGGCATTATCATGACAGTCTTTCAGTATGCTGGGCACACGGGTTCTGACAAAAACCTCCTTGTCGCCATGGAAGAGAGTTCCATTATCAGCACGAAATGGCTTTGCTGCCTGACGAAACTGAGACTTAGCATTCACACGTTTGGTTGGGATCCAGTTCATAGATATGCTGAGGATACTTTCAGCCAGAGCTGGTTTAGAAGTTCAAAAAACGGTTGGAGAGCTTATCATCTAGGATCGATTTTATGAATCAAACAGAATAATATGATCCTTGCCCTGAGCTGGACATCAAAGTGCGCCCGACGAGCGAGCTGTGTTCTGAAATGAATTCAACGTCATAGCACGAAAGATACCTCAGTCACGTGGCAACGTTACACATTTGGAAAGTTGCGAGTTGCCTTCCGCAACGATCTTAACGTCACAGTACAAATGTCGCCTTGGTGATGTGGTAATGTTACGCATGTGGAAATGTGAATCGCGCATAGCATCTGACTGAATAATTTTGTTTTCAACCATGTTACTATTTTGAAGTTATGAACGAAAGAAACTCTGGACATAGAAATATGCCAGTGACAGGATGGATTGTCAAACCAGCTTAATTATGTTAAAACATTCAAGAAACGCAAATACTAGCATATAAATACAACATCACAATCAAGCGTGTTTCTCTCGCATTTTTCTGAATATCTTCCTGTTCAATCAATTTTATATGGTTGCCGGACTCGCTCAGCATACGTTTAGAAATGATTTGATGTAGCTCCAAACTTGAACATCAAAGCCTGTGGTATTCTGCATGATAGTCGTGCCACCGCCCTCTGCTGTTTTGCATTTTATGACATTATTTTCTGAAATGTGATTGGCTTTGAACGATTTAATTATGCAAATATATTATGGCCTACATTTGGAACCAAATCTGTTGTTGTGAGCGATATCGGGCGTTCACAAGAAGAGTTTTCACTTCCATTCTTCGATAGCGACTGCAAGTTTTTCGTCGTTCATGATTAAAATTTTGTACACACATCAACTTGGCAGAGGTAAGGTCTATGTTTTCTCATTTACAAGTATATCATCTTATTATACGTTATATGTTATTCAAAATTCTATGGCATATTAATGAGCTATAGCTAATAATGTAACACCCCTGTTGAATGATTTTTCTGAAACAATGGCGTATTGATGCGTTCGTACTTAAATCGAAGTATGGCGTACTTCCTTTTGAATTGCTGCCATAGCCTGATAGCAGATCGTATACAGATAAAAGAATGACACATGATTCATACGACCGAACCACAGGTCGAATGTAGCCTTTCCTGGTGGTGTTGTTATACAGTTATATAAGATAATTTGTTTTAGAATTTTGAAACCTCGTACTTATTAAGTGACATAGCCGCACTCTGACGGTACTATACATATAAATCAACAAAACGTCGTGCACGGCTTGAAGTGACAATGTCAATAATTCCAACCGAATATGATTTAGTTGTTGGTAGAGGGTGATATAAAAAATCTCACAAGTATTGCTGGTTTGTGTTGTGTACTTAAACATTGATTATAATATTTAATGTTAATGTTATGTATTTGACTAGACAGTGTCTGAATTACTTTGTTTTTTTCCAGAATTGAACACCTATTGGCCATGCCATTTTCAAAATGGTGTGCTTCTGAAAGCCTTCATTCACAAAGGGGATGTTTGGAAACTGGAAAACTGAAATCAACTATTGGATTTGGTTGGAAAAAAAGAATCTGTCCATTACACAAAAACTGCTCCTAAGTTCTGTCAATCATGCATTGACGAAGTGGATGAAATCTATCCAGACTTGAACATTCCTTCAGCCGTGATGAGTCTGTGCAGCCGCCTTCCAAGCCACTGAAAGTTGGTTTCAACTCTCACAATGAAGAAGCTATTCCTGTGATGGGTGCACCAGGTCTCGCCTGAACAATACACCCATCTTTAATTGTTCTCATCTATATACTCAACCAAAATATTGCCCTACCAACATACAACAGAGAGAGAATATATTATTCTGGATTCCATTTTCATGAAAATATAGGTTGGGGCGGAAAACCGCTCCAGCCGCCTTTTGTGCAGAGTCAAATTTGTAAATATCACATAAGTCCTTATCTTTCCTCCTTGGAATGGAAGAGGCTGCCCAAATTAAATCCCGCGCGGATAAGGTCAGGTAACCAGTGCTTCTTTGTATTTCGGGATAAGATTTCAAAGACATCACATCAATTTGCTCTCTGTTCCAAACCCCTCCCCCCTTCCCGTTTTCAATGCCATCCCACCTCTTGTACATGCTTTCCTCTAGTTTTGTCATTCAACACTCGCTGTTGTTATATGTATGTCTGTACATGTATAGGTATATCAATTAATCCTATCTGTGTCATGACCATTTAAAGTAGCTTTATCCTGCGTTGTGCAACCTCTCCTAGACATATCATAGTAATGTATCTCACTTATTGCATCAACATCATACATATACCTTTAGCTGTCAAACAGTCATATTGTACTATACTTGTTATCATAATCTGCCTCATTGTAATGCTGGTAATTGATTTGTAGTGTACCTGCACTCGGGGATTACTCGGTATCCTATTATGTAATACCTGGTATTTTACGTACAGCTGTATGTGATTTTGAACACAATTTGCAACTTGAGAATTATTTATAAAATAAAATTAACCCAAACTATGCTGTTCCTCCACTCCTTCACAAAATATGAATCTGCATGATATATTGTTAAAGGCATATGATTTGGCCATAGAAACTCAATTATAAGCAGCCTGTAGGATAAACACCATCATGAAGTTTACAGATGAGGAATATTCTTATGACCACTGTCCACATTGCTATGGAAGTCATTGTAATAAAGCATAGTAAATTTCAATACAATCTGATCGGTGATCCCGTGAATTTGTGAACAATCCATTCCATATCTGGTAAATCTTAAGTATGCTAAAACGATAATGTTCATTACATATGTAATGATGCTCCTTTCTATCTGTAAAGCCTTAAATAATAACCTAACATCCAATTAAAACAAGAACAAAAGTTTTCAAAAACTCGAACAGAACAGGCCAACAAAAGTATGAAAACTTACTGTTGTGGTGTTTATGGGGGCATTCTGTTCAATATCAAACACCTGGCTGCTTTGTTATTCTATTTGATAAGAACATTCATTTTTAAACACAACTGAACACGAATATGAACACTCAATCAGACCCGGATGGACAACAAGCGAGATTTGAAACAATCATGGTACAGCGTACTTCGATTGGAGTACGCAAATATCGGTTGTGGAAATGGATTGACATGGCGTGTGATGTTATCATCCATAAGTCACAAATATGCCATACAATTTTCACTAAACTATATTTCATATAATCTAGACAAACTATGCTCCGCAAAAAGTAAGTTTTTAACTTTGCCAAACTGATACAAAATGATTCCTGCCTCATTAATCTTCAGGAAAGTCACGCGATAGCCGCCGTACTCAAGTTTAAAAACGAATATGAAAGCCTTCTCGTGCACGTGCAACGCTAAACATGGTCCCAAATCGAGGCTATGACAACTAAGGGGGTTTCCACGATTTTACCCAACCAAATCTCAGTAAATGATGTCACAATTTTGAATTGCTGCCATAGCCTGATAGCAGATCGTATACAGATAAAAAGAATGACACATGATTCATACGACCGAACCACAGGTCGAATGTAGCCTTCCCTGGTGGTGTTGTTATACAGTTATATAAGATAATTTGTTTTAGAATTTTGAAACCTCGTACTTATTAAGTGACATAGCCGCACTCTGACGGTACTATACATATAAATCAACAAAACGTCGTGCACGGCTTGAAGTGACAATGTCAATAATTCCAACCGAATATGATTTAGTTGTTGGTAGAGGGTGATATAAAAAATCTCACAAGTATTGCTGGTTTGTGTTGTGTACTTAAACATTGATTATAATATTTAATGTTAATGTTATGTATTTGACTAGACAGTGTCTGAATTACTTTGTTTTTTTCCAGAATTGAACACCTATTGGCCATGCCATTTTCAAAATGGTGTGCTTCTGAAAGCCTTCATTCACAAAGGGGATGTTTGGAAACTGGAAAACTGAAATCAACTATTGGATTTGGCTTGGAAAAAAAAAGAATCTGTCCATTACACAAAAAACTGCTCCTAAGTTCTGTCAATCATGCATTGACGAAGTGGATGAAATCTATCCAGACTTGAACATTCCTTCAGCCGTCTGAGTCTGTGCAGCCGCCTTCCAAGCCACTGAAAGTTGGTTTCAACTCTCACAATGAAGAAGCTATTCCTGTGATGGGGTGCACCAGGTCTCGCCTGAACAATACACCCATCTTTAATTGTTCTCATCTATATACTCAACCAAAATATTGCCCTACCAACATACAACAGAGAGAGAATATATTATTCTGGATTCCATTTTCATGAAAATATAGGTTGGGGCGGAAAAACCGCTCCAGCCGCCATTTGTGCAGAGTCAAATTTGTAAATATCACATAAGTCCTTATCTTTCCTCCTTGGAATGGAAGAGGCTGCCCAAATTAAATCCCGCGCGGATAAGGTCAGGTAACCAGTGCTTCTTTGTATTTCGGGATAAAGATTTCAAAGACATCACATCAATTTGCTCTCTGTTCCAAACCCCTCCCCCCTTTCCCGTTTTCAATGCCATCCCACCTCTTGTACATGCTTTCCTCTAGTTTTGTCATTCAACACTCGCTGTTGTTATATGTATGTCTGTACATGTATAGGTATATCAATTAATCCTATCTGTGTCATGACCATTTAAAGTAGCTTTATCCTGCGTTGTGCAACCTCTCCTAGACATATCATAGTAATGTATCTCACTTATTGCATCAACATCATACATATACCTTTAGCTGTCAAACAGTCATATTGTACTATACTTGTTATCATAATCTGCCTCATTGTAATGCTGGTAATTGATTTGTAGTGTACCTGCACTCGGGGATTACTCGGTATCCTATTATGTAATACCTGGTATGTGATTTTGAACACAATTTGCTACTTGAGAATTATTTCTAAAATAAAATTAACCCAAACATTGCTGTTCCTCCACTCCTTCACAAAATATGAATCTGCATGATATATTGTTAAAGGCATATGCTTTGGCCATAGAAACTCAATTATAAGCAGCATGTAGGATAAACACCATCATGAAGTTTACAGATGAGGAATATTCTTATGACCACTGTCCACATTGTTATGGAAGTCATTGTAATAAAGCATAGTAAATTTCAATACAATCTGATCGGTGACCCCGTGATTTTGTGAACAATCCATTCCATATCTGGTAAATCTTAAGTATGCTAAAACGATAATGTTCATTACATATGTAATGATGCTCCTTTCTATCTGTAAAGCCTTAAATAATAACCTAACATCCAATTAAAACAAGAACAAAAGTTTTCAAAAACTCGAACAGAACAGGCCAACAAAAGTATGAAAACTTACTGTTGTGGTGTTTATGGGGGCATTCTGTTCAATATCAAACACCTGGCTGCTTTGTTATTCTATTTGATAAGAACATTCATTTTTAAACACAACTGAACACGTATATGAACACTCAATCAATCAGACCCGGATGGACAACAAGCGAGATTTGAAACAATCATGGTACAGCGTACTTCGATTGGAGTACGCAAATATCGGTTGTGCAAATGGATTGACATGGCGTGTGATGTTATCATCCATAAGTCACAAATATGCCATACAATTTTCACTAAACTATATTTCATATAATCTAGACAAAACTATGCTCCGCAAAAAGTAAGTTTTTAACTTTGCCAAACTGATACAAAATGATTCCTGTCCTCATTAATCTTCAGGAAAGTCACGCGATAGCCGCCGTACTCAAGTTTAAAAACGAATATGAAAGCCTTCTCGTGCACGTGCAACGCTAAACATGGTCCCAAATCGAGGCTATGACAACTAAGGGGGTTTCCACGATTTTACCCAACCAAATCTCAGTAAATGATGTCACAATTTGCAAAACAGGTACTTCCTTCTGCGGTCGTCTTTGACCTGATAACATGCACGTCTTATGGCCAAGTTAACTTTTCAACATTCGCGTTAAAAATCAAATTTGCATGTCGCCTACATTTTGCACTTCGTTAAAAGCTATCACCCTGAGTAAGATTTGCATTACACTTGTTAATGAATGTTTATCAATTATTCTGGAAACATGGCCTTGTATTGCCTTTGAAGAAGGTGTGTGTAAATCCATCAAGCTATGTATGTTGCCTATCATATGTTCAATGGAGTCTCTATGTTTAGCTTTCAATGAACGTGCTTACATTTTAATAATTATGAGAATCGCAAATAACAGGGCAGGCGTTAATGGATACTTTGATATGGTTGCTGGTTATCTAGAGAAGCAACAAGATCCATAATTCATTTTGTTTTTTATATTCTACATAATTTGTGGTGTGTTACCCAATTACTTTTTCGATCGAACCAATTATGGCCTACTATGCATGGTTTGTACGTGCCAGAAAATATATAACTCTTGAAATAAACATATACCTGCGTCAATGATATAACAAGACGAGATCTAACTTGTGAATACGCATTATGTGATACTAAGAATTTGCCAATCGCCGAATCGCTAATGTATGGATGTATAGCACCTCACTCGGTATATTACATGTTATACAATGATCAAACCATTGATGTGACATTAAATTACAAAGTATTGTGACAGTTCTGATTTCGCTTCTACATGAGATGCCACTTATAGCAATTTGCTCATTGGTCGCACTACGATGATGATTCAAAGCATTTACTAAATGAGTCATTAAGCCAACAGAGTGCGCTTTACCTTAAATATATATCCTTTGCAATTTTTTTAATTTGAAGTCAACCTATAACAACGCCTGAAATGACTTGTTCGATCTTTTATTTTCATATACTATTTTACGAAGCCTGACCTGCTGTAATGTGCCTGTCTTCATATTGCTCCATTCACAGCTCGTATGCGTCGATTACATTTAGATTCAGTATTTATACTACAATTCCTTTACCAGCAATCCGCCAGTCCAGATTAAAGACAAAACAGCTTAACATGCGGTTAATAGACAAGACTGTACAACTCTGATTATAGCTATAAGTTGCATAAAGCACGCTGTATATCCTTCTATCTTATTAATGTATTCAAAGCATTATCACGATAATGATCATGTTTAAAATGCTACGAGGTTTGGGTACCGTTTAATATTTACAGCTTGTCAAAGAAGGCACCAAGTCGTGCCAAATCAACAAGCCGCTACCAACAAGAAGACCTATAGCTTATAACTGTCTCTATGTCACAATCACCCTACTTAGTCGCATCAATGGCCTAATAATATCAGAACGGATTTGTTTCTTTAAGCGAACTGTCATTGTGTAAATATTTTGTTAGGGCTTTTACCTTTTAGCAAGCAAGAGATACTTGTATGTGACATATTTGCATAAAAGCATGAAATACATGGCATTTTGATTGTTCTCGTGTCCAGCTGCGCAATTAAGGACCGATTGCGGAAAGATTCAACGGGAACCACGCAAAACAATCGTGACCCTATTGTCTGAGCGTTGCCAATGAGCGAGATATGTACGTGATATCATGAGGGAGACCGGAAATACAACATAAAGTATTACTCCGGTGAAGTTGCATGTTTTACTACACACCCTTTGATAACGAACAACAATTGAAAACGCCTCGATAATTGGTTTTGTGGCCGTTTTTTTCTGCGATGCACGCCCTGACTTCCATTATTAGCCTTGTTACATTTGGTTTTTAATAAGGACAGTTGGAATGACTTCCATATATATCAACACTGATAAGCTTAGCCATCAATGCATCTTAATTTGTGCAACTGCATGTTCATGACTGCAATAAAGAGTGACCGGATGATTGATTCTACTCTAGTAACGTAAGCCTATTATAGTCACTGGCAGATATTGTGCCCAGCTGGTCGCTAATAGAGTCGAAGGTGTGGAAAATCTGGTGAAACAAAGAGAAAAAGTCAGACGACCAAACTGTTCGAGCAGCTTTAATTAATATAAACTGAATTTCTTGCTGACTCAAGTAGAAAAACACATGGCGTCATTGGATCAAAGAGCTTATAGCTATGCTAAGAGGGCTCACCCTCGCCTACGACCGACAAAACATGTGAACATGTCACATGAGATCAGCGTGGTGCTTTGTCATAGCGTCTCTTGAAATACAATTAGGGGATGTGGTTGCCTCGAGGAATCAGATGTTTCACACAGACGCCTAGCCCAGAGACATTGGATCAACAAGAACTCAAGGAACTGTTGATGGTAGCACCACATGACGACGGGCGTGTGTTTCACTCTATTGCATACTAAACGCACAGCTGGTCTCATAGTTTTCATTTCGTTTGTTGGACAGCCAATATCGCCAATTTTGACTTTATCACATGGCTAGTGAACCTGATCTTTTGTCTCTAAAGTATACAC
>CM067350.1:67525652-67575507 GCA_034190875.2 Urechis unicinctus
AATATGAGTTTGTAACAAAATGTATCCGCGATTTACGCATAATGTTTCATGCAGAATTAAGGCAATTGTCGACATATATTAGCGTAGGTCACTAGTTCCACATGCTTCTTATATATCTCATAATAATACAATGTATCATAATCCGAAACAGAAATTGATTGATTGTTCCTATACACAATGCTTGAGAGATGTGATAAAAAAAGTCCTGGTCGTACCATAATTTTAACGGCTGGTTGCGATAAGCAGCTGTAATTCAAATTCTAGCTCATCTTGCAATCCATGCATTGCCCGGTCGTTCACTTATGTCGTGTGCGTTAAAAATTGCTTCTTGGGGCAATAAATAGGTAAATAAATACCCCGCTCCACACCAATAACTGCGGCGTCCGATCAAGCAGCCTTTAGAATACGCTTAAAGAATACCCGGGTGTGTTTGTATCGTTCTGCAAAGGAACGCGCACAACGAGGGAGTGCGCGTCCAATCAAATATAGCGCAGTGAATCACCATTGGATTTATACATGACGTCGTTCGAATGGCTATATACATTGACACTCACAGATACACTGTACCGTGTAGTGTCGTCGTCGACCACCGACTTTACCACTTTCCAGTTGTATCAGTCTTAATTACAATGGAATATATACTACATAATCAAGTACTAAATTACAAATTGGAGACACAATCAGACGCATAAAGCAAGATTTACTTTTGAGACCATAATACCAACCCTCCGATGATTTATTGCAAGGCACGCTTGGCATTTTCCACGGCTGTATCAAATACTACCATGAATAGGGATGAACTACTGTGCTTGATATGCTTGAATAAAACACCAAATTACTTTGCAGTGTGATTGTAATAATGTCAATGGAACCTCTGGGCTACCGGTGGGCTGAGGAATGCCATGTCATATCATTCAAGGGTAAATCACCTATATTGGCTTGATTAAATGCGCAACAGATCGCTCACCACTTTCTAACTATAGCTCGCCAGACTGCTTCATGAGGCAGGGCGCATTATTGGCTAATGTTTTAGGTATGGCAAATGTAGTGGTATTGCGGTACGTTAGACATTAGTCGCTTGGGGATTAATGTACGCAAAGCTTTATATGTGTGCCGAAGAGAGTGATGATAGAGAGTGATCCCAGTAAAACGTACAAATGATGCATCTTCTTATACTTGACACACACTGTTCGGGGTTTTGTATAAATAGTGTATTTATGAATCAATACACATGCTCTGTTTAGCATTCTTCGGGTAGTGATGCAAGAGAATAAGGTGCACCACTTTTCCATTGATTAGTTCACCGTAGCCATTTCATCAGATCGCAGAGCACTATGATTTAAAATTACTATGTACCTAGCGGTATAGCGCCTGATTTTAACAATATGAGCCCAATGTATACTTTCTAGGATGTTAGTACTTTGCAGAACCAACACGTTTTACTTTCAGATACATTTACCCAGAGAAAACAAATGCAGAATTTAGATTTAATCATCAGAAGCAAAGTATAATGCACATTGGATTGATGATAGTCGGACAGTGACATATGTGGTTTTGGATAAACGCCTCTCATCATTATGACGAGAGTATCTTAACATATCCGTGGATTATATAGTGCCTTTACTGACATTCGATTCATTCATTTGGTCGAATTTCACTGTAGAAATAACGCTGTTAATCAGCCATGTCTAAAACATTGGCATCGTGAAGTACTTGCTTTTTACACCATCGTGAGACTGACGATAGCATTGCATCAAACATATCGGAAGCGAATTGTGGCAATCGTTCAGTACAAATCCGCGGGCATGCTGTTTTCCTTGTCGCTGTAGAATTGCAGTCATGAACGTCAAGTCGCAAATCGATGGCTTAGTACAACGAGACAGTGTTCTAAGATGACTAAATCTGCATATGGAAAGCGTGCAGTTTAATCATGCAAAGTCTTATATTGTTTGAGCATGTGCAGACATTAAGATGAAAAAATGTAATGCTTTTAATTGCCACATGCATTTTCGTGCTCCGCAGAGCCCACTGACAAAAGTTTGACCATTATAACTATGGACTATTCTTATATTGTCTGTCACAATATAGTACAGCAATGCATCAGTACCTACATATCTTCAAATAATCTTACCCTAAATGGCTCCCAGAAATATTGTACTGACGAACATAGAGAGGGTGAAGCAGTTGTCCCAGCATGATTCCGCGTTAAAGAAAGGCAAAAACGATGAAACCAAACAGGTAGTCTCTTGATGCAAAGGTAAATGGTATTAGAGATGCAGTTTCTGTGATCATATAAGGCGTTATTCAAGCTTCAATTAGAGCAAGACACGTTTCATGAGCTGTCACATTACTTTTGCAGATAACTGCCGTATACAATTAGCAGTAAACCTAGGTTTATTGGCAGGAGCTTACAAACCTTGATCATATATCACACCTTTTACATATGCGCTACAGCGATTGCATACTATTGATGAAGTACTGAATACAAATGTGTTTGCAGCTATGTAGCAATAATAACTCATAAGTGAAATCAATAAATATATATCACGCAAGCATATGGATGGGGGTGGCTTGAGTCTGAAAGACAGTAACTAAGCTGGCAGCCACACCAGACAATACAATGCACATAAACAACTTGAATAATAATTAAGGTAATATCAACATAAACTCATGGACCGACCCGATGTAAGGAACGATAAGTCGTACAAGTCCATCTCCATCCTTTGTATAACAGTGTGAAAAGTTAATGGTTTAAAGCTGGATTGGTGGTATTCCATAGCTTATGTCCTTTTTGCATGTAGCCCTAAGTTAGGGATGTCATTACTGGATGTGTTTAATCTCGGAGAGCTACATACAAGTTATATACAAACGGTTTCAGCATGACTCTTGATTAAGCAATGTGACTTTAATAAAGGCAGTTAAAATATATGGCTACGTTAAAACCCATCCAGAGGTATCAAAGCTGACATGCAACATGAGTAACTTGATAACTCCGAAGTTTATCCTACTTTACTTGTCAAGATGCAGAGGTTGGAATATATGTACTATTAAGGTAAGTGTACAGACAGTAAATAGGGGCAACATGGCATTACTACGGCAATATTGATTACAATAGTCAATTTCATATTCCGTACCACAACCATGCATTCATCCCTTCTCTATTGCACTCAGTGCCTCCGCAGAATGTATCAGTTTACTCGATGTCCTAAGATACATAAAGCATACAATGGTATAACAATCTAATAATATCCCAAAAATCATCCAATTTTTGCATGATGAGTTTCTGTACCTGGTAATTCACAGACTGGAGAATATCCAACCAAAGTCCTGCCTTAGATTACCAGACACGACCTTTTACAAAACTCTTGCAAGGCGCCCACATACTCGAGTCTCTGAGAGGTGCAGTTAGTTTGCATTATCCTCACGCCGGTGATTTAAATGAGGCTGAACAAGACGGATGCAATGTGGAATAAATAACGTTAATAAAGGGAAAAAAGCTATTGTTCCGTTGAATCAGTGCCTCTATCTGAAACAAAGCAGCATATTAGGGTGAAAACATTGTTTAATATGTGGTCAAACCGTCATATTGATAACGCACTGTGAAGCACAAGATTATAATACATTTGGACGCTCCTCAAGGGATAGGGAATACAACGTTCACAAACGCCACCCATCCATAACTACTATCTATTGTTGCATCACTTTGTGAACAATCCTTGCAATGAAAATGTTTAATTGATTCAGTGTTTGTTTCTAATAGCGTAAGCCTAGATATCCGGTGATGGAATATTGACGAGAAAAGAACTGTATGTCTCTTGGTGTTTCTTTTGTTACTCTGTGACATTTAAACATTTTCCCAAACACTACTCGCAAACGCATAGCAACATTACTGCTTTCCTAACATATAGCATGTTCACATCGCCTGCGGTTCAGTCACAATTAGTTTTCGTAAATAGTATATATAAGGTTGGAAATAGATTGCACAGGTGAATTATTCTGTTATTCCTTATTTCGGAAACAATGATGATATGTAGCTATGGTGAACGCTTCATATCATCACATAGATCAAAAACATTATTCAACATGTGACCATTAACGAAATAATGTAATGATGGCATATTGCTTATCGAACAGCTCAAGGTTGCCAGATTGACTGATGTAGCCACCGAATGACAGCGATAAATGTCACACCGGTCAGTATTCCATTAAGATTAGAAGAAAACGACAAGTCGAGCTCTATCCCACATGTATGCTTATGTACATGAACCATAACCTTGCACTCACTTTCGCCTGAAAGGCTCTCTACAATAACAAAAACCTCCTCCGTGCGGTGTTTGTATCCACGATGATCGTGCTTATTTTTCACGGCACACTGTATATTGTGCATGCTAAACGTTTATGTGATTTATAAGTAAGTTTCCAGCGTAAGCATGTCACCTAGTGGGTAAATACTATAGATGAATTGGATAATATTAGTTTTTAGCAAAATCAATCCGGTTCGCTGAAAGAAATAATCAATGTATCAATGTATCAAGTTCAAATAATACACGTCCCTGAGGTCATGAATCCCAAGTTGTTGATGCTGTCATCATTGGTGCCTGCCACATAACCATTGCTTTTTGTTCCCAATAAACCTATATGTTATGTTTGAGCAGGTAAATGACACATGTTGTTGCAAACAAACGGCAGGGTCTTTGATGTAGAACACAGAACTTCCATGGTAACCTGCTAGGATATGAAATTAATCAGATCAAAAGAGCACTCAATGAAAGCACCTCTCTTCGTCGAAATAAGGAGCAAATGGTCTCAGTTTTACGTCGGGGATTAAACGCAGTGTCCTTATAAATGTGAATGATGCAGATAGTTCAAAACACCAGTTTCAAGTCGGCGCCCGGTAAAGACTGGGGGCATACCTTCGAAGTAGGGCACTAACACTGTTCTGCGGTAATTAGAGTACAAAATGACATCATATGTCAACTACATCACGTTGTACAATAACATCTTGTTGGGCATTGGGATGTGTGCAACTCGTCAATGTAAATGGCGCAATCGAAATGATTATTTACTGTCAGATAAATCGATCTTTTGTTTTGCAGATATTTTTAACGACAGCGTGCAATATGCACAAGCAACATACAACTCTGGGATGGGTGTAAAGAATGCTGAGATTAATGACTCCTCACAAATGCTTTCCTCATTATGTCATAGATCAATATAAGATATAAACCGTAAGTGTCATGGTCCCAGTGAATCATGAGGTTTATTATATTAGCAGTAGTACCATGATACTCGCATTAAGCTGGTGGAAGGGCTGTATTCAAACGGGAACTCCCAGACAACCCACTCCCCTTGTTACATATCGTAAAGGACCCAGTGAGTCATGCAGTATACCAGTTATAAGTTCAATATAATCATGCGATAGCAGTCGCATAAATGACCATACTGCTAAATGCTGGCAGCATTATTCATTGCCTTCAGATCAGGAGGGCGCTCTCTAAAATCTATGGGTAATATACCAACAGAATCATGTCTAACATGCTGGATCTGACCTTCTCCAAAAATATTTTAGAGCTATTAAAGTGCATTATGGGCTTGAATTAGGGATACACTTGGCTAGACTTCCCTTATGTGAAATATTTCTTCATCTATGGGTATATTACATGGCTACATCACAGCCCCGTATATATAATATATATATATATATATATAGATATATATATATATATATATATATATATATATATATATATATATATATATATATATATATATATATATATATATATATATATATATATATATATATATATATATATATATATATATATATATATATATATATATATGTATATATTGATTGCACTATCTGAGCTTTTACCGCCATTAGCTTTTTGCTGACGCCACTTTCCTTGAGGAAACCGGCCGGAACAAGGCAAAAGAAAGAAGCTTTAATCGTATGTGCTTCGCATGTCTTGCGTGCCGGATTATTTCGAGTAGAGCTGTTTCCGGAACCTGTTTCAAGCCGCCCAATGTTTGCGTGAGGTTTTGGGATTATGCCTTTCGGTCTTGCTAGCAGACAACCAGTATGTGTGGTGCCGGGGAGATTGTTCATCAAGAATACCGTGTTCCTCCAGTTTACTTAATGATATGAGAACTGAGCGATAATCTAACATGCCTCATAAGTTACAAATGAAACATGTATTATTCAAGTGGTTAGAGGTTAAAAGGTCAGGTAATGTCGCCACACAGCACACAATACTGCCAAGTTATAATACTTCTTACTAAGATTAAAATACACTGAAAGACAACCCGCCACACATAAAAAATATTGATGTTCTTGTGCGGATTGAATATCAGTGTACTTACAACATTCTCATCAATGTTCTATTATTTTTTTTATCTCACGTAACAAATGTGCACTGAATTACAGAAAAAGTCAAACACCTTCTTTATCCTGTTGATGAGATACCACATAACGGCTTCATCGTTGGATAATTTGTACGTCTTCAATTTGTACTGTTGAATTCAAAGCGTATTTTATGTTCTGTTTGGTTAGGCTACATGTCGTTATTACCCTAGAGTGTAGGCGGGAAATGTCACTTGCATCTTCACATTACAAGGAAAGCTTCGTTCCTCGATTTGCATTTCAAGTACTCCTGTACTGAGAGAAAAAACCGAATCTGTTACACCGCAAATAGCAACGGTGGCTCTGTAAGTCATTAGGCCTCTCCACTTGAATAAAACTGTAATAAAAACATCTTCAGGTCGACATAGAACAATGACATGTTATAAGATTTGGATAGGAGGGCGTTAAAAAAGTATTAACGTATGATGTTCTTATTTCAGCCACTTGTATTCACCGAAAGATTGGGTGGCCCTTGGCAGATTTTATAGTTCTGACATCAGGCGTGCTTCAACATGGCATCTCAGGACAAAAACTTGATAGTCTTACAACAATCACACAAGTACCCATGAATGCAAAGTCTATGACAATGGCAAAGTTGCACCCGCGGAATGATTTGCCGTGATCAGGGTCCTCGGTGGGAGCTCTGTGATCAATAGCGTGGTACCGTAGAATTTTGGCTGTCTGGTATTTCTGCCCAAATGGAATAATGTATTCCTGTTTATCTGTTGTTAAAGGATAAAGCAGATAATACCACGCATCGCGATAAAATGCCATACTCCTACAAAGAGTGGCATTTCCAAATGAAGCGAGTGCTTAAAGAAGTGATGCATTTATGAAGCCATTTGGAAACTTACCTCCTATTTGCAAGCTATTAGTATTATGTCACACATGGCAGCTACACTTGATTTAAGTGAATATGATTTGCTTTAGAGGCTATATTATAAATGCTGAAGAAATATGTTTCCTTTCTAATATTCTATGTGTCAGATTGTAGCAAACGTCTTTTCTCTCAACTCGGTCGAGCACATATCACAGCGGGTTCGAGGGTGGGATCTTAATTTATATTACAGAACTCAGTGGGATGTGTTCAAGACCTCTTACACAATGTGTGTTGGCAGATATATATAATCTGACTAGGTCTAGCTCTTATAATGGTCAGATAAATGCCCGTGATGTATGGAGGTAATGGAGGCAACGCGCGGATAAGGAAGACGACTAGATTTTGCATTAGGAGCAGTCTATTTGCTGATCTTCGTGCCACACACCGCAGTAAGGCCTGAGTCATTTCACTAAATATGGCTTTAACTAGCTCAGTGTTAATGACAACTGCACTCGAATATTAACTCATGTTACTAAGTTTATATTTATGATGGATAAATGGCGGAGATCCGTCAGTTACTTTTGAACGTGGATATTTACCTAGAATAGGTTACAAACTATTTCGCTGGATTTCCCCGTTTTCTATGACATCCATTCCACTTTACTTTTATGGCCACAGATCATATCACTGCAGAGTGCGCTGAATTCATACAGCTAGAATAGATTTATATCACTTGTTAACACACATGTCTGATCTCAATCCGATTGGTCACGACCCTTTAAGTCATGGTAGATTTAAAGATGGGTTTCGCATGGCTGACATTCGTCACACGACATTCCGCTATCTATGTAACTTCGATTGGACTAAGTGGGATTTGCCGATGGCGGAGTTGCAATAGACAATAATGATGCTCGGGAATGTGCAATTACACATGATTCACACGGCGGAGCTGTCAGACAGGTTGCCGCTGTGCGATGGTGTTTTATAGATGAGCTGTGCATGTGTTGGGGAAAATGGAAAAGACAAGCACCTTAATCCTCAAGAGCTCAGGTCATGGAGTTCAAAGGCCAGAGCATGATTATAATAAATCTACACGTGTTGCATTTTCTTCGTGTTATCAACTTCACTTTTTTGGCCGCAGAAAAATGTGACACTGGCATTAGGCGCACATGAATGACATGAATGAGTACAAATTATCATAGCCTCGTGCTTGCTTATGACTTACACATTCCATGCTTATCATGTAATTAAAATGGACAGATGTGCTTGCAGGCCAGATTCCAGTTTCATAACTCGGTAGTAGAATCTAGATTAGCAGCTGTAATTCCCATGCTAACGGGACTTGCATTTGATGGGTTGGCACGTCGTTGGCTCATATCAGCTCCGTCCAAAACTGCGTAACGAGTCAATAGATATGACACTCCACAGCGATATCTACCTCGCCGCCCATAAAGCACCATTTCGAAAACGCGAATCGTATGCCTTAGTGCTGAATGTTCCTAAAAGTGTTAAGCTAAGGGCAGCGCATTTGTCTCTAACCTAGCTTGCAGCAGTGAACAATTAATTTCGCCTAATGGTAATAGTGGCTGCACAATACTGAAAGCATGATGTCGCATATAAATCGATTTGTTTTGATGAGACACAGTAAAGGTGCACACTGTTCGATCAAAACAAAACGAGCTCAAAATCACCTAAAACGTTTCATGTGCACCCACACTCTGGCCATAAATCTCGGATAGAACTGTTTCACTAAACAAAACTGTTTTGAGTCACCACTTGCTGTGATAATCTAGAAGTTATCTAAGTGAACTCATAAATTCAAGCGTAAGTTCTGTAAGTTTATTAGTGCCGATTTTGCCCACAATCTGTTATAAGCGTATTGCAGTAATCTTTCTGGCTATCTATACACCGCCGCAGAACAAGGAAACATCCACTGGCCAAGATCGGCATGTTCGCTGTTTAGATGTCAAATATACATAAAGCAGGGCCCATATCGGCAATTACGTAAATGATACTAGACGTTTTAAATGTTCTAAATGTTTTTTATAATACTGCTGCCACATAATATGATAGGTAACCTATTGTTGCATTATAAAATCAATGGGTAATATACCAACAGAATCACGTCTAACATGCCGGTTCTGACATTCTCCAAAAACATATTAGATCATAATTTTACCAGAGGTTCGAGCCATTAAAGTGCATTATGGGCTTGAATTAGGATACACTTGGTTAGACTTCCCGTTATGCGAAATATTTCTCCATTTGTGGGTATATTACATGGCTACATCACACCCCGTATATTTACATGAATAGAAACTGCGAAAAGTAAAATCCAACTTTGAACTTGTCTAGGCAGGTGCGTGGCATGCTCTGATTTGATGGTTACCTTTACCACCATAACCCTGCATCCATCTAATTGAAGCTTTAATCGTATGTGCTTTGCATGTCTTGCGTGCTGGAACTCTACAAGATTATTTCGAGGAGAATTGTTTCCGGAACCTGTTGCATGCCTCACAGTGTTTGCGCGAGGTTTTGGAATTACGCTTTTCTGTCTTGTTAGCAGACCACCATTACGTATGGTGCCGGGGTGTTCGTCCAGTTCACTTAATGATATCAGAACTGGGCGATAAGCTAACATGCCTCATAAATTACAAATGAAACATGTATTATTCAAGTGGTTCGAGGTTAAAAGGTCAGGAAATGTCGCCACACAGCACAACATACTGCCTAGTCAATATAATTATTACTAAGATTAATATACACTGAAAGACAAGCCGCCACACATAAAAAAATATTGATGTTCTTGTGCGGATTAAATTTCAGTGTACTTACAACATTCCCATCAATGTTATATTAATTTGTCTCACGTAACAAATGTGCACTGAATTACAGAAAAAGTCAAACATCTTCTTTATCCTGTTAATGATATACTACATAACGGCTTCATCGTTGGATAATTTGCTCGTCTTCAGTAAAGTACTGTTGAATTCAAAGCATATTTTATGTTCTGTTTGGTTGGGCCATATGTCGTTATTACTCTAGCGTGTATCTTCACATTACAAGGAAAGCTTCGTCCCTCGATTTAAATTCAAGTACTTCTGTACTGAGAGAAAAAAACCGAATCTGGTTCACCGAAAATGGCAACGGTTGCTCCATAAGTCATTAGCCTTCTCCACTCTATAATAAAAACATCTTCAGGTCGACATGTAGCAATGACATGTTATAAGATTTGGATAGGAGGGTGTTAAAAGGTATAAACGTATGATGGTTCTTATTTCGGGCACGTGAATTCGTCGAAAGCGTGGGTGGCCCTTGGCAGATTTTATAGTTCTGACATCAGTCGTGCTTCAACATGGCATCTCAAGACCAAAACTTGATAGTCTTACAACAATCACACAAGTACCCATGAATGCAAAGTCTATGACAATGGCCAAGTTGCTCCCGGGAATGCTTTGCAGTGATCAGCGACCTCAGTGGGCGCTCTATGATCAATAGCGTGGTACCGCTGTCTGGTATTTCTGCCCAAATGGAATAATGTATTCCTGTTTATCTGTTGTTAAAGGATAAAGCAGATAATACCACGAATCGCGATAAAAGTGCCATACTCCTACAAAGAGTGGTATTCCCAAATGAAGCAAGTGCTTAAAGAAGTGATGCATTTATGAAGCCATTTGGAAACTTACCTCCTATTTGCAAGCTATTAGATTGTTTTAAGTGAATTTTATTTGCTTTAGAGGCTATATTATAAATGCTAAAGAAATATGTTTCCTTTCTAATATTCTATGTGTCAGATTGTAGCAAACGTCTTTTCTCTCAACTCGGTCGAGCACATATCACAGCGGGTTCGAGGGTGGGATCTTAATTTATATTACAGAACTCAGTGGGATGTGTTCAAGACCTCTTACACAATGTGTGTTGGCAGGTATATATAATCTAACAATGTCTAGCTCTTATAATGGTCAGATAAATGCCCGTGATGTATGGAGGAAATGGAGGCAACGCGCGGATAAGGAAGACGACTAGATTTTGCATAAGGAGCAGTCTATTTGCTGATCTTCGTGCCACACACCGCAGTAAGGCCTGAGTCATTTCACTAAATATGGCTTTAACTAGCTTAGTGTTAATGACAACTGCACTCGAATATTAACTCATGTTACTAAGTTTATATTTATGATGGATAAATGGCGGAGATCCGTCACTCACTTTTGAACGTGGATATTTACCTAGAATAGGTTACAAACTATTTCGCTGGATTTCCCCGTTTTCTATGACATCCATTCCACTTTACTTTTATGACCACAGATCATATCACTGCAGAGTGCGCTGAATTCATACAGCTAGAACAGATTTATATCACTTGTTAACACACATGTCTGATCTCAATCCGATTGGTCACGACCCTTTAAGTCATGGTAGATTTAAAGATGGGTTTCGCATGGCTGACATTCGTCACACGACATTCCGCTATCTATGTAACTTCGATTGGACTAACTGGGATTTGCCGATGGCGGAGTTGCAATAGACAATAATGATGCTCGGGAATGTGCAATTACACATGATTCACACGGCGGAGCTGTCAGACAGGTTGCCGCTGTGCGATGGTGTTTTATAGATGAGCTGTGCATGTGTTGGGGAAAATGGAAAAGACAAGCACCTTAATCCTCAAGAGCTCAGGTCATGGAGTTCAAAGGCCAGAGCATGATTATTATAATAAATCTACACGTGTTGCATTTTCTTCGTGTTATCAACTTCACTTTTTTGGCCGCAGAAAAATGTGACACTGGCATTAGGCGCACATGAATGACATGAATGAGTACAAATTATCATAGCCTCGTGCTTGCTTATGACTGACACAGTTCATGCTTATCATGTAATTAAAATGGACAGATGTGCTTGCAGGCCAGATTCAAGTTACGACCCAGTTTCATAACTCGGTAGTAGAATCTAGATTAGCAGCTGTAATTCCCATGCTAACGGGACTTGCATTTGATGGGTTGGCACGTCGTTGGCTCATATCAGCTCCGTCCAAAACTGCGTAACGAGTCAATAGATATGACACTCCACAGCGATATCTACCTCGCCGCCCATAAAGCACCATTTCGAAAACGCGAATCGTATGCCTTAGTGCTGAATGTTCCTAAAAGTGTTAAGCGAAGGGCAGCGCATTTGTCTCTAACCTAGCTTGGAGCAGTGAACAATTAATTTCGCCTAATGGTAAGAGTGGCTGCACAATACTGAAAGCATGATGTCGCATATAAATCGATTTGTTTTGATGAGACACAGTAAAGGTGCACACTGTTCGATCAAAACAAAACGAGCTCAAAATCACCTAAAACGTTTCATGTGCACCCACACTCTGGCCATAAATCTCGGATAGAACTGTTTCACTAAACAAAACTGTTTTGAGTCACCACTTGCTGTGATAATCTAGAAGTTATCTAAGTGAACTCATAAATTCAAGCGTAAGTTCTGTAAGTTTATTAGTGCCGATTTTGCCCACAATCTGTTATAAGCGTATTGCAGTAATCTTTCTGGCTATCTATACACCGCCGCAGAACAAGGAAACATCCACTGGCCAAGATCGGCATGTTCGCTGTTTAGATGTCAAATATACATAAAGCAGGGCCCATATCGGCAATTACGTAAATGATACTAGACGTTTTAAATGTTCTAAATGTTTTTTATAATACTGCTGCCACATAATATGATAGGTAACCTATTGTTGCATTATAAAATCAATGGGTAATATACCAACAGAATCACGTCTAACATGCCGGTTCTGACATTCTCCAAAAACATATTAGATCATAATTTTACCAGAGGTTCGAGCCATTAAAGTGCATTATGGGCTTGAATTAGGATACACTTGGTTAGACTTCCCGTTATGCGAAATATTTCTCCATTTGTGGGTATATTACATGGCTACATCACACCCCGTATATATACATGAATAGAAACTGCGAAACGTAAAATCCAACTTTGAACTTGTCTAGGTAGGTGCGTGGCATGCTCTGATTTGATGGTTACCTTTACCACCATAACCCTGCATCCATCTAATTGAAGCTTTAATCGTATGTGCTTTGCATGTCTTGCGTGCTGGAACTCTACAAGATTATTTCGAGGAGAATTGTTTCCGGAACCTGTTGCATGCCTCACAATGTTTGCGCGAGGTTTTGGGATTACGCTTTTCTGTCTTGTTAGCAGACCACCATTAAGTATGGTGCCGGGGTGTTCGTCCAGTTCACTTAATGATATCAGAACTGGGCGATAAGCTAACATGCCTCATAAATTACAAATGAAACATGTATTATTCAAGTGGTTCGAGGTTAAAAGGTCAGGAAATGTCGCCACACAGCACAACATACTGCCTAGTCAATATACTTATTACTAAGATTAATATACACTGAAAGACAAGCCGCCACACATAAAAAAATATTGATGTTCTTGTGCGGATTAAATTTCAGTGTACTTACAACATTCCCATCAATGTTATATTAATTTGTCTCACGTAACAAATGTGCACTGAATTACAGAAAAAGTCAAACATCTTCTTTATCCTGTTAATGATATACTACATAACGGCTTCATCGTTGGATAATTTGTTCGTCTTCAGTAAAGTACTGTTGAATTCAAAGCATATTTTATGTTCTGTTTGGTTGGGCCATATGTCGTTATTACTCTAGCGTGTATCTTCACATTACAAGGAAAGCTTCGTCCCTCGATTTAAATTCAAGTACTTCTGTACTGAGAGAAAAAAACCGAATCTGGTTCACCGAAAATGGCAACGGTTGCTCTATAAGTCATTAGCCTTCTCCACTCTATAATAAAAACATCTTCAGGTCGACATGTAACAATGACATGTTATAAGATTTGGATAGGAGGGTGTTAAAAGGTATAAACGTATGATCGTTCTTATTTCGGGCACGTGTATTCGTCGAAAGCGTGGGTGGCCCTTGGCAGATTTTATAGTTCTGACATCAGGCGTGCTTCAACATGGCATCTCAAGACCAAAACTTGATAGTCTTACAACAATCACACAAGTACCCATGAATGCAAAGTCTATGACAATGGCCAAGTTGCTCCCGGGAATGCTTTGCAGTGATCAGCGACCTCAGTGGGCGCTCTATGATCAATAGCGTGGTACCGTGGAATTTTGGCTGTCTGGTATTTCTGCCCAAATGGAATAATGTATTCCTGTTTATCTGTTGTTAAAGGATAAAGCAGATAATACCACGAATCGCGATAAAGTGCCATACTCCTACAAAGAGTGGTATTCCCAAATGAAGCAGGTGCTTAAAGAAGTGATGCATTTATGAAGCCATTTGGAAACTTACCTCCTATTTGCAAGCTATTAGATTGTTTTTAGTGAATTTTATTTGCTTTAGAGGCTATATTATAAATGCTAAAGAAATATGTTTCCTTTCTAATATTCTATGTGTCAGATTGTAGCAAACGTCTTTTCTCTCAACTCGGTCGAGCACATATCACAGCGGGTTCGAGGGTGGGATCTTAATTTATATTACAGAACTCAGTGGGATGTGTTCAAGACCTCCTACACAATTGGTGTTGGCAGATATATATAATCTGACTAGGTCTGGCTCTTATTATGGTCAGATAAATGGCCGTGATGTATGGAGGAAATGGAAGCAACGCGCGGATAAGGAAGACGACTAGATTTTGCATTAGGAGCAGTCTATTTGCTGATCTTCGTGCCACACACCGCAGTAAGGCTGGAGTCATTTCACTAACTATGGCTTTTACTAGCTCAGTGTTAATGACAACTGCACCCGAATATTAACTCATGTTACTAAGTTAATATATATGATGGATAAATGGCGGAGATTCGTCACTCACTCTTGAACGTGAATATTTACCTTGATTTTGCTATGAGAGAAATACAATGCATCAAAGTTGGCCTCATTTCTGTTGCAATTCCCGTTCATGAACAAGTGCAGAATTTATTTCAATAGGTGTATATTGTTAATTGAAGACCAGGGTAGACCCTCTAAGTTATTGATATGTTATGCGGTTGATCTGAACGCAACACCGATAGTGAAAGTAGATTGCGAGGTAATGGAGATGGTATGCTATTATAATTTTGACCAAAAATATAACAAAATTCAAGCTGCCTAAATAGCTAGAACCTAATTTACAAAGCAATTCGGCAAGAAAGCTTCGGCGGTTTAATGCGAACTACCACATGCACGACAGAGTCACACCCTTGATAGGAACATCGCGTTTTCAGCTGATACCCCACCAGCTTTCCTTTATGGCGGATAGCACATGTGGTACAAACAGATAATACAGATTACCCGAGAAGTTATGCAGCTAATCAACCACGTTGAACAGGAAATTTACAATTATAAGTTACCTGGTGTATACTTTAGAGACAAAAGATCAGGTTCACTAGCCATGTGATAAAGTCAAAATTGGCGATATTGGCTGTCCAACAAACGAAATGAAAACTATGAGACCAGCTGTGCGTTTAGTATGCAATAGAGTGAAACACACGCCCGTCGTCATGTGGTGCTACCATCAACAGTTCCTTGTGTTCTTGTTGATCCAATGTCTCTGGGCTAGGCGTCTGTGTGAAACATCTGATTCCTCGAGGCAACCACATCCCCTAATTGTATTTCAAGAGACGCTATGACAAAGCACCACGCTGATCTCATGTGACGTGTTCACATGTTTTGTCGGGCGTAGGCGAGAGTGAGCCCTCTTAGCATAGCTATAAGCTCTTTGGTCCAATGACGCCATGTGTTTTTCTACTTGAGTCAGCAAGAAATTCAGTTTATATTAATTAAAGCTGCTCGAACAGTTTGGTCGTCTGACTTTTTCTCTTTGTTTCACCAGATTTTCCACACCTTCGACTCTATTAGCGACCAGCTGGGCACAATATCTGCCAGTGACTATAATAGGCTTACGTTACTAGAGTAGAATCAATCATCCGGTCGCTCTTTATTGCAGTCATGAACATGCAGTTGCACAAATTAAGATGCATTGATGGCTAAGCTTATCAGTGTTGATATATATGGAAGTCATTCCAACTGTCCTTATTAAAAACCAAATGTAACAAGGCTAATAATGGAAGTCAGGGCGTGCATCGCAGAAAAACGGCCACAAAACCAATTATCGAGGCGTTTTCAATTGTTGTTCGTTATCAAAGGGTGTGTAGTAAAACATGCAACTTCACCGGAGTAATACTTTATGTTGTATTTCCGGTCTCCCTCATGATATCACGTACATATCTCGCTCATTGGCAACGCTCAGACAATAGGGTCACGATTGTTTTGCGTGGTTGCCGTTGAATCTTTCCGCAATCGGTCCTTAATTGCGCAACTGGACACGAGAACAATCAAAATGCCATGTATTTCATGCTTGCAAATATGTCACATACAAGTATCTCTTGCTTGCTAAAAGGTAAAAGCCCTAACTAAATATTTACACAATGACAGTTCGCTTAAAGAAACAAATCCGTTGTGATATTATTAGGCCATTGATGCGACTAAGTAGGGTGATTGTGACATAGAGACAGTTACAAGCTATAGGTCTTCTTGTTGGTAGCGGCTTGTTGATTTGGCACGACTTGGTGCCTTCTTTGACAAGCTGTAAATATTAAACGGTACCCAAACCTCGTAGCATTTTAAACATGATCATTATCGTGATAATGCTTTGAATACATTAATAAGATAGAAGGATATATAGCGTGCTTTATGCAACTTATAGCTATAATCAGAGTTGTACAGTCTTGTCTATTAACCGCATGTCATACAGTGGCTAAGCTGTTTTGTCTTTAATCTGGACTGGCGGATTGCTGGTAAAGGAATTGTAGTATAAATACTGAATCTAAATGTAATCGACGCATACGAGCTGTGAATGGAGCAATATGAAGACAGGCACATCACAGCAGGTCAGGCTTCGTAAAATAGTATATGAAAATGAAAGATCGAACAAGTCATTTCGGGCGTTGTTATAGGTTGACTTCAAATAAAAAAATTGCAAAGGATATATATTTAAGGAAAAGCGCGCTCTGTTGGCTTAATGACTCATTTAGTAAATGCTTTGAATCATCATCGTAGTGCGACCAATGAGCAAATTGCTATAAGTGGCATCTCATGTAGAAGCGAAATCAGAACTGTCACAATACTTTGTAATTTAATGTCACATCAATGGTTTGATCATTGTATAACATGTAATATACCGAGTGAGGTGCTATACATCCATACATTAGCGATTCGGCGATTGGCAAATTCTTAGTATCACATAATGCGTATTCACAAGTTAGATCTCGTCTTGTTATATCATTGACGCAGGTATATGTTTATTTCAAGAGTTATATATTTTCTGGCACGTACAAACCATGCATAGTAGGCCATAATTGGTTCGATCGAAAAAGTAATTGGGTAACACACCACAAAAAATGTAGAATATAAAAAACAAAATGAATTATGGATCTTGTTGCTTCTCTAGATAACCAGCAACCATATCAAAGTATCCATTAACGCCTGCCCTGTTATTTGCGATTCTCATAATTATTAAAATGTAAGCACGTTCATTGAAAGCTAAACATAGAGACTCCATTGAACATATGATAGGCAACATACATAGGTGGATGGATTTACACGCACCTTCTTCAAAGGAAATACAAGGCCATGTTTCCAGAATAATTGATAAACATTCATTAACAAGTGTAATGCAAATCTTACTCAGGGTGATAGCTTTTAACGAAGTGCAAAATGTAGGCGACATGCAAATTTGATTTTAACGCGAATGTTGAAAAGTTAACTTGGCCATAAGACGTGCATGTTATCAACGCATATGTGCTATGCATCCTACCTCAGAACAGAATACCACAGGCTGTGATGTTCAAGTTTGGAGCTACATCAAATCATTTCTAAACGTATGCTGAGCGAGTCCGGCAACCATATAAAATTGATTGAACAGGAAGATATTCAGAAAAATGCGAGAGAAACACGCTTGATTGTGATGTTGTATTTATATGCTAGTATTTGCGTTTCTTGAATGTTTTAACATAATTAAGCTGGTTTGACAATCCATCCTGTCACTGGCATCGGGTTAATAGTTTTCAAGAAACTTTTCACTAAAACAGGTCAATATATGCTCTACTGCGGTACCATATACTTGTGTATAATTATGCGACTTCATTGCGCGGCTATCATTACATATCACTCTCAGAAAATATTCATGTTCTTAATGTGTTGCACTTAATAAATACCGGGGGCTTTGTTCCTATCACTAAAATTCGTTCTGATTATACTCTTATCGACATTTTACCAACAATGCAGTTTTAACACTTGCTCATCCCTTCCAATGCTCTTGCGTAGGCCAGAATATACCCCGGGGTATAATCTAGCCTAGGTCAACCTATACCTCCCTAGGCCAGATTATACGCCGTGGTTTTTTCGTAAATTAGTCTATATTTCTATGTCCAGAGTTTCTTTCATTCATAACTTCAAAATAGTAACATGGTTGAAAACAAAATTATTCAGTCAGATGCTATGCGCGATTCAAATTTCACATTCCACATGCACATTTGTACTGTGACGTTAAGATCGTTGCGGCATCACCTCGCAACTTTCCAGATGTGTAACGTTGCCACGTGACTGAGGTATTTTTCGTGCTATGACGTTGAATTCATTTCAGAACACAGCTTGCGCGTCGGGCGCACTTTGATGTCCAGCTCAGGGCAAGGATCATATTATTCTGTTTGATTCATAAAATCGATCCTAGATGATAAGCTGTACAACCGTTTTTTGAACTTCTAAACCAGCTCTGGCTGAAAGTATCCTCAGCATATCTATGAACTGGATCCCAACCAAACGTGTGAATGCTAAGTCTCAGTTTCGTCAGGCAGCAAAGCCATTTCGTGCTGATAATGGAACTCTCTTCCATGGCGACAAGAGGTTTTTGTCAGAACCCATGTGCCCAGCATACTGAAAGACTGTCATGATAATGCCGCTACGGCAGGGCACTTTGGCCGGGATAAAACCTTGGGTAAAATATCCCAGCGATATTACTGGAGAGGCATGAAGAACGATATGCATGAATACGTGAAGGCATGTCGGAAGCATTTCATCAGTAATCCCAAAGTCAACAAAGAAGCTCCATCACTCAACCCCGTACCTGTACCTGCCAAAAGTTTGAGTCTAGTTGGAATTGACATAATCGGTCCTTTACAGGAAACTGGAGGTGGTAACATGCACATCGTCGCCATGACGGACTATTTCTCCAAGTGGTCTGAAGCATCCGCTATCCCTGATACGAGTGCGAAGTCAGTGACACAGTTCCTGTACTCTGTTGTATGTCGTCTAGGCTGCATGGATAGCCTTATCAGTGACCAGGGTTGTGAATTTATGAAACAAACTTATTGGTATACTTATGGACTCTTTCCTGGCAGACCATCGTTTAGCCTCGGCATACCACCTACCGTCATACGGCATAAAGGTGCGTGACACCAGGATACTCACAGCTGCACTGAATAAGCCCGTCAGCGATCAAGCCGATGATTGGGATCAGTACATTCCAGGCTATTTGTTTGCATATCATACATCTATCCATGCATTAACGAAGGGCACACCCTTCGAAGTGATGTACTGCCTCATCGACCTGAAGTCTACTGACGAGTACGCAGCAACACTTCCAGCCTCGGCCAGTGCTGATGTTCTGGACACACTTCACACCATTCGTAAAGACTTCTGTTCCACAGTCTCCAGCAACATCACCAGTGCAGAGTCTCGCTCGTCAGGAGAAGTGTTATGATCGTCGCCATGAAAGCAACAAAGAGATTCTCACAGGGTCTATATAACAAACAGTCGGCGTATCCACCGGATTGGATCGAAGCTGCAGCCCCACCGGATTGGTCTATGAACTTTTGTTGAGTCGCTCAGCAAAGGCCGTGTCAATCTAAAAAATACAAAGACCGACCAGATTCTAAGTAACACCTAACACGCCAGCATCCTCAAGATCTCCACAGATGCCATATCATCATAAGATGCTCCCTAGGACCTTGAGCTCCCAATCAGCGACTTGATTACTGAACGCTCCTGTGACAACTCATAGGACAAACCCAAGCAGCCAGAGACCAAGTGCAAAAAGTGTCAGCAAAAAGCCCAAGTCGACCAGGATGTTCAACCTACTCTCGAGGAGTGCTCGAAAAAAATCTCACAGCTTCCAAAAACCCTATTGGCTAGGTCCGCATCACCCAGCCGAATGCAGACCTCTTGCAGTTTCTCACGGTGTTCCAGCATTCTGTAAGTTTGACCGTCATGGCGTACAAACTGGTTTATGTTAAGCTGTTTGTCACCGCTATCCAGTATCGAAACCACAATTGGCTGGTTTTGTGTGGCCAGTCGAATGGTCTGCATGAGGTTTCCCTCATTTATCCGAAACTGCTCGGATCAGTGGAATTGTATGCCCGTTGACCAGGTATGGCAGTTATGCGCAATGATCTCAATTGGCCGGTGCCAGGCCTAATAGCAATGTTGCAATCTCTGTCAAGATGATGGCACGTTTAATGATCCTCTGGATGTCTTCAATGACAAGCTCCTCCCACTGCTGAATTTTGCGTCTCCTAGCCTCAGGCCTTCGAAAGCACATTCAAAGAGTTTCAATGCCCTCTTGGCACTGCAGTTGAGGTAGCCGTTCCAGAGCGGCTCCAGATTGGCGGGGTCTGGCTCGTGAACAGGAAACAGGCCGTACACTACAGTGGTGACTGGGTAGGCGTTCTGGTAGAATTACTTATTGATGTCTACTTGAAGTCCTGGTTTGGTGGATAATTTAGCAACGTACCGGCCCTTCTTTATCTCAGCCCTGGCTGGGTCAACGATCCAATCACCCTCAGCCCCCTTCTGCAAAAAAATTGATGCTCAAGAGGTAGTCACCAACTAGCAGGGCATGTAGAATCTTTGTCGCCCTCACCTCGTCCAGAGTGGCATCCATGTTTTCCACGTTAAATAAACTATAACAAGTTCGTTCTTGGCGTTATCCAACATTTCAACCCACGTTAAGCTGGCCTGGTAGAGTTCGTTCTCTGCTTGCTGTGCGCGTGTCAAAGTTTTACTAATTTGGATTTTCTGCTACAGATTTCTGTATACACTAATGTGTCCGTAAAACTAATAAAGATGTTTATATACAAAAAATCAGTCTCGACCAGTGCACTCATGGTCTACTTTGAAAAGCACGTAGAACGGTCCTTTATGGTTTGTATTCTGTTCTGAAGTTTTCTAGCCTCACAGCGCGGACATAGTTGCGGTTCGCTGTGTGCCTACCCCATACTTTCCACAACAAATTTGGAGCGATAAATTGTAGCTTTTAATGCGCGCTATCTTGACCAATCACTGATCATTCTAGCACCTGGTTCTGCATGTCTTGGTTGAACCGATTCCATGTTCGGCATAATCTGTAAATGTATAAATTTTCCCTTCACCCACTTGCCGCAGAGGGTGTTGGACCATCTTTGAGAAATGTTGCAAAATGTGGGCTATCCGTGCGCAATTTGCAAATATGCAACGCATCGTTTAATGGCAATATTTGCACGGAGTTGCCCATAGTAGGGTTCTTGTAGGTATCTTGCCGGAGTCCAATTGCGCAGTGTGCTGCACAAGCAAAATGTAAGGAAAATAAACTTGCGTTTGCTTCATTAAGAAAGGGTATGATTTAGAACGGACCTCTCCTACTTATGTTTCACAAAACCTCCCTATAGAGGGCAACCACGATGCATAAATAATAAGCTCTCAAACCAACCCTTTGCAGACAGTGCAATTATATTACTAACTTGTATCGTTAATCTCTATTAGCTTAGAGACAATACTTCCATTGGCGTTTTAGAATCCACGTGGTGAGCAACCTACGTAATGCTAGCAAATCAACAGTTCAATGCAACGCATTTACTGGCATTGAATGCCAACAAAAATCCTGCACAGACATAACCTAGTTGTTTTGTTATGTTTGCATGTGTGTTACAGGTTGATATGGCAGACAAAATCTCAGTATGGATTAACCTTCCAGTGCTTTAAATATACATCTGTAATCCCAAATCATAGTAACTCTTAGTGTATACAAATCTATTAGAAGATCTATTGCATAAGAATTAAAGGCAATTAACCCATGCCATTAACGTAATCTATGTCATGACCTAATGTTCCGATATGAAATTTCCGCTGTAATTATTCTAGATTTGTATTGAAAAGTTCGCATTATAACATGCATACGTTCGTGATTAATTCCGCGCTCCTTTGTCACAGGGACCATTGGCAATTGTCTGAAACCACAAGCCGGGCATCAAGCTCTCGAATATGCGTATTAATGTGCACTTACACCATGGCATGTGGAACACAATAGCCGATGTTGGAATATGGTACCATTATGATCTGATTCCACATTAAGAGTGCCTTGTCGATGTCATCTTTGGCGAGCATTAGTACGCTCCCTGAATGAATCATTACACATTCGTCATTATTTTATGCGTCATTTTTACATGAAAGCAGACCGCTATTTCGTATTAAGTTAACGGATTGGTTACAGTCTTCAAGCACAAAATGGCAAGAAGTTTATCAAGACCAGCAGAAACAATTTAGCGGTGATGCCGGTTTACACATAAAAAGGTACTCAGAAACATGTGCTCTCGGTGAGCGATGCTGGAGCTGGTTCTTATCTCGCATGTTTTAGGTGGCGTACCGCTTGGAAATTTGTCCCGACAGTGTGTTGCTTTGTATTGGCTGCTGAATGCAATATAACACTTGTATCTAATACTAGCCCTGGTTTAGCCACATTGAGTATGCATATTTTGTATTCTTTTCAAATGGATTATCACGCTGGCCTTAACAAAGCCAGTAACTGACCTTTGTCACATATAACAAATGAGGCAATTATATAAGCAATAATTATCATCCGCTCTGGGATGAGATATCAGTGACAGGCTCATTGGATTGTGCATCTCTGGCAGACGCAATACGCCAACGCAAGTACGTCATTGCTACGTTAATCTAGGGTGAGGGATTCTTGCACACTCCCGAATTAATTGCATTGATTCGATTTATTGCCGTCAGTAAACTATTTTAGGTAATTATAGTTTGGTTGAGAATATATGCAGGGTGCAGTTGTGGTAGTGCAGCGTGTCATTGTGCAATACAATTATCAAGAAATTGATGAAACGCAATCTAGCATTTATCCGATTGTCTTAATCATTGCTAAACATAAATCACACATATCTTCGTAATGGGCATTAATCAATGGTGCGTCTGAGTCTCTCTCTCCCTCTCTCTCCCCCCCCTCTCTCTCTCTCTCCTCTCTCTCTCTCTCTCCCCCCTCTCTCTCTCTCTCTCTCTCTCTCTCTCTCTCTCTCTCTCTCTCTCTCTCTCTCTCTCTCTCTCTCTCTTTCTCTCTCTCTCTCGGTCTCTCTCTCTCTTCTCTCATTCTCTTTCTATATAGAATATATATATATATATTTATATATATATTTATATGTATATTTATTAAAAAATATGTCTTTCGTTTTTGCAAACTTGTAGTAACCAATGTTCATTTCGTACGACTAGAACTGATTGATTTGTTTTATCAAAGCCCCCACATTGTCTGATCTCACCAAGCACTACACGGATTTGGATCACCTTCGCAAAAAATAGTTGCGAGTTATGGGGGAGGTCGGGCGGCTTTACGCACGCCAGGCAGCCGTCATTTGAAATTCCGCTACGTAACCAATGTCGGTATTTCCACTCACGGAATGTGGTAATAACCACGTGGCGTTGATATTTGGGTCGGCAGAGATGCTCGAGAATCTGAAACTTTTCATGACGCATGAGTCACGTTGCGAAGATACCAGAGAGGGTTATCCTGCGCAATGGTGTTTTGTCGTGGGATGATAAGTGCACGATGAAAGATTGTACAGTGCAGACGGCTTCCTACCATGCGCTGAATTAACACCACGTTTTTTATTTGCGTGTTCAATATATTTCGTGATTGGAAGGTTATTATTTCGTATAACCTATACATATAGAATAGTCGTTATGCAACAATTGAACAGGCAGTGTGTTGACGTTAATTCGTTATTACTGGCTGCATCTAATCATAGGGTAGACATGAATGAGTTTAAGTCCCCAGAATCTCGGACTAGCTTTTTACATAAATGGTGACAGATATTGACTCTGGTGGATCAAATTATGAGCTCAGGGATGACCTGGTTCTTGCCCGCTAGCTGAGATCAGCGTCTATATTTATCACGCTATCTTCGCTTGGGAACATGGCGTCTGGGTCAGGTTAAACAGAATTTGAGTTAAGTTTATATCATCAGCCGGTTAAGATTATAAAAGTAAGAGATATGAGGCACAGAGAGGTAAAACAATCCCGCTTTAAAACGTCACATCACAGAAACTATTGTAATGGCTTCAGTCTTTGAACGTGATCCGAGACTAATCAACTGTCCGTTGCAACATGACGGTAGGTAGTAAAACGCGTATAAATGGCTAATATTTAGAAGCACGCCAGGTTAATCTGTCGCGGCGATGCGCGCCCTAGAGCGGCTACACGGCACGTGTCCAGAAGTTACTGCCAAGCGGTAGTCATAATTTACAATATTTATTCCTAGGATAGATGTAATCTCAGGGACAATTCTGCAAGTGTCACAATTGACTTCACGTGTGGACGAAAATGTAATCATTGTAGCGTGTAAGTCAAAAGTATAAAGGATGTATTAATCGACTTTTTACTTTGCATTCAATTAGGAATCGCAATCCAATCGCTGGGGTAAAAACAAACACAGAAATAATCAGATATAATTGTCTTGTTGAATTCGAACAAGGTCTGTCTTGCAACGACTGGAAATGTTATGCTGGAGTGTTGAGAAAGTCAGACAGACAACTTACTTCAAAGGTTATGATTCTACAGTACTCCGCAGGATATATATAAATATAAATGCACACACACACACACACACACACACACACACACACACACACACACACACACACACACACACACACACACACACACACACACACACACACACACACACACACACACACACACACACACACACATATATATATATATATATATATATATATATATATATATATATATATATCATGAGGTACAATACAGCAAATTGACTTGCTTTGAAATTATCGTTCATTTGCACCCATACTGTTGATGATAGCAGAGTTTATTCACAGCAGATACACCAGCAAATGCACTACACCCTTTATGCTATAGATGAGCCTATTCATCTTGATCTATGCCCAAATAGACAATGCGGTACAGAACAGCAACCCAACATATAATTACAATCACAAAATGATATTTGCTTCAAATTCTTCAACGCTTATCTGTTAGCTGCAAAAACTCACATTATCGTGACTTTTAGCGTTGACAATTTAACTGCAAAGATGATTGGCAGTAGATTCTTCAGTATTGAAAAATGGTACTCGTCCTGATTATTTAACCGAACTCGGAATGAAAATGATTTTATCGTTGACATTTTTGTGTTGGGTTGTCTGTAACATTTGCAACGAATCCCCAATCCAACTTACTCTAACAAATAGGAATTGCGTTGTTGTGCTTTAAGGGCTGCCACGTTAGGTTATGCACGTCTTCACAACGTAATCAACAGTGAGTGTAATGTAGCAAAAATCATAATCAGTTTAATGTAAGGTAATTGGAGGAGAGAGACTTTTGTAGAATATCCAAATGGTCAATTTGTTTTGCTGAAATCTATTTATATACATGGTGCATAGCTTAAGAATGCTACGTTCGATTAGTACACGGACCAGCTTAATGAAAAGTGTAATGGAAGACAGTTAATTAAAAAACGAGGATTTTACAAAATCGTATGATTGCGGTGCATATGACCTTCGATACTTATTTGAAAGGGGCAGACATATGTGTAGACAGAAGTTGTTTATAGCAGGACAAGGTGGTAGCTATTTAAATGTAGTGTGGGATATTATTTCCATCTTTATTGTCCCAGTTGGCAATGTGTTATTGTAACACCCTATACCTATCCAGTCTCACCTGAGCTGCATTTATCGAGGAAGCTGAACTGGCGAACCAATGAACACTGTCCTAAAATCAGCTCGGTATATGGGGGCCAGCGAGGCATATGAAAAGTAACATGACAAATGGTGTATATAAATGATTGTTGGTCTGACAAGCTCGTTAAAATATTCGGTGGTAAGTCCATTTGCATCTTTAAATCATGACGATTACATATAAGTGGATATTGGGTGCGGACAAAGTGTTGAGCAATTGCCGTAACTAGCTCTATAGCAAAGGTTAACCTGTTCGCTCTCTAAGACAAGTTTGAACATACAGCTGCACAGATTAATACGCGTTGACGGCTGTGCTGATCGGCGGTGATTAATTTGGAAGACATTATTGAATAAGTTGGTGAGGTACTAGCAATAGAGGACTAGGCACATTACGGAGAGAAATGGCAATCAGGATAGCTTAATATCAAAGTTGTTGTTCTCCCATGTATAGCACATTCACAGTATTGTAGTGTGATATATCCACATCCAACATAACTACTATCTATAAACACTAATAAACTGGAGATTTCGAGAACTCTACAACCATATTGGTATTTTATGGAGTATCGAGAGTAAGAAATACAAAGGAAAATATAATATTGACTAAGATGGTCAAAAAGTTTGTGACTGCCTTCAATGACTTACTAAATTATTTCAACACCAGCTTTGTACCAAAATGCAGTTTTTATATTTTCTTATCATCAGTTCTAAATTTAGAACCAGTTAATGGGAATATGTATTCCGCTTTTTCTTTATCGGGTAGAATACCTAGTGTTTTAATCGATTAAAGTTTGCACCACACACCAAACCGACTATTGCATTGGTCAGCATTCCCTTCGTTGACAGTATTCGAATAGTGACGAGTCTTCTATTTATCTTTGTCTTATAGACAGTACATTGAATGTTATAATGGTAAACGGCCTACATATAATTTGCAATTAAGCCGGTCAAAGCACAGATGTGTTCGATGAAACGACGAGACAAGCAACACCTTGTATGCCGGTCTGGGTGTTTCACATGTTGATAGGCAGCTACGCATTTATATCGTCATTATGAATGAAGGTGCTGGTACTGGTGTTGACAATTTTGTTTTAGAGACAACGCGTTATACGACGACAATCTGCAACTATGCTCTCTCGTATCAAATACTGTTCATTGTGGTCTATTGTGGTATCGAACACAATTCCCTACAACACGTACAGGCATAATTGAATTCCAATGCAGCAGGAATTAGAAGCATATGGTAATTAATACGCATTATATTTGTGATTACAGAAATTCAATGCCAATGACTTATCGATAATACCAGTTACCGAAAAACTAATTACAAGGTCGAAATTCGTACACTGGGCACACCTTGCATATGTTCATTATATGCCCATGCGGCATGGCCCTTGTAACCCAAGGCGTTGAAATATGGCGCCATTATCAGCTCTTTCCGTGCGAAGTACAATCCTCGAATAACATCATTATACATTCTTAAATCTTTTTATGCATGACGACGGGACTATTCATAGATTGAAGCATCGCACAGCATGGCACATCTGAGATAGATCTCTCGAGTGGCTTAACGCATTATTATCTTCATATAATTGGCTGCATCAAATTGCAATATTGGCTTTAGATGACATAAATGGGCTTAGTTTACCAGAACCTCATTATTGCTTACGAGCTGTCACATTGATCAAATTCAGCGTTGGAAATCGAAATACATGTCAGTATATGAAATGTAGATATGTGAGCCGGAGTGTTCCACCCCATGTAATGACTCGCTCTTAGTTTTCCCTGGAATGATTCATGATCATTTGAATTCACCTTACCTGCTCAACATCAAGGATAAAAATCAAATCAAAATAATGTGCTTGTGATGATGGCATTTGCTGTCCTCTGAGCCAACTTGCGTGCTGGGGCATGCCTTGTCATATGATGAGAGGAATTCGTTATTACTGTTCCATGGCTTAAAAGGGATTTTCAGATCAATGTATCACCATGCATCACCATGAGCAGTCTACTGGTCAAGGTCGGCCCATTCGCTGTTTAATGCGGGAAATAAAATAGGAACGACCCAATAAGAGTAGACATTTATGATGAATACTGCACTAGAGAATGTCAGCAGGTCCCTTTTATCGTTTTTCTGACACCCTAAGTGTAGTTAGAAGAGACGAAGGCAAAGGCGAAAAATTAAAATTGTACTGCCACTTTTGTTGCATAATAAAGTTATCATGCTAAAAAGAATAAGTTAGCTTGCCAATAGGATGATACGCGTTAATATTATATCTGTGGTTATTAGGCGATAGTATAATGCATATAATTATCACCACATTCTCTTCTGGGAACATTCAAAGTAGTAACACCGAAAGGACGTGATAACATTTCCGTTGCATGGTGACAATATGACATCAACCAAACCATCACTCGTTGCTACTAATCAAATGCATGTAAAAGAGTTTTTGTGTAAATCTAGTTATAACATATATTGCCTGCAATCAAACATGGCTATAGAAAAAACCCACTGAACAGCTGTTTGCCCACATTGACAGTGAACGTGTGGTGGATTATTAAAACAGTATCTAATTCAATAAGCCCACGCATCTAAACTGGCGATACCAGCTCAAAGGAATAAGGTAGGCGTTGTAGAATGTATTGCTGAGAGAACAACGTTATACCTTGTAATTCACTGCTTTCTGCTATTCTAGATCTTAGCATTTATCTTCATCCAGTCAATACATATAAGGCTAGATAAGATGAGAATATTATTTTGATTCATTTGGCTGTGAATAATTCAACCAAAACTAAGCGGAGGTTACATTCATCGTTAGGTGAAAGGATATTGTTTAGATCAAGGATGTCAATTTCGTCCAGACTGGAACATTATATCCCTTGAAATTTAATCTGGGTGATTGGATTCTAAATCTTACCAAACATTGCCTTTTGTATGTTCTGAACCATATCTATAAACATTGCATGTGTCATTCTGGTAAGGAGATACTGTCTTGCTGCCTCAAGTGTCAAGATGATTTTGAGAAACATCCGAAAAATAATTTTAGTGTCAGTTCAAATAAGAAATATTTCTCTACGGGTGTTTACACAACCAGGCTCCATCACACCCCGCATTGATAAGACTAGTAACTGTGGAATGCAAAACTTTACATAAAATTGCATTGAACAGGTCCAAGCCTTGCATCCATCTGATTGATTGGGCTATCTGAGCTTTTACCCTCATTTGCCATTTCTCAATTCCATTTTCAAAGATGAAACTGGCAAGAACAAGATAAAAGGGACGTGTTGTGGGGGGGGGCGGACGTGTACTTTTCGTTCGTGTCGGAACAGTTTTTGGTATCCCGGATTTTGTTTTTGCTGCAGACAATAATAGTGTTATGAAAAACATTCGTCCTGCTTTAATCATGTTTAACAAATAATATGAAAACTGAGTAATACATTGGGCTAACAAAGAGGTGCTTGATAACAGGACAGTATAGGAACTCGTATAAGTATTTTGTCCTGTGATAGATGCACTGAAATACTCAACCGTTCATGGGTCACGATCATGTTTGTTCTTGTGTAGATGAAAAGGTCACCACAATTGCATGTAATCATTTCAGATTAAGAATTCATTAATCTGCCTTTTACTATCTATTTGTATTGCAGTAAGAATAATCTCTAATAATTTGATGAGTTGTCTGATAGCGTGTTAATCTTTTGATAATGTGGGCGTGTTCCATAATGGACCGCGTGAAATTACTCAGTACTTAGGGAGAAAATTTTTCATTCGCTTTAGCTCTTCGCACAAGGGAAGATTCATCTTGTGAATTCAATGTGTTTTTGCTGGGTATTATAATGAATCTAATATGTTGATGAATATAATATCAGGAAATGATAAAGCCCACTTCAACGCACCATAACGGTATCGAAGGTAGCATCCAAAAGGTGAGCGTATAGCTAAAGAAGTGATAACACTGAGACGCCATTTGGGAGCTTACATTTCATATGCAGTGTATTGGTATCATGTTGGCAATGACAGCTACACATTCTTCGTTAACGAAATCGATTTGGTCAGTGAGGTATATTTCATACGTAAATGAAATATTTCATAAATGTATGCACTTTTATATATATTTACCTCTATAATTGTTGTTGTTCAGAAAGAAAGTGGCTCTTCCAACTATATAAGGTGTAACAGGATTCATGTAAAAGTTTTTATCAGCAACAGTCTCGTAGCCTCGTTGCAATGCATCGGTAATTTTCTCAACATGGCCATGCACGTTATTGATTCTTTGCGTGGACAGGATGTGGTCAGCAAAATCATCTTAGCTTGTAAATATAAACTTATTGTTCTGCTCAAATAGTTTATTATATGCTCGATATGTTTGACGCTTGGGTACTTGTCAAAGGCATACAACAAGAAATAACTCAAGGGAGATCAGATATATCAAACGCTATCTTGCGGTCATCGTTGGTAGGTCATGTTGTCAATTGGAAGGGGTCCTTGACGTTGTGCACGCATCGCTGTTATGATGAATAAGGCTATCGTTCCTGGAAAATATATTGGTGGACAAGTCAGCCGTAATGCAGCAAACGAGTGTGTACGCTGTCATGCATTTGCGTTGTATGTAACGTTTATTACGGATCTCAAACCATTTTGCTGTGCCTTTAACAGCGAGTGTGACGGAACAAAAACACAGCATTTTGATAAAAAGAGTAAAATAGCGAACTAGGGCAATACATCTTCATGTGCAGTTATTTGAGAATAATTTGTAATTTCACTGGGGATTTCGGTTTTTATATAAAATCTAATTTGTTGCAATGTTATGCTCCGCAAGACTGTCATTCCCAATTTGTGCGTGAAATAGCTGAACGGAAAGCTAAATTGGAAAAAAACTAACCGAAAAGTTGAATGACTACAACACATTCATGCGAGGCTTCGTCGAATTATTGAATTGTGCATTATTTGCCATAATGAATTATCTGTGGCAGTAAAAGCATTGGACAAACATAAATATCCTGGCAAGATCCCACGATCACGGATAAAATGTTTCTTATAATGAATAAGCAGCTGTTAAGCAGTGCGTTTTATTAAAAGCTCCTTGGTACACGTTTGAAATATCATATTCTATAACATACATGTGACGGGTAGCTTTACGCATTTGAACGGAATATAAATAGATTATCAAACAAACATACTATATTAAAACTTGATACATGAATAATCGTACATTATGAATGCTAAAATCAATAATCAGTAATGTTACAAACGGCTCTCTTCGAGTATTATGAGAATCCTAATCCATACATATCGCAGTGCAAATTAACATTGATGCTTATTTTAACGGGTTAACAATACATAAAGATGCGTGAATAGAATTGCTCCTTGAAAGTGATATGCAGTGATATTTTACTCTTCATTGCCGCCGTATGTTCTGACGTTACCTAATAAAACCTTTTAATTCTTCTCTGAACAGCATTTGCGGAGGAAGCTTAGGTGTCGAATGAGGATTGTTGTTGAATACAGAATGCTATTTCGTAATCAGTAATGTTATCGATTTTGACATACAATCCCAAAACGGCTGATATATGGACCTAACCAAGGGTCACAACCAACTCAATAAACGATATATTGGTTCCTCTTTATACATTAACAGGTGATCAGCTTGAGCTTCCTCTGATCTGCATTTCATTTGTCATGAAAGCTAATGACTCAGGATGGTCCTCGAATTGCGCGGGTTTAACATTGTAAAACAAGGCTTAAATCGGATAGAGCCTATTGGCGTGTAAATGAAGGTTTTACTGAATACCAGGAATCGCAATTACCTTAATGTCTTCAGTTATAGCATTGGGTGAGCTTCAACAATAATAAATGAAGCACTAACACAATAAATCATTATCGCTATATGATAAGACATGTATGATAGGATATATATATATATATATATATATATATATATATATATATATATATATATATATATATATATATATGCATATTTATATGTATATATGCAATAAGCGTATGGTTGCACTTATCTCACGATATTGAATGGAATGTTTACAGCAACTTAATACACGGGTTCAGGAAATGGCAAGTTAGGGCTTAACCTCCGGCAGTGCAACCAATTATATGCATGCGAGTTAATAGTGGTAAAGAAGTTCAGCCATCAGCTTTTATTTACCGTTGCATGGTCATGTGGGCGGAAGGTAGATGAAGTTGCTATATTGTGACATTGTTAATGTATTATAATTGAGTTCAGAATATAATAATCTATGATGATAATAACCGTGCACACTGAACATATTGTCATACGGTTCAGTCCACAAGAGAAGTAATACAGCTTAGTAGTCGCATTGGATAAGACCTATATTAGTTACTTGCGTATATGTTACACATATGCGAAATATAATATGATTGGCCCCGCCACAAAACAGAATGTATATAGCCTGGACAGCTTGTGCGCTTCACATATAACAGAAACATAGGAGGTTTAGCACTCTATCGTGGCTAAACTGCTGTTGCAGTGTGTGACACATGTTGATATACGGGAAACAAAATTATGAGATCACTCATGTGTCTTGCCTGGCATCTGTAGCATATTCCATTATAGCGGCAATTCGAAAAGTAATGAACCCATGGAAAAGATGTGGTTCGCCATTTATCAAACAACCGGAAGAAACCGGTCACATACTTGCATCACCCAAACATGCTAACCGTATTACAATGAATGTGTTTACACATTTCCGTGTATACCTCGATGCATGTTTTCGTACTCTTTTTATATTGAAATGCGTTAAATAAGGATGCAAGTGCCCTCCGTATGTCAGATATTATTTTGGCTACCATACTAATTCTGTAACGGATCCACTGGCCCTTGCAAACTTGCCGTAGCTCCGTTGGTTGATATGTTTTGCTGTAATTGATCCAGCGCATGCATACACTACTCAACAAGAGGCGGGCCTAATTGAACCATGGTACATGTATATTGGAAAAAAAACTTTTTGATAGTAATTTGTTACAAGGTGCGGACCGCCAATAAATATTGAAGTGTACAAATTTAAGAATAATGGACCCATCAGCTGTCTTGCAATGTTATGTGAAACATTAAGTAAATGGCGGAATTTTCCATGATCAAAGCTCATAAAATAAAAGCATTGTTGAGCAAGTACGAGATTTAACATTTCACTATACATGTCATAACATCGGAATGACATATGAAGGATATCGTCTAGGACGATGGCACTGCTGGGCAGTGTCCAGAATCACATCGATCTCGTCATCATTGTCACAGCATATACGACTTTTGATCAGATTTACTTCATGCAATAATCACACTCCTTTTATAAATAGGGTATAACTGAACAAAGACGCGTTAACTTGTTAGCAATCAGGTAAAAACGCAATGAGATTCACTGCAGAATAATGCTTCCATTTTCATTGCCACGATCTGTATCATATTGCGTTACCATGTTCAATTGCAGTAATTATATAGCCTTATAGTCTAAAAAATGGGGTAGACAATTATTTTCTATAGTACTTGGCACAGGAATTTTCACTGAAAGCGATGATCATGTATGTTTTATGTCCTAAGAAAGTTACAGTGATGTGTTCGGTGATGCTTATTTCCCAGTCGATTTGCTCGACATGAATAATCAAATTAATATCTGTAGAAATTCGGTGTATCCAATGCAAGAGTCTTAGTTTTGGTAATGCGGGGGGCGGGGAGTGGGGGCGCCATAACTCGTATGCAATGGTCCAAAGAGTATATTGTGGACGTCCGCTCATCTGGCTGAAACCATCATGCAGTTGTATTAGTAACGTTAATATTGGGATATAACATCACTTTCAACAACGGTGTGATTTCGCAAAGGTGATTGGGAAGCTTGGACAGTTCCCCTCAATTACCAGAGCCCACATAGCACAAACACGTTGCCCAGACCATTGTGCAAAACTGACGCCGCTGGGACATCAGTACTGAGCTAGAGGGTTGGATAAATTCCCTTTCATAGATGCGACCACTATTTTACGTGATCATCCGAGTAAAGGGGAACTAGGCAGGTTTTAGCACGTCGCGACCGTACCCACATCCAGCTGGTTGAATGGCGACTCTGTTATCCAGTACGCCAAGGGGACAGTGGAATTGGCTAAAGCTTATAAAAGTGATCGAACAACTTCGTCGGTCGTCTAACCCTTTTGATCTCTTCCAATAAACATTTGTACAGGCAGTAAAAGGGGCCCAAAATATGTGTGAAATATCCGCTAGTGATGATAAAAAGGCTAAAGTAACTAGAACAGAAACTCGATCGGTCGGTCTATATGGCACGATGGATATCAGGGCATATTGTATCGTGTATTTCAGTGTTTTATTGACCTATTCGTATGTACATAACCAGTTAAATAGGTTTTATACTAAGCGGCGAATAAGAGATGGTTGTGTGAATTAACATTAGACAGTTCTAGCTTATCGGTGTTCTTGGTACAAGCGTGTTGTAGTTTAAGTATAATTGGTCTTCTAATGTGCGTCTTTGCTCCACAGCGTTGCTATTGTTTTTAAACTTAATATTTCAGCTACATGAAGAGGATATAATATTGTTCTGCAATGTATTGCAATCCACAGCCATATAGGGTCCAAGAAAGGTCAGCTGGCGTTACATATAAAACAAAATGTGGTATACATCAGTGCTGTATAATATTCATATTATGTCACAGGCTAAGTTGTCCATCCATGCTCTCTTGCCCGCAGACCCTTGATATATCACTAATGGATTTGACCAGTTTTCAAACATAGCAACTCTAGATTACTATTTTTTACATTCCAACTTCATAAATTCAAGACTCTCCTTTTTTTTAATAAATGAGATATACCAGGCGTAGCCTGTTGAAGTATAAAATATATGAGATACTCTAATCATTTCATCGCCAACTAGGGGAGGTGACTGTTATGTCACAAGCTTGCATTTAATGCGAAGAGCAATACGTTTAACCTTTGGTTGCATGAATATAATACCTCAGACATGGAAAACGTCACATCACGAAAGAAGCATATTCTTCTGGGATGTTGTGATAGTGTAGATGCCTAGCATGTCTTGCATGCCGGAACGCAATAGATTTGTGATGGCAGGAGCTGCCATGCATATTTAGCAGTTAAACGTCTGTCTTTTCTATGCCACAACGTGGATCGTTTTTCGGAACATCACTTTTTTGCACTCAGGGCAATTAGATAGAACAGTCTTTGACACCTTAAGTGGTTTTATTGTCTATTGACCAAAGCTTCCGCAGTGCATCGTATGCCTTTAGAACTTAGGCAATTTGAAATTGACGAACGCAAAATATTCAGGTTCAAAACTATGTCGGCCTGGAATGCTCCAGACCAGCCGTTGCTGCTTGTGCTGCGTTTCTCTGTCACAGATTCAAAAAATGTTTGGTTATGATTCAATGAAATGAGAACAAGCGGTCACAATCAAGCGTTTCGAGAACTCCAACCACATTTCCCGGCCATCAGTCAGAACTCACGGTTTAGACATATGCCATTTGTAGAGTTGAATTACACACATTACTTTTGAAGGTGTTTTCGACGTGGTCATTTGTCTCATCGCTCTCACCTGTATACACAGTAGTTCAATGACGTAATACACCACAGTATTCAAGATATAATAATGAACGTTATAATCACATCAGAGGCATATGATGCAATAGAGCCAATACCCCGGCAATCTCTATATGCTTCTTTACGTAGTGGAACTAGCTGTGTCAGAACGCAACGCACTCTGGCAAAGTGAGCTCAAGCACGCTGGTTCCCATGCGCAACTTATGCCCAAATACTGACATATCGACTTCGTTAACTACCATCAAACCAATCAAATCTGTACTATCAGACATCTACAACCTCAAATTGTATTGCAGATACCCGCCATGTACGACCTCATTTGTTGGACTGTAACATGTAGACCGTAGAATTGTATTGCTGACAAATAAAAGATGAATGAAATGTCAATAGGAATATTTCTGCTTGGTACATTGAGCAAAACGTGACTCGCTAGCACTCATTAACAAACATAGTGTACAATACATTGATGGATTGCCTAAAATGGGCACCATCCATCATCTATAACGAGACGACGAAAAGACGAATTGTCATCTTTAACTACATATCCTGGCCATCAAACGCTGTAATGATAGACACTGGAGATGTTTCATCATCATGAAAATCATCATCATATTTAAGGAGTGCTTCCATGGTTGAGTTGATGTTTCCTTATCAATTATTTGAAACGCCCCTCTACAGGAAATGGCGTTTGAAAAAAACTGTTATGGCGCTAGCACGTGAGGAAGGTCTAATTTCGCATGAACAAATTCCATAAAGTTGTACCTAAGATCTGAAAAATTTCACAATTTAACTGGTGTGGTATCGTAGTTTCTCACATCGGTTACGTGCCATTTGACAAAGGAACCTTGTTGACGTAGTCTCTGCAAGATGTATGACTTAGGGGTGTATAGTATAATTTGGCTGCAATACAGCTCGTTCAGCGTAAATGTATATGCTCTATTTACGCATACTGCCTTACGATTTTGCGTTAGTCATACTTCGTTATGCAATCGTTTCCGTTTACAGTTTGCAATACATAATCGCTAGCTTATAGAGTATATGTGATTCACTAGATTCGTCATATCAATTAAAGAGTATCAGTACCAATAATGAGTTGAATAGCAAATATGCCGTGCCATGCTATAGATAATGACGTCATCCGATTATTCAACGAAACAATTACATTAATATTCGTTCAAAACTGGTCTCACATATACTCATCAGGATATATCCCAGTCCCTGTGCTCGTCAACGCTACACAGTTATATATATATATATATATATATATATATATATATATATATATATATATATATATATATATATATATAGATATATATATATATATATATAGATATATATATATCTTTATATTTATATATATATATATATATAGATATATATCTATATATATATATATATATATATATATATATATATATATACATATATGTATATCTAACACATATTTAAATATATATATATATTTACATATATATATAAATATATATGTATATATACATATTTTTACGTCATCCGATTATTTAACGAATCAATTACATTAATATGCGTTCAAAACTTGCCTAACATATACTCATCAGGATAGATAGGGTTATTCAAGGTCCTTGTGCGCGTCATCGCTACACAGTTAGTGAAGCACCCGCAGATCATCGAATGTATGCATCACGAGTTTCCAGATCAGATATCGCTCAACCAAGAGTTGCAATGAATATAACTGGAATAGGTATATTAAACAGAAACATACTAAGTAGCACAAATGAAGACATAGGAGCTAGTGAAGTATAAAACATTGCTGTGTCCTAGGCTTTATATGGCTCCCATACCAGACAAACATGTATCCAATTATGCTCTGATCTATTACACCACCAGTAACAGATACACAAATGAGGAAAAGAGAATGCATGAACGCGCTATATTTACCAAGGGTAACCATATTTATTTAAAGTACACATAAACTATCGTATATAAGTGAATATGGACAATTCCACTGCTCCTTTGACCAGTTGGGTGAGCCATAACACCCAAATTCACTATTGAGGCTCATTTGCATGCCCCCTTCGATTCTGCGATTCGAGTACAAAATATATTGGCTCTATGTGAGCTAAATCATAGGAAGACGTATCCAGAAAGATTTGCAACTTATATTATTTTCATATTTCATAGCACCTTGCACTTTGATGTGTTCAAATAACAAAATTCGATACATACGTTACTGACGACAGTTCGTTATTTTCACATTAATCATAATCTGATAAGGTATTTATTAACCAACCAGGTCGAATGATGCCCCTTTTCATACAAGTGTTTGAGAACCTATTATAAAACACACATTATGGCGGTAATGGATATTGCTTCTCCTTGTTGTCGGTCTCGACATCATTGACGCCAACTCCATGATACATACGGAACCATACAAACACATACATGAAATGAACACTTTATATTGTTAAGAAAGTGATGATTACTAAAGAAACATGTAAAGTCAGCATTTACAGTAATAAAATGGGCATTTTGTCGCTGCGGTTCAAATAGTTATACAAATAAATCATGCAATTAAGTCATCTCCTATTTGGGTAGAAAACTAACAATACATACGTTACCCATGCTTATTTGACACGTAAATTCCTTTTAGATAGCATTCAATCTCTTGTACACATTAGTGAATCCTCAAGGATGAATTCATACTGACATATCAAGATGTTTTGTGGTACAAAACGTGTGAAACATGGTGTCTTGCTTAAAAATTATACAAACGTTACCGATACATACGATACCGAAATGTTGAAAACAAATTAGAAACTAACCCTAGAATACCAGCTTTACTTGAATTGAAGTTTGTGACCCGCCATTTTATGTCCAGAATGGAATAGGTGTCAAGGTAAATGACACAGTGAAAGCTCCACAAAAGAAAGTCAATGCTGCAGGAATTGTGGACACGGTGGAGGATTCAGAACAGGTGGTTCGTCAGGAAAGGCACACCGATCAAACAAGGATGACTGGCAACTCATCTCTCCGCGTTAATGCCGAAGAAGGTGACTTTGTAGCGAGCGTATACGAGGGCAACAGGTACAGGTTGCAAAGAAAGATCTTATTGAGGGCGATTATGAAATCAACTTTATGACAAAGGCCAAATATCTGCACAAATGGCCACAGACTGAGGACAGAATTTGGGTTGAAGGAACTGACATAATGTGTGTCATAACATCTCTGGAACCATCTTGGTAATAAAAACGCCTTTTTCAAGTGTCCATCAAAGAACGGGAAGATATAGAACGTATTTTCAATGAGAGAAATAGCATCTTAAGAACTTTAAGTAATGCCTACTTAATTAGGTACTGGTTCTCTCAATAGAAGATCAGTGAAACATACGTTACATGTAGGGCATGGCAGAGAGTAAACATAAATCAATGCCATTATAGTACTTTCATTTAGTATTCACACATGTGTGAAAAGTTTGTTCAGTTCAGTTTTAATGTACTTTTCACTGAAGTGAATAATATGTAGAGGACCTGTAAAAACCGAGATACATCCGTTACCAAATCATTTATTTGAAATGGTCTTACTTAACTGTTTTTTCATTGACGTTATTGGCAAATGCTTGTTTCAGATGTTTTTAAGTCCCTTTTTTGAGTAGTTTTAATGTCATATTAAACTTTATATGCAGAGCAGGTGTGCAGAAGGGCATATCAAGTGATTCAGGCCATAATAATTGTAAAGGTTGTACCATAAGTAAGTGTTACCAGAGTAATAACTCATAATTCGACCTTTATACACATATTTCAATCAAATGTTTGTCTCTAAATCATCTTAATAAATGTTTTGATCACTTGAACTGATAGCGCTTATTACCACTATGTCACATTGAATACACATAAGATTTTCTACACACACGATCGGCACAGGGGGGATGGTAACGTAGGAAAATAGAGATCCAACGAATGAATAAAAGTAATATATTTCAAAATGTCACAACATTTTTATGAAGAAAATGGTGCTGTTGAAATTTGCAACTGAAATTCCTAAATGATTGGAGTTTCTGGTCCCTGGTTATTAAGGTCTTTAGCATAAAGTTGAAAATTGTGATTTTTTTTATCATACAATTGAGCCTCATTAATGGATTTGGGTGATAAGCCTCATGAAGCCAGCCGGTGAAGCTGACCTTGCTCCAGAGGTTCGTTTTCTTCATGATGTGTACCTGTAACTAGCCGTAACTGGCCTCCACTCATCGGTTGGTGCGGATAGGTGATTGATCTTACCTAGTTAGTGTGATAAGGGAAGGCCTTTTTCGTAAGCGGCCCACGGATGGAAAGGTTGTGGTTAGGGTGTGTTCAGGAGCCAGATGTGCTGCTCTGTCGATGCAGAGCCAATGTGTGGTTCATTTGGCTTTGTCAAGCCCGGACAGGTTAATGCATTGCGGGGCAGCATCTCTGGTATGTAACATTAAGACTTGATTTGTACGGTGAGCCCAGATTGGACGAGGAGCATCTAAAGACAGTGCTTCTATGACTCCTTGCCCATTGAATCAATTTGATACATGACTGAAAGCCCCATTAAAGCCTCAACAGAATAAAACAGATAACGTAATGTCCTAAGATCCATATGCATGATTGTTTTCTATATTTGGTAATTACCATGACGAAAAAACCTCCATCTCGTGGGTTCAGTGTTAGATTATCAGACCTAATTTCTAGACACCTTGTGTGAGACGCCCACGTGCACGAGTCTCTGTCGGATGCAGCAAGTGTGCAGTTGTCCAGAAAGGGGCAGACAGAGACGATTGTATTGTGAAATTTATTGGCTTTAATAGTTACAAGGAAACAACGAGGTTTTTCTTTTATAATGCATCAGATGCTCCGTGACTCTATCCTTCACAAAACACCCAATTTCATATGATAATCTTCGAAGTGGGGTCAACTCGTCTCGGAGTCTCTTATTCATTTTGACAATGCTGAACAAAACACCGCCCAGCGCTTTTGATATTGTCGGCTTAACAGGAGCACAACGTAATAAATACAGTCTAGGATCACATGATTACCAGGTGTCGAAGTTGAGCGCATCAAAGAGACCATCGATGGGGTACGGAACAGAATTGATACCTTCCATCATCCAAACGAAAATGTGTACATTTGCAGTAAGTCTAGTTCCATCACCATAACCGCACAGCACTGGTGATGTATCATGCATTATTAGGGACGCCAATGGACGTATTTCTTATAATAATTCCTAGAATGCTCACATCGCCGTTTTAGCCATTATTAGGTTTTGGTTGCAATCATTTATTTACATTACTGATTTATTTGTACAATGTGTTGTCCGTCGGATGAACATGCAAGAACTCGATTATTCGCCATGGAAGGTGCAAAAGTGGCTGCTTATAGCTAGTGATTTGCCAGCTTCAGCCGTATCATTAGCGGGGTTCTTTGGTCGTATTTTGGAGAAACATTTTTGTATGGGCTATATCTGAAGATAGATGAGGAACATACTAATTTGTGAGGTTTTAGACGGTCAATGATATCAACCTGGACAAAAATTATAAGACATAAATAAAAAGGCACATGTCTGGTCGTATTGACAAATATGGCACTCCACACAGTGTTCTGTTAATGCGTCATTCGTTGTATAAATGCATTTCCGCAAACAATACCTTCGCAGCTCATATGTGTGTATGGCTGGTGCAATATTCACTGGTTGTGTCAGATGCAGACCGTGGTTTCATGATTAAAAGATACGTGTTTGGGGCTAAGTGAACAATATTTGCAGGACCCAAATTGCAATAATGCAATAGGACACATAATTATGACGCACTGTATATAAAATAATGCATGTTAGGTCGGTACTACGTTAATATGTCACTGAACCTGCTTATCCATCATGGTATCTGTGTGATCCATAATTTGCAATTTCTTGTTAGAGGTGGCAGTTGGCAACCCTCTAATATTCCGACGGGTATTGTGCTATGACAGCATCATGGCTCATATAAAGCGTTAATAAACATACAACGGCATTATATAGATGTATGGTTCACCACCTATGGTCATATAAAGCTACCACAGTCCATATATGGTACTAATGTTATTGCTTAATGGAGATAAGAAAGATCATGTGACTATCATGGGCAAGGTCCCGCCTTATATTGAGCCCCCGAGGAATACTTAAGGGATGACACAATCCAAATAGCTGTCATGGATATATATATATATATATATATATATATATATATATATATATATATATATATATATATATATATATATATATATATATATATATATATATATATATATATATTATATAATATATATATATATATATATATATATATATATATATATATATAATATGTATATATCCATACACACACACACTATATATATATATGGCATATATGTATATGTATATATATATATATATATATATATATATGTTTTATATATATATTGTATATATATATATATATGTTATATATATATATTTATAAATACATATATATATATATATGTATATATATATATATATATATTTATATATATAAATATATATATATATATATATGTATGTTTATAAATATATATTAATATATGTACATATATATATATATATATATATATATATATATATATATATATATATATATATATATATATACATGCACACACACATATATATAAATAAATCTATGTATATAAATGTGCATATATATAAATTGTATGCTTTGTAGATTTTCTGCAGCCTATGGTGTATGGCCTGTTTGAGCAACTGCGGTAGAAATAGCATCACAGTTACTTGTTAAATTATGTGCCTTTAACCAACGAGTCAGCAGCCGATGTGAGTCGACCAATCTCTTTATATCGTTCTGTTATTGCTAAGGCACCAGATCACCTCCTTGCCTCTTATTCGTCACCATTTCTATCTCTTACCTATCTCCAAGCACACCTGTCCATCGGACTGGCTGACAACATGCATTTGTTGTGCCTGTAGTCTATCCGTTAGAAATCACAGTCACCCAGCTTGTCAGCCAACACCACTAGTCATAATAATGTTGGGATCCCTTCTTCATTATGTGCGTTCTGCTGCTGCAGATTGCGATGTCACCACGAGACCAATGCAGACAACATGCATTCAATCATTACCGAACCTTCATTAGGTCTTTATGGTATTCGTGGCATAAACGAGAAGCGTAGTACACAACCCTTGCGTCAACACTTGAGAAAATTCGATTGAAACGAAAGCCTAAAGATACAATTTGCAATGCAGGTGTGCGCTTGTAATACAATATCCAATTGGCATTTGGCGGGTGCAGTGCACTTCATGAGACCTCATTAAATGTTCAAACGGCGTTATATGTAATCTTAGAGTTGGGGTTAGGCGAGATGCAGACGATGATTACATAAGAAATGCTTCTGTACCTGAGCAATTAGTGCGACTTTATTAAGGCAAAGTCAAAGGTGGTGACAGATTTCTGACATATCTTTTACTAAGATTATTATGAATCGTCTATCATGGCGTGCTTTATGCTCAACTGTATAGCCAACATGCATATATTCCTAATGATTATTAAATTACACCATTCAACATTAGAGATAGGTATCATTCTTCCATTTGTAAAATACGTCAAGCTGAACCGTTGTTACGATATTATATTTGAACTGAGGATTGCCACGTAAGTTATCTATTGCATGAGTCAGTAAACAATATGGTAGGTTATAACTGTTGCTTATTGTTTGATGTACAAATTGTGTAAAAGATTATTAAGTGCTGATTGATCTCTCAACATACCGAGCAGTACACTAGACAAGAGCTAGACTGTAGCATTTATTGATGTTGATATACCATCATTAAGTACCATGCAATCGATGGGGTAACAACCAGATACGTAACACACCTAATAAAATATCTGTCGAATGATACATGCGAGCGTTCATTGACAGACTGAATCATCACATCGCATTCATGTGTATTTTATCTCTGTGGTGAACGTGCGGGAGGAATTTCAACAGGAATGCGCTCAGCGGTCACACTTCCGTCCCTCATTTTTAAGATTCTGCATCAAGTAAGGATTTTTCGCCGCTCTATGGAAAAAGGAAAGGGAAGCACGAAGTCGTTCACTTTTCGGTTCTTTTACGATTGCTTCCAGAAAATACATGTGATGACACAACACATTTCGGTTAGTGCACTAAGCTATGACCCGCATTATCGATTGATGGAAGTTCTAATATGAATACACGTTGAGTAAAGGGGTGCCACTGATGGGATTCTACGCAAATTTTCAAATCGTACACAATATACTACTTTCTGAACACATATGTGCTCGCAGTAAGATTAGACGCGCAATATAATATCCGACAACCTTTCATTTGGCTCCTTGCAATATGCATAAATCAGAATTGTGTGTTTGTTAACAATGATATGTGAAGTACCTACAGACACACTTAGCTGAACAATCGACCCCTCATATTTTTCCTTTTGATAACATTTGCCAACACTTTCATCAATATGCCACATCTGTTCTTCGATAAAAAGTTTATATTTACTGAAATAGAAATCATGGCCTATATCAATGTCCTTTAATCTCTGTTTCTTTCTCTCTCTACCTATCTTAGATTCTTTTATTCATGCTCTCTCTTTCTCCCTTGCTCTCTATGCCTCCATCTATTTGTGAGTTTGTACAATGTTGGCTACGGAATTAGGGAAAGCACTCGAAGAGATGAGCAATAGCTGTTTCGTTTTCAAGTCGACTAAAATAAAATACATTCCAATCCATCTTCTGAGCCAGTATATTTTCACACAGGTTGCTTCGAGCATCTGACTGATGCCTGGCAACATTCCAGGGATCCACCTACGCGTATTAAAACTGCATTCAATAAAACACCATTGGAGACGAGTCATAAAGAAAATTTATCCTAGAGGTTATTATTTTCCCAATAAAAGCAATATTGCGGAAAGGCACAGAAGAGCAATGAGATTGATAATGTATTTCATTAGTGATAATTGATCCAAGGCGATGGAATGTGTAACCGCTTTCAATTAGATGCTTCTCATGATGTGTTCCTGTGCTGGGAATACTGTTTGACCTGTATATTGTGTCTATGGGGATGGACAATATATGCACAGTTTGTATCAACATCGTCATGGTGCCAAATATGTTATGAATGGAGTCATTTTGCTGCCAAAACAATTTCAAGTGTCTTGACTTGATTTTTGTCACTAGGCCCAAAATTGATCAATGCGCAGTGAATACGATAAGGCAGCTCGTCTATCCTGAAATACCATTACATGACTACAAAGCTGATCAATATCTCAGTTGCTGTTAGGATTATATATAAAAGATAAATACGAATGTATGATTAGACTAGGTTGGGAAATGGATGGAGATTATCTAGGGCAACTGTGCTTGAAAATAAGCTATTTTCATAATGAGCGTTGATACGGTATCATAGTGCATTTCACTAATCCATAAATATGAGTTCATGTATAGCCCGTTGCTCACCCAACGTCTTGGTTAATTCCTCGGGGCCTCTCGGCATTCGCTCATTATGCGTTGGGATGTTTGTGAATCGAGGCCTGTTTTCCGCTAACTCAAACCAATGATGGCGTCCAATTCAATGATCATATAACAAGGCACGTTCGAGCGCGCCTTTGAATATTATGCACTTCTTAGCCTCTGACCTTATCGCTTACATACTACCTATGGATAGCTGAAGAAGACAACACGCATAGACGGATTGACATCCACACAAAATCGAACAAAAACGATTGGCGAAGTTTGGGGCTTTTAGGGTAGGTGGCCAGAAAGCGAAGGCAATCGATAACTATTAGAATAATTATTACTTAGAGTGCATATGTTCTGAATACCATTTCAGTCAGATCGTAACAATATTATTTTGCCAGTTACATGATCCCATGTATTATATCGATCTGTCTAATATGTTTGCAAGAGTATCGCATGTCACATCGGATGGCAAGGCCGCTATTCTATGTCACTTATACATTAATTCCGTTGCCTCTAGCTCATTGCCCAGTCGTGAACACCCAACGCTATCGTTTATTACAATAGTAATTGCAAGAAGTGACGTTAGTATTACGTCGCAAGCTGTAATATTAACATTCATCCATCCGCGCACATGGAAATTGCACACGCAGAACACGATTAGTTCAATGCATCACTATGCAAACCAAATAAATTACCAGAATGAAGACAAACATAACGTGATACTTTAATAGATTGCTGGTTATAATTCATTCATGCCGCTATCAAGTCTCTCCACTGAAATGGATTTCTTCAATAATTGTGACACAGCACAAAATGTACAGAGTTGCAAACAACCATTAAGTATTTAATCCAGGATAAAAATCAGTATGAGTATTCAAAATCCTTACTGGGCAACTAAAAAAGCAATAACATATAAAATTCCACGTATACATTCTACGAGAAGCAAACAATGATGCAGTATTCATTTATATAGTCAACGAAGCTACGAATAAGCTGACTAATACGGCGTTATGCACTTCATATTCGGTAAATTGTTCTGGAAATCCTTCATATCTGATATTTCATTAATATTAACGGATGATAATCTAAGCGAATATCAGCGTTTTATCCTTCCGTGACATGACATGACAAGCCATGTCCTAGAGGCCTCACAGGACAGCATTAGCCATAATCACTTACGTCTTACACTGATATATTATGTTTCATCCTTAGTTGGATACGGATAAGTCTCAAATCCTTGCAGTGTATGATATTTTCTGGTAAGTACTCATAAATCATTCCAGCGTAAATGTTGTTCTATTTCAGACAATTGATCAGGTGTTTGTGATTCAGTAATTAAGGTTATTTCTCTAATCCACATTCCCTTTCCTCCTTGTGTGTAGAAACATCCAAAACACCATGGACCATTTCTATCTCATTGTGTGGAGATGGAATTGCATGCACTTTCAATATATCCTTCCAGAATCTTGCAACATCCCATTTTCGAATGGGCAGCTTGCAGTACAAGAAACGATATCAACTGCTGTTAGAAGCCAAGTGGAATAAAAGGCGCCCTATGCCGTGAAACAACCTTTGCTTAACGGCATAGGACACCTTCAGTAATGCTGACTTATATCAGCGTTTTCCAAATGGTGCTTTATCAGTGCTAGGCATGTATTTTATTTCAGTGGTTTATCTATTGACTCGATGTTCTGATTATCTACGCCTGAGAGGCTCGTCTATAATTCTGCTTTAGTAAAGACTACTGTTCTTGTATAACATGGATCGAAATCGAACCCTCATAAATGTACAGGACGAAAATAACTGTCCTTTTTAATCCAATAAAACGCCAAAAAGCTAAAAAGGGCACCGTCCGTACTAAAGGAATGCAGCCGGTTTGGTCGATTATGCTACCTTATTTGATGGGGAGCAAGGTCGGTCTTAATACGACCGGGCATATTTATGTATGCTTTGTTGACACAAGATTCGCAGAAAACATCGAAGGACAGCGGACTGTAGTAATAGCCGTCGGTTGTTAGACGGAGATAGTCACGGAATCCATACGTTTAATACAATAGGACGGGATAGACCGCGTGCTGAATTGGATTGATTCGGATGTCATCGCCGATACTGCTGTCAATTTACTGGCATTATAAAAAAGCAATATACATTGGTCTGAAACATTAAATTTACTATAGGAAGGATATAACTTTCGAGATTATAGCACACGCTTTGGATATATTTAGTTATTTGTGAATAATTATCACTTTTTAACTTCAACTTTACTTATAATCAGCGCACAATTTCCCAACTTTCGGTTCTCTAATGGTCTATAGCGCGCTTAGATTGTGGCCTCGTGGATTGTGCTTGTTGACGTCTTGTGGTATTTTGGAATGGATGCCTAGTATAGATTACTTTTCACAGCAGAATTGTGAAACATGATGGTACTAGTGCCATAATTGTATCATGGATGACATCCGAACGTGAGTGCTCTAGCAAGTGCAGTATAATAATGCCACATGGTAACTTTCCCATCTGATATACACCATAAGTATCATGTGACAGAAGCCAGGTATACTTGGCTAATTAGCTATCATCTATTAGTAAATTAAACATTTGACGGCTTTGTCGACATTTAAGCACAAACAATTGTTTTTAGCACAGTCAATTTGTTTGTTTCCTTCTAGCCATAAAGAAATTCCTTTTCATCAATGGTTGAGGAGGTATCACATCGTGCGCACGGGTAAGCTTCTACTAGCTATCAAATGACTCATTTGATTGTATAAACGTATTGCAACATCATGACTATCTTAACAGTCAAATAAAACCCGGTGATTCATTGGATCGGTTATTGACAATAAGGTGTATATACTGGCACACATCACGACTGAATAATTTGCGCCTCAATTTACGTCATCACTCCTCAGTTTTGGGATTCCGTCATAAGTTTCCACGTTTTGGAGTCATAATTGGCATCAACAACTAAATGTAGCATTACATATATGAGGCTCCTTACATATCAATATTCTTTAGATAAGGTACAGCTGCACAATTATGAACAATCTCTCCCTGACATCATTCCTAAATAGCTCTCCCCGCCGCTCCGGTCTCACACGGACAGCCTGCTAGCTGGGCTTCACGACTATCACTCAGCTGCTGCGCATCATTCATACACTATATTACCAGTGTGCCACATTTAAGATAATCCTGATGCTCTTAAGTACACAATAAAGTTAATTCCCAACCAATATGTTTCCTTAAATTCATTGTATGCACAGAACATCAACCTTGATCCCTTGATTATAACATGTTGCAGTCATCAGTTGAACAGTTCTGCTCTTCATGGATAGCCTAATGATATGAGTCGAGTGGCATCTAGCTCAATATATATTAAATGAAAAGATTACCTGAACTTGATCTACATATTTTGCCTAGTTCCTGCTCGTTTCTGATTCAGGAAATGACAAATGAGGGTAAAAAATCTCAGGGAGTGCAATCAAATAATGTATCATCGCATGCCTCTTACCGCTGCAAGGTCATGCGGTCATGAACTTATGGCAATGGGCGATATTATATATGCAATGTTTATATCTCTCTTATCTCTCTCTATCTATATCTAAATGTATCTATCTCTCTATCTTATATCTCTCTATGTCTATATAAATATCCTCTCTATCTCTTATATCTCCCTCTATATTATCTATCCTCTCCTGTTCATATTTATCCTATATGTATATATCTATATATATGTCTCTCTCTATGGTCTATATAACATATATATATCTATTTGTATATATATATATATAACATATATACATATATATCTCTCTATCCATTTATATATATATATATCTCTTTTATATATATATACATGAATATATCTATATATATATATATATCTACTCTCATTTCTCTATCTATATATCCCTTAAATCTCTATCTCTCTTCTCTCTCTATCCCTCTCTCTCTATATCTATCTCTTATCTCTCTCTCTTTTCTCTCTCTCTCTCTCTCTCTCTATCTCTCTCTCTCTCTCTCCTCTCTCTCTCTCTCTCTCTCTCTCTCTCTCTCTCTCTCTCTCTCTATCTATCTCTCTCTATATCTCTCTCCTCTCTATGATAGTCTATGGGCCCCCTGGCCCTGTGGGCCGGTGTTTATGTATCCCCAATTACTCAGTTCCATTAGTGTCACAGTGCATATGACCTTTGACAAAATTTACATTTTGAAATAACCAATCCACCTATGCTAAGAGGGCTTGAACGCTTTTAAGTGTCGTCCATTTGTTTGCACTAGGGCACGATCGTAAGTCATTCTCTTAAAGTTTAACACATTTCAGTAACCATGCCCTATTATGGTAATTGCAAAGCCGTATTGCCTTTATAAGGGGCAAAAAGTATTGATGGAATGGGAAAGAGTATTTTTACATGAAAAACGATATTGTGATTGGCCAGTCGATTTACCAGGCATGAATGATTACACATTTATGTAAGCAGATAGTGTGAGCAGACAATGGTCCACTCA